>VWZL01003322.1:69723-169723 GCA_013396915.1 Stercorarius parasiticus
GGTTAGCAAATTCACAAAGCAATCCAGATTTCAATGTTTGCTGTACATATGGATTCGTAAACGGATTGTTCATACACACTTCACCGAGGCTTATTTGTTATTCCCTGCCTGTGACTGACCACCTCAGCAACGTGATATATTTGTTTTACTCCCTGACTGGGGACGTGGTGGACATCAAAAACAATGACAAAGGACAGTATCTTCCTGGCTAACGCTTCCTAACAGATTTTCTTCTGCTACTGTATGTCAGGCCGGGGAGGACACTGTTATCAATAACTGTCAGTCCTCTCTTTCTTGCTAAAACCAAGAGATAATGCCACCCAACGCACCTGCCAGAAATCAAAACTCAAACTTTCATCCATGTATTATCTTTGCAAATATTAAAAAAAATATTTCTATTTTGCAACAGCTTTCCCCGATTGTATTGTACAGTGTTTATTATATCTTCAAAAAAAACCCAGGAAGGGTGTTTTCAAGATTATGAAAGCCGCTTAAAAACTATCGACCTGAGAATCTTTGTGTCGTCAGGATTCTCAGTCCTTTAGCTTCTACTTCTTCTCTGCCTATTCATATACTTGTGGACAAGCAGGTGTCACAAAGATGTCCCAAGGTCCATGCCCTGGCCTACAGCAAGACCTGCAGCACTGATGTCATTGGTGGCAAACTTCTGTCTACCCTGTCCTTAACCACCTCCTCTGGAGACGGAGAACCCGCAGGCAGTGTCCTCCACCCACACCATTAGAACGTTTCCCTCAGGGTCTAATTCAAACTTTTGCTGCCGCGATTTAATTTCATCCTTTTTTGTACTATTTACCAGGCGCACGGAGAACAGAGGGTTCCTTTCTTTGTAACAGCCTTTCACACACCCGACGATTTCCACCATGTTCTTTCTTTCGGTCCTTTTTGGTTTTTTTTTTAGATTAAGCCTTCTCAGTTTTTTCACCCTTTTCCCAAAGGCCACGCTTTCGAGACTTCTTATCACTTCTGTTGCTTCCCCTTTGGAGGTTCTCCAGTTCTTTCTCCTCTTCCACCGGCTGTGCTGCCCATCAGCATACGTAGCCTCCCAGCTGAAGCCTCACCGATAGTTTTGCAAGCTATAAGCTTATTTAGACATTTCGTTAAAAGGTTTGTCTTTCCTGCAGCGATGCGTCGTTGTTGACTTATCCTCTATCTGCTGCTGCAAAGGGTAGCAATTTATTCTCCAGGGGGGAAAAAGCAACTATCGCTCGACTCCAGCTCCTGTGATCCGCTCTGTGCAGCCTCTGATAAATTCACCCCTGCGCCAGCCACACTCCTCTTCTTCAGGGTCCCACTTCTGCTAGGTCTGGATCAAAATCTGCCGCTGCTGTGATCCCAGCACCGTGCAGCACGCCGGTACCTTTCAGCAGTCGGGAGAAGCAGCGCTTTCATGTCTCGTGGCGGCGGATGGGAAGAAAGGCTGCCCCTCAAAGAGGCACTGGGGAGCAGCTGCTGCCGGTGTCACGGCACCAGTGGTGCCTTCCCTTGCTTCTGAGTTTACCCAGAAACAGAAAAAAAAGTCTTTAATTTCCTTTGTGAGTAACCATAGAGTTACCTAATTTGTTAAGACGCAGCCAAACCCTGGTGCTTGTGCCATGTGCTCTAGAAATTAATGACCGAGCAAGGGGACCCAAAGTTTCCTTTTGGAAGGCAAAGACATCACTCTAATTCTGTTGCGTTATTCCTATTCATTGCCTCGTACTACCCAAGCAATTAGCCCAATGCAAACGGTCCCCAGATAATTATTCTGGAGGAAAGCAGACATTCACGTGGCAGAAACTTTGCACAAAACCTCCCTCTAACTGAAACGCGTTGAGGAAACAAGGAGGCACGAGGACATCCAGTCCTACATGTAGAGACTGATGGGTTTTGCAGACCTGCCTCAGCAGCCTCTTCCTCCCGGCTCAGACAGCTGGACCAGAAGAGGGAATCTGATCCCACTTCTTGTTCATGAAAGAAAAGACACAGAAATATAGCCTGTTGCTTCAGAATAATGATGTCCAGTTTGGCTAGAGATGAAGCTTTCTATTGGTTCAGGAAATGCAACTGATGCCATGGTGAGAAACACAACAAATGCTTGAAATTAGTTTTCTTCTCCTACCAGAAATCAAAGCATGGAGACAGGGGTGGTTAGAGTAGGTCGGAAAAAGTGTTACATGGCAGCTATGCAGGCACAACGCAGTCCAGGTGAAACCCTAGAAAACATTATTTGCCACCAACAGATGAGGTCATCTTTGTGCTTGCAGACCCTCCCTCGCAAGTCTCCCGTGGGAAATGCAGGGCATGGACAGAAGTCACCCAGCTGTGCACAGCAGCTGGCAGGCTGTGAAGGGCCACCACGACATGAGGCGACCTGTAGAGCTGGAGGCTGAACCTCCAAAAGGTTTGCAAGAAACCCGAAGGGGTCATGGTCAGCCTCAGTTTCTTTATGCATATGCCTTTCTTGGAGGAAACCATGGAGCCTGAGATGAAGACTGAATCACTAACACATTCAGAAGCTCATGAGCTATTTCTTGTTGACGTCCAGGCCTCAAGGGTCTGCTCAGCACCACACTCGGAGTCAGCTATGTGAGTCTGACACCTCTCTGATGCTCAAAAGCCAGCAGTCTGCTCAGCTTCCTCTCCACACACTATAACCTCCCCATGGACAAATACGTGTATGGTAAACCTTACAGCTATGGCCTGTGAGAAAAGGAAACCAACTCTGACCTTCTGCATAATCACAACAGGTCACGTGCCATTTTTTTGTGTGTGCATGTGTTGTGTTATTATTTGTTGTTGTTTTGGTATAAGTGGCATTTTCTTTAGTATTGTTGGTTTACTAATGCTAGTTATTACAGTGTTATTAATCTTAGTTGATAAAACAAATATCTGAATTAAGTGAGGGCTCATCTATTTCCCTGGCATACCCACAATTCTGCTGATCTATTAGCTATCCCAGCACACCACCAGGAATTTGGGTAGGAAGTACATGGGCAGAAGGCACTGAAGGTCCTGAGACCTGGTGGTCCAGCTCCATGATGCCCCCAAGAGACCGTGGAGCACATGGGCAGCACGAGGCTGCCCCAACACCCGCGCTAATGCTGCTGCTCGTAACGATAACCCATCACAGGTGCTTCTCGGAGCTGGCTGTCGGAGAAGAATGATGCTGATTAGAGGCACTGATGATAGAAACAGTGGGACACAAGAGGAGTAAAATAAGTGTGCTCTCTAGAGTGGAAAATCCAGAAAGCCACAAGTTGCTACCTCCAAGCAATAAGTATATAGAATCATAGAACCATAGAACCATAGAATCATAGGGGTGGAAGGGACCTCTGGAGATCATCTAGTCCAACCCCCTGCCAGAGCAGGGTCACTCAGAGCAGGTGGCACAGGAACGCGTCCAGGAAGGTTTGGAATGTCTCCAGAGACGGAGACTCCACTGCCTCTCTGGGCAGCCTATGCCAGGGCTCTGCCACCCTCAAAGTAAAGAAGTTCCTCCTCACGTTTAGGTGGAACTTCTTATGCTCAAGTTTGTGCCCGTTACCTCTTGTCCTGTCACTGGGCACCACTGAGAAGAGCCTGGCCCCATCCTCCTGACACCCACCCTTTAAGTATTTATGTGTTGATAAGATTCCCCCTCAGCCATCTTTTTTCCAGACTGAAGAGACCCAAATCCCTCAGCCTTTCTTCATCAGAGAGGTGCTCCAGTCCCCTAATCATCTTTGTAGCCCTTTGCTGCACCCTTTCCAGCAGTTCCCTGTCCTTCTTGAACCGGGGAGCCCAGAACTGGACACAGTACTCCAGGTGCGGCCTCACCAAGGCAGAGTAGAGGGGGAGGATGACCTCCCTCCACCTGCTGGCCACGCTCTTCTTGATGCCCCCCAGGATGCCATTGGCCTTCTTGGCCACCAGGGCCCATTGCTGGCTCATGGTCATCCTGTTGTCCACCAGGACTCCCAGGTCTCTTTCCACCAAGCTGCTCTCCAGCAGGTCACCCCCAACCTGTCCTGGTGCATGGGGTTATTCCTCCCCAGGTGCAGCACCCTACACTTGGCCTTATTGAACTTCATAAGGTTTCTCTCTGCCCAGCTCTCCAGCCTGTCTAGGTCTCTCTGTATGGTGGCACAGTCGTCTGGTGTGTCAGCCACCCCCCGCCAGGGGGAGTATATATAGGAGTAGCAAGTATGTAAGAAGATGAGTAGATCAAGGCTTCCTTAAAAAAACATCATGGATCAGCATGAGTCAGGAAAATATAAAATACACCAAAACTCCATTGGTTTAGAAGTCTCCTAAAAGTCCTGAAGTTCATGGAAATGCAAATTTTCTGGCAAACTAGAGGGAGTGTATGAACTAAAACACATGGTAAACTAGAATACATGGTCCTGCAGAGAGATGTTTTTTGTGCCTCAGCTTTTAGGTTGTTGCCTAATATGTATACGCAAAATCTGAAAATAAAATTCATCCCACTTGCCGCACCTAAAGACAGGTATCTCACGCGGACACAGTGTGTCTGCTAAAGAGCTTACAAAACTTCCTGGACGATACTCACCATAGAGGAATAAACATGTATGGTTTATTACAAGTAAGCAATTAGAACAAAGTTAATCCGAACTAATTAAAAAAAGAACGGGTCCATGACCATAGCGGTCCAACCCATGCTACGTCTCCCCTTCCGAACGTCAGAGGAATTTGAGATGAGGCAGCGGCACGGCAGGGCAACGCTGCCTGAAACTGATAAACCGGCGCTCCCTGCTCATAGCCCGTTTTTAATTTTTAAGAAAGAGATCAATGAGCGCAGATAAAACGCAGAGGGCTGTAATCCCCTGGAGTGATCTTGTCACAACATGTGTTACTGCAGTTCTACACTTTTACCTTTGCACTTTGTTGTATGTAACAGAGCAACATAATTAACCACTGGTAGGTAGTGTTTACGTTAGTTCTCAAAAGGTTAAGAAGCTGATTATAGCTAAAATCAGCTTTGCCTGGGGCTTCAGTGGCTCTGTGTAATCAAATTAGACAAGCAGGGCACAGTGTCACCTAACACAAACCAGTGGCACTTTCTTCTCTGTTTTGACCTTTTTCATTAGATGAGCAAGCCAGGTTTTAGCTTATTCCAAACATTTTGAACAGATTAGTTCCCCATAAACTGTGAGTGATAAGCCAGGCATTCGCCCACGTCGTTTTCATGAGGGACTCAGTCAGCCTGCACTCAGGATGTTCTTCAGGAATAGCCCCAACTTTGCTTTCTCCCAAAGTAACCTCTTCATTTAATTGTTTTTTCTATTTTTTTTTGGGGGTGGAAAAGGTTTCAAAAGGTGAATGGCAATGAATGACTTCAAATCCCGAAGTATCGTTAGCCGCCACCTTTGTCTTGGGTGTCTCATCGTTTTGATTCTAGAGCTGCAGAACATTCCCCTGAAATCCAGCAGCAAACAGATATAACTTCATAAACACGGCGGAAAAGGCATTAGCATTTCTAAGAAACCATGGGAAACCCGCCTGGCGGAGTTGCGGCTCACCCCCTCCACGCAGCCCCAGCCGCTCTTTGAAGTCAAGCAAGGTGAACGGCATAATGGAGGTGTTTAAGGAGGTTTAATAATGTAGAGAGGGGAGCGAGCCAGCCCCACATCAGAAGAACGCTTTTCCGCACGGCCCTGCCGCAACTAAATTTAAATGCGGGCTGCAGCACCGGTGGCTCCCGTAATCTCGGTATCTTTGAACACAAAGGGAACAAAAGATTAAACAGGCGAAGAATATACAAAGAAAAGTAATGGCAAATTTAGATAAAAACCTGCAAGTTGAGGAACGCGCCATGCCTTCGTGAATTTTCTGCACTAATCTAAAAAACAGTCGCTAACCTTTACATATTCGATCCCTAACTCCAACTCCAGCCTGGGTACATACTGCAGCTAACTTTCAGAGCCTTTACACCGTGAAAACAAGCAAGCATACGGAACAATGGCTTCTGCACATGATTTGTGCCTATTTATTTACAGCCAATAAAATCAAAACTTAGTATTTTAATTGATTAAGCCATAAATAAAAGAGTTACAGAAGTCAAGTCTCCGTACTTGCACAGTCCGATGATTCCTGCTAATCCAGCAGTACTTAACAAATTCACATGTGGTTCGCCTGCCTTGCCATAGCTGTAGATCACATTTCTATGCTGCAAGCTGTGCAAAAAAATCAATATGCCAAGTTTAACATAAGGACAGGAAACATGATGTCCTCCTATATTTTCAGTGAACTCCAAATGACTGTGCTGTTCCTCGTCTGCACAGTTTATTTCAGAAAAATGCACTCTTTAAGAAGAAAAAAGAACTAGCACGCAGTGAAGTATATAAATGCATTGGTGGAGTCATACCTGACTCTATAATAACAATTTTTTTTCAAATAATCTGACATTTTGATTGCATCATCAGCCAGTCAGAAAGCTCCCATCTCCCCCTTTACATATTTAAAGGAAAGACACGTTCTTCAGACAGAACATACACTAGCCATACACATTTTAGATTTCACGGTAAGTTCCTGTATGCTTTTTTCATCCATCAACTCTTTAAGCGCCAATACTCTCTTTTTTCCAACTGACTGCGCTGCGCTATAATACATTTATTTACACCTAGCGGCAACCACCATCCACCAAAACAACCCGTTAACTTCCACCGCTTTTCTCTATTGCAGATCTGCCATACTTTTGCTGCAGAAACACCTCGTTTGTGCAGGGAGGTGAGGATGAGGTGCCCCCGCCATGGGGCAGGGGTGGCCACGGCCACCGGGTTGGCACCGTGCAGGGCCACCTCCGAAGCCACCAGTGCCCCAACTCCTTCCTCATAAAGGGAAAAAATAAAGGGGGGAAAAAAAAAGGGAAAAAGATTGGCTTTAAACACTCGGAAAGGCATTTTCAAAATATAAGACCATGCAGGGAAGCAGAGAAATTCTCCTTAGCGTACGATCGGCTCTTTCAATGGTAATTTCTCTTCATTGCAATGAGCGGCTGTAAATGGATTAATGGCATTTAGCTCTAGAGAGCATGTCATTGATCTGTACCGAACATATAAACTGTTATATAAAACACACTCAAAGACCCACACTTGTTCCTAACTTTCTATTAATATGTCATTTGCAAGACAAATTTTATTCAGAGATTAATGTACCATTTTAAAAAGCCTAGGCATAAAACTCCCAATCAGAAAATAACAATGTAACAATTTTAAGTGTTGAACAATATTAATACTGCAATAAATTACAATTTCGGTACGTTTTAGCCTTTTTTATATCAGTTCAGAGAGTGTAGCACAGCTCCATACCACTACAAATGAGTTGTTTCAGGGACTCCCAAAATACCAAATATGCAAAGTTTGCTTCCACAGCCTCTCCTGCTAATGCAAAAGAGTCAATAATATTGCAGCAAGAAGTGATGATCATCATTTTGAGGTGGGGTATCTCTGCAGATCAGGGGACGCAGATCGTTGCTCCACAAGAGGGATGGGAGCTGACTCCGCGGCACGTGCTGCCTATGGGAAGGTATCCTGGAGTCCGAAAGCAGGTATCCCTACAGCTCCTGCCAAGCTATAGGGAACATCTGGACCTATGTAACGGCCTAAACACCTCACTCACGGGCTTTTACGCAGGGGTAAAATGCAGCCAGGAAACTTCCTCAAAGCAGACGGCTTCATTAGAGTTGGCCAAATGGGACTGCGCATATGTAAATCACCGATGAGTCTGTACTAAATCTTTAATGTCTTAATGCCTCCATTTGCTTTTTTCCCCTGACTTTGACATCGCTGCAGTGTGAACAGCTATATTTAATTTACAAGTTTGGTTTTTTTTTTCCTTTTTTTTTTTTTTTTCCCCCCCCAAAATCAGAAGGCAGGAAGTAGATGGGTGTAACTTACAGAGGCAGCTGAGATGAGTTGCTGGCAGGGTGAAGTGGTAGGTTTTAGTAATAGCTGGAAGCCGTAAGTGGTTCTAAGCTTTGAAGTCAGTGCAGCTTTGATGTGCTACTCCCATAGTTAATCGCAAGATAGTCTTGAAAGAAAAAGATTTCCCAAATACCATCCAAGTGTCGTTGCTTGTGAAATCCTTGTATGATTTTTTTTTCCCCCTGTTGAACTTTAAATCTAACATCGGGCTGCTCTCACTCCCTCTCCGTCGCTCTTACTGTCTTTTAAAGTGTTTTAATCGGTTAAAAGGATAATTAAACCCATGCTCAGTTTGGTGCGGGCAAGTAGCTTGCTGCATGTGTGTGCTTTGCTGAATCGATTTTGAGTGTTTTCTTCCCTAGACCCATGGTGCTCAGACACCGGCAGGGACCACAGGGTGGGATGCTGGGGCAGTGGAGGGTGGAAGCCCAAGGGCATCCCTGGAGGGGTCCACTGCCTTCCCACCACGGGAATGGCCATGGTTGTCCCGGGGCAAAGCAACCACCTACCCACCCGTGTATGTTGGGACTGATGGGAGAGACGCAGCGCTGAGTCCGTGGGGAAAAAACACCCCAAACCATCAGGAACAGCAGAGTTCCCTTGATGAGTATTTGTCTCCCATACCAAAATATCATGGAGGAGTATCTACTGATTTTTCCCCCAATATACATTGTCCTTGAGTTGCACACTTAACCAGTAAGAGCTTTCACATTTACTGAAAATATAAACAAAACTATACTTGGTGAGTTAGGTTTAAGAAAGCAACTCATAAAAGTCTGATATTTAGTATCTTTTGCAAACGATTGTACAATACCCAATTTATTATAATAGCTAAATTTTAAACCTGAGCCTAATCTACACGTCAAACGTCATCTACAAACCACATGCTGAAGCACAGCAAAACAACCATTTCTGATGAGTCCAAAGCTAGCAGGGCAAGAGCATTAAAGCGGTTTAAGCCACAGCCTTTATTCCTCATCAAAAAGCTGTTTACCTGGGCACACTTATATCCAAACGGAAAAGGGAGACACCGATCACAAAGACCCATGTGTCTAAATGGACAGAAATAAAGAAAATGGCACGTGACCGGTAAATTACGGGAGAGCAACACATCAAGGTTAGAGGTCACTGAAGATTTCAACAAATCTCAGAAGATATGGCAACAGATTAAGCGAGAGGATAGGCTGCCCTCCAACCTTAACCTGTGAAGACCTTTGAAGTCTTGTGGTGACCTCTATCCTGCTCTTTCATATTAGTTGTTAGTTACACTAATTACAGCCTAATAGTGCGCCGGAGCCAGACACTTTCTGCAGCCATCCCGAGGAGGAGAACGTGTGGAACGGCCAAATCCTGCCCCGCACGTCGCGGGCACTCACCCCTGTGAGCCGTGTCCTGTGTCATCTCGTACAGGTACAAGACAGTAATTACGTTCTGCACTTCTAGAAGCCAGGGAAGTCTTTACTGGGGGAAGCCATGAGCTAATTAAGCCAAAACCCCAAGTCAAGTTTGCCTAAGCAGGGTCTGACAACAATGCTGAAAGAAATTTAGTTCTAAAAACTGTTTTAATGTGCACTCTGGCAGAATGATAACCAAAGTAAGGATGTAAAGTGCAACCCCTCATAAATACTGCATATCCAGCACGGAAATCAAAGAAGTAACTTGCTGCTGCTGCCAGTGAACTTGAGTGAGGGAGTGTGGGATTAGATGTGGAGTCTATTTGCATTGATTTTGCATCAATATCCATATTAATGCTAACACAATATTGTATCATATTTGGGGACAGCACTCAGCTCACCGAGTCTCTCCGGCAGATGAAATATCACTTGTAAAGCTTCAGTAAATCATTCAGTAGCATTAAACAAAGTCAGGCACTAAATCAGGAGAAAAGTTTAGAAAAAGATGTACTGCAGAAAAATCATACCAGGATTAACAAAATGTGTATCAAAAGAACCTATAATGGAAAGAACAACTATTCAAAACCAATTCCTATTTCCTCGTTTATATGAGGAATATTTTTTACATGGCTGATAAGAGGTTTGGATGATGACAAATCAATCCACCTGTGACTGCTGGCACCTCTGTTACCACGATAACATCAGTTACCTGTGGGCGCAAACTACAAGCTGTGAATGCACTGCTAAAACCATACAAATACAAACGTAGTTCCACTGAAGACACAAACGAGCAGAATCCAGGACTTCCCTGCATCAACGAGTAGCAGAGCTCTCAGAAAGCCCAAATGAGACAATCCGACAGCAAGTGATATAAATGCTCGTACTCCTATTTCATCTGGAATTTCTAAACTTTTAATAAAACATAAGCTTTATGATCCACGTGCAAAACAACAGGAAAGATCCTCCTTTCTCTACTGAGCGCTGAGCTGCTCTGGAGCAAAGGTACAAGGGTGTAGGGAGACACGGGGACTGATCTCCCCAGGCTTCCATGTGTGCACCTTCTACTGACATTGTACAGCATGATGGATGGATTCCCCAGGGGCATCTGCTTCCCGGTCCAACCAGGTTCCCCACAGGCTGGGTATACCAGTATTAATGCACAATTCGCATCTAATCTCCTTGTTGAAGGCATCCTCTTGCTGCGTTGGCTCAGTGAGAGCAATCTGTGGCGTCTGTCTGGTGGGAAAGCCCACTGCAGTTTGGGGCCGTCTCCTCTGGATGTTTGTGGTCCTCTTCACTTTGTCCTCGCCCAGAGACAATGAATAAGAAAAAACAATCTCTTGGTTCTTCTTCTGTCTGTCACTGACTCCTCAGTGTACAAAAAAATCCCACTGTTACCTTGAGTGAACATCCTGCTTCTCCTGCTACTCCATCCCACGATCTACTTTTTCAAAAAATGCATGGCACTTAGAAGGCATTGGAAAAAATAATCAATTAGCACAGACAGGCTGATTAAAGTAATGGAGACTAGCAATGCCTGCAAGCAATGAATGCTGTTCCTTGAAAAAAACCAAGAAGGAATCACTCTTTTTTTAGGATGGATGAGGAGAGCCTTCACCTATGTGACAGTGCAGCGATTAGACCACTGACATTAGAAGCAGCAACCAATTTCAGTGGAAGGCGTGTCAAGCCAACATCTCAAAAGAAGGTGACCAAACTGCTGGCCAAGACCTCAGGGTCCCTCTCGTGCTCTTTGAGTTCCCTGACTGCTAAGGTTTCACCCCTTCCTCCGCTGGCAGGTCTTTATGGGGAGATGACACTTTCCTGGAGGACAGGAGATGTGTGCTTCAAGAACAATGGAGAGAATCACATCAGCCAAAGCATGACACAAATGTTTAATAAGTTTCATCCAGGGCTATTAAAGGAAGGAAAAAAAACCCCACTCTTAAAAACTGTCATTAGTTCATGCTCAGCATTTGGTTTAAAACAGTGGTCTGCAGGGACAAAAGGGCTGATGTGAGATCCACCAAAACCGCTGGGAACCTTTAGTGGCAGCTGAATCAGGTCCCAGCTGCCAAAAGAAATCTGCCAGATCCGTAAGCTGTGCTGAATCTGCAGGCTGTACCTAATGCATGACTCCATGTTCTGCAATCAGTGGCAGGAAACTATCAGAATCATAAGCATCCAGAGCACTCCTGAAATAAAACAAACCCCATCTAGCAGCTCTGACACGCATTATCAGCGTCCAGCATAGTACCGCTTTAGGAAATCTTCAACCGTCATCTTACATGTGTTTGATTTTATGGGATACCTTTTATGCCGAAAAGGGAACAGATTTCACCGAACGGACTGAGCTGCACAAGCGGATGCCTAGACTTCTGCCCCCAAATTACCCAAATCGCAAACATTTTAATGTAACTACTCAGAGTAATGACGACTCCTTGAAGCTCAATTACCCCAGAATTGCAGAGTGACGCCTGCTCCTGGGCCACGAGTGTTTCGAGATTTTGTTTACATTCCCCATGGGAAAACTCCAGCGGGAGCATCCGCAGGATGGACGCCCTCCGGCAGGGCTGGGGTGCTCCCTCCACACCATGCACCCGTGCTCGAACACACAGGAGAAGCCCTTCTACTTTAACACTCAGCTGAGTATATAGTTTAAACGCTGACGTAATAGCACCAAACATCTGGAGGCCAAGGGGGACACAAAACACGACCTGTCTTGCCTTGCAAGGCAAAGTCAGAGCCAAGGTCTGCCCTCGTGCACATGTGTAAAGCGTCCGTGGGACTCAAACGGATCCTCATGTCAGTATCTAAGAGTCAAAAATTGGCCTTCAGACCTCAAATATAGGGTTTTTATTTATATGTAATAAAAATCATATATATACATGTTATATTTTATAACATGTATCATTCCAAACTATATATTAACATAAAAATCTCAGATAAAGCGATAAGAACTTTTATACCCAATGCCCCATTTGCACAAAGATTAAACTCCTTAAAAAAGACAACTCTTGTCCTTAAGAGTAATGATGGGCACTTAACAGTGTTTGTTCAAAAGTACATGACATTTGCCTTCAAACTGACTACTCTATTCACAGCAGCAATAACGAACATCATCTAAAACAATTTACTGTATTCACCATGTGGATTATTTCTCTATTAAGCTGTTGTGGGCATGTCTTGTAAAGCTACCTAAAATAAAAGGATTAATGTGGAGGGGAAATGTCCTATTCCCTTCTTTCACATGAAAACTGGAATCCAGTTTAAAAAAAACATCAATTATTAAAAGTGGCTCGCTAAATTAAGATATTTATTGGAATATGTAAGTACTTATAATTTTGATATATATATTATAAACAATTATCACCTACAGTATGGTTTTCATTTCATAATGTAAAAATATATGTCTGCTTAAATTATCCTTGCCCTTACCACTATTTGTGTAAACAATCAGCATCTGAACATTAGTTATAAGCAGTTGTTTGCTTTTGCTTTTAATAAATAGGTAACAATCGCAATGCATTTAAAACAAGTCACTTAACTGTCCCTGTACATTAACATGACGAGATTAGCTGCTGACACTGGTTAGAGGAAAATGACAAGTCCTCTCAACAGAAAATTGGGCCTTCCAAATATAGGCATGTTCCCTGATAGGAGAAAGTTTAAAGTGCAAATACACTGCGAAAAGGGCCTCTAAAAACGGCATCGCAGAGCTCCATGTTTCTCATCTTTTGGTTATCTCACAGGTTGGGAAACTAGTCTTCTCGGCTGAGAGCTAGATGGAGCAGCCAGAAAAGTGTTAAATTAGCAACTTGAGGGCAGGGTGCTAAGAAGGCAAATATGATATAAATTTAACCTCCATGTGTTGCAAATAAGTTTAATTTATGTGGCAAAGAAAAAGAAAAGGAATGTTAAAATCAATTCTATGCCACCCCTAGGAGTTTTTCCAATTCTTGTTTGACGTCCAATCACAGCCATGAGCAGGAATTTGATCTACTTGGCATTACTGACAGCCATTAAGATAATTTGTATGCCTAAAGTATTAAAATGTCTGCTTATTACCTATTTGGAGGGATTCAAGTGCATAAAAGCAGTGAGGATGTGGTGCCTTATTCTAAAAACACCATTACTTATCCCAACAACACTGATAAATCTGAGACTGGGTCCTTCAGGGCACGTATGCTAGCATGCTAAAAAAGCCCAGGAGGAGATGCTGGTGGGGGGGGTTGTGACAGACGACCTTGGCCGACCAGAAACCGGGCTGAGTTCCTCCCCAGGCACACCTCTGTGACGCGTGGAGAACTCCATCGCCCTGGAAGGCATCAGCTCAGGAGACGGATGTTGGCGGTCGTGAATGTTAAAGGTTTCTAAAATATAGGAATGATGGTTTTCTAACACAAAAAGGTATAACGCCCTCCATGACTTTACCATCTGGGGCAGCGTTGTGATGGATAAAGATGAATGAGGTCACTGGGCTGGACGTGGGCGGCTGCCTGGGGCCAGTGAACCTGACCTGGTGACATTGAGTGGGATGGAGCAGAGAGAAGCCTCAGCCAGCAACACACGCCCTCGGTGCTTCAAAAAGGCTATTTTCTTCAAGGTACAAAAAAGATTAGCAAATTTAATCAAGACGAGATATTTAAACATAAATGAATAAATGAGATCTTAAAAAAGTTTGCTGGAGGACAGAAATACCCAAGACGGAGCGTCAGTCCTCCTGGTTCAGCAAAAAAGTGGAACTGGTTACTGGTTATTAGATACAGAAAAAGGTGAAAATATCTTGTTATTGGCACAAAGAGATAATAAGGAAAGCTAAAGCTATCTAAAGGAAAAACGATCTATAGCTGACAAACTTAGCACAATGAAGAACTTTTGTTTCATACACAAGGAACAAATGCAATCCATAGCAAACATACATCGATTTTCAGATAGAGGTGGTGAAACTGTAAATAGCAATGCAGAAGAAAGTACAAATTTGTTCAATATATGTTTCTGTTCTCTATTTGGGGAAAAAAAAAAAGGAAAAGTGTTTGATGAAGTACATTTTTTCTCGCTGCTCATCAATATCTTCTCAGGGATAAATATTTCTAAATCGGCAGGCTTGCAGAGTTTGTGCTCAAGAGTCATAAACCAGCTAACTGGCTACTGATACTCATTTTAAATAACACTTCAAATAGCAGAGAAGTTACCGAAGACGGGGGAAATCCTAATCCAAAATTTCAGACATGACTATCTGCACAGTTAGCCTGACATAAATCTCAAGAAAAATAATGGAAAAATGGGTATACAGGTCCATAAATTCCTGCCCTACGTACTGTGGGCATGAAGAATATGTTCTCGTTTTTTTATTGGAACTTTTTACATGTCTGTCTTCCTCTGTGGCTCTTCTTCCCAGGATATCTACTTGTCTTTAAGGAAAAAAATTCCAGTTTGCTCAAATTTTAATTGCAAGTCATCAGCTGTAGAATAATCATTCTCAGTGCTTACCACTCTGTCCAACTCGCTGATGCATTTTTGGGGGTAACTGTTGCTTACTTAGGTGTTCCTGAAGTTGTATGCATGCAGCAAGGAAGATACGAGTCACTAAACGTGAAAGTTTGGAAGAGGCTGCCCAGCGAGGATGTGTCATTACACAGCCCAAAGGAGAGGACCAACGACACCCGCATCTATCAGGAAATGATGTAAGAACATTTGTTCTTGCCTTGGGCTGGGGGATGAAGCTGAGGCCTGCTAAAAACCATAGAATTCTGGAATGGTTTGAGCTGAAGGGACCTTAAAGATCATCTCGTTCCAACCCCCCTGCCGTGGGCAGGGACACCTCCCACTAGAGCTTTCAGACCCACAATGCTGTGATACTGGAGTCTATTAATGAGGAATTAAAGTACAAAAATGTGATTAATTCAAGCCAGTAATAAATAAATATAGTAATAATAAAATCAGTTTCACTCTTTGATGAAGTAGCATGTTTAGCTGATAAGGATTTATATGCAAATAGACTATACTCAATTTTTTGTCTGGCATTTGATTTATTCCTCCAGAGCAACTCAAGCAGCAGGGCAAATTATGCCGACTTTGCCAGGCGTTTTCAGGAAGTCCTTTGTCTCCCTTTTCTTTCCAACAAGTACTTTTTGCTCTTCCCAAGTTTCCCATGAAAATTCTGGAAAAAAGACCCTCTATACTGTCATCACTTTGGAGCCACTTCCCTGGCTGTGACTGCTGCTTTGCCAGCTGTGTATAGCACCTGAGTCACTCCCCTTTGTCTTTCAAAGGAGACATTAAAAAATCTTCCTGTTATTAGGAAGATACCTTCCTCATTTCTTCTTCTGTGCTGCAAAATATTTTTGTGAAAGTTGGCAAAACTTAATTACAACTAAAACTTCAAATTAGGCAGAAATTGATCAATGTTTCATAAATTCACCAGGAGACAAATGGCACAACTGTAGAATTCTTGTTTACTCGTGAAAAGAGGTTAAGAATCAATATTATTCAATATTTCTAAGAACTTGCAGACTAAGTAATCGGCAAATGTAGTTGTCATGGAGAAAGCACTATTGAATAGAGATGTTACTGACGGAGTGTCCTAAGGCTATTCAACAACACAGGAAGTAAATGTAAATTCACTGGTGGCAAAGCTTGTGTAAATGTGAAGATGGGCAGAACGGTTATTAACAAGAAGGACGGCAGCCTTTTTGTTCATCTGTTTTGTTGTTTGTTTGTTGTTTTTTTTTTTTAAAGCTACCTGCAATGTCTCATAATGCTACCTTAGAACCAAGCTCTAGAAAGGGTATCGGGAGATGCTGGACAAGCTCCTCCTAAACTGACCGTGACAAAAGTATGGTGATAAAAGGGTCAAACACGACCACTGGCTGATGAAATTTGGCAGAAAATCAGGTAGTGAAGATTCGAAGCCTGTGCATTGCATTAGTGAGATGCCCGCAGGTCCGTTTCAAAGAAAAGATGTTGAAAGACCGGGGACACCACAGAAAAATGCATAAAAGCATTTGAAACGCGGAGAAATAAACTTGCAGTGAGACTTCAAGAACTCAATCTATTCCATTTCTCAAAAGAAAATTGAGCGTTGACTTGATGCCAGTATCTAATTCACATGGAGAAAACGCAAATGTACTAAATATCTCTTTAACTTAGTAGAAAAAGGCACAGCAAGAACTAATGTCTGGAACCTGAAACCAGACAAAGCCAAACCAGAAATGAGCCACTCCTCTTAATAGTTTGACAAATTACAAAGGGAAGGAAGCAACAGACTCCCCATCTCTTGAATCCTTCCAGCCAAGCCTGAATGACTTTCTGGAAGACATGCTTTAACCAAATGCAAGTTATAAATTTCAGCGTAAGAACATCTGGTCAAAAGTTAAAGACCTATATACAAAAGTGGAGAATAAGTGATCTAAATGTCTTTCCTGGCCTAAACTATATACATTTATGAAAAAAGATCAAAAGTTTTCCACTGAAAGTGAACCTTTTGAAAAATTCTACCAAATCCAAATTTGGATTCTAACAGAAAATGCAAGCTGAAACGTATATGATCTTTTGGGTGTTATATTAAGACACATAAAAATTTTGGTATTGAATTTTGGATTACATCTCTTGGGGAAAACCTCCTTAATGGTGCTATGCTCTAGCAAAAATGCAGCTTTTACAAATACAGTGATGTACCAGATCCCTTCTCCATAAACGTTCTGTCTTCATAGAGGTACTGAGGATGAAACACAGAAAATACTTTTAAAAATTACTAACAGTAATGCGTATGCAACTTGGCATATCAAGACTAACATCCAATCTCAATCCCATGAAGTACTTAATGAAAACTCATCGAGACCCATGTAAAGAGTTTCACTATTGCTGGACTGGAGCCTGTAGGTATTTCAGAGGAGATGAAATGAGAGAGGACTATGGCCTTCTCTTCCATGCTATGGAAGACACACTTTAACCAGGTTTTAACCCACTATTTAAACAGCCAGGAGCAAGGCTGCCTACATGCATTGAGAGGCTGGGAAGGCATTGGGTGTAAAAAGGTGGTGATGAGCCATCACGTAAGGAAAGCTTTTTCTGCCATCACAAAAAGCATGAGGAAGTGGAAAACCACCTATTTCTGCTAGGGCATATTCTGACATGCCCTGGAGGAAAAAGCCAATTTGAGTCCCACCCTTGCAGAATCATAGACTCATAGAATCATTTAGGTTGGAAAAGACCCTTAAGATCATCGAGTCCAACCATTAACCCAACACTACCAAGTCCACCACTAAACTGTGTCCCTCAGCACCACGTCTACCTGGCTTTTAGATACCTCCAGGGATGGTGACCCAACCACTTCCCTAGGCAGCCCATTCTAATGTTTGACAGCTCTTTTAGTGAAGAAATTTTTCCTAATATCCATCCTAAACCTCCCTTGGTGCAACTTGAGGCCGTTTCTTCTTGTCCCATTGCCTGTTCCTTGGGAGAAGAGCCTGACCCCCCCTGGCTACCCCCTCCTTTCAGGGAGCTGTAGAGAGCGAGAAGGTCTCCCCTCAGCCTCCTTCTCTCCAGGCTGAACACCCCCAGGTCCCTCAGCCGCTCCTCACAAGACTTGTGCTCCAGACCCCTCACCTTCACGTCATTTTGAAGGAGGAGGTTAGAAAATAAAACATCACTTGATCTAATTTTTCCCTTTCAACAGACAAAACCAGTGCAGATTGAACTAATACTAGACTGGCTTTTTAGCAATAACTTAATTATACTTAACATAGTCTCTTTAAAGTGTCAGTCTAAACTGTCACTTGGATATCTGCAGTACAGTCACATACGCCTATTGAAAACATGAATGTAGTCATTATTTGTTGTACTGCTGTTGTGCCTGTAAGTGCTGTATGGAATCACAGCACGAGCATTTCAACCACACGACCACGCGGAGGGCTCAGCCTCGCCTATGCTGGCTGCCATCTGCATGGGCCAAGACGAAGCACAAGCACCAAACAGAAAGTCCCTGAACTCAAAAGTTTGCAGTCACACATTAGAGTAAGACTTTGGCCAATGTGTAGACAGATATGGGTACACAAAGAGCTAATGAGACAGCATTAAGTGGTATTGGAAGCAGTGGTCATGGCAGTCTAACTATGGTCAAACACTTTGTAGGAAATATCTGGCTGTAATAACTGACATTATTCATTATTACCACAATCAGACAGCCTTGAGGACTCTGAGGCAAGCATGTATTACTCTGACTATTTCACTGTACTCTAAAAAAATGCAATGATAAATAGATATGTTTGAGTACGTCAATAATTTTTGATGAAATAGTATCTCTAATATCTGTACTGCCACAAATACAGGTTAACTGTTTTGTAGAAGGGTACAGGAATATGAGTGTTTTCTCCTAAAAAATAACAGTACTGGCGGTATATCAAACACCCAGCTGGTCAGATAAGGTGTTACAAATACGCATCATAAAATCAAAATTCTTATAAAATTGAACTCTCTGAGTGCAGCCACAGCTGGCAATTTAAGCCAACACTTTCAAATTCACGTTCTCGTATTTACTTTTGAGGGTCTGGCTTTCTGGAATGGAACCTGCGATATTGTTCAACAGGTCTTTATATATTTTGTCCTTTCCAAAGCACCGTACAGCTAAGCTACCCAAAACGCAGCGCAGGTGCTCACATCCAGCTAGGTATTCCACATGAAACGCAAAGCTGCCTGCCACACCTGAGGCTGAGCAGGAGACTAAAAGCCTTTGAAGAGTCGGGAGCAGGGAAAAAGCTACTTACTTCCACGCTAAGAAGACATTAGTTAAAGTCGGACTTAGTGCAGCAACTGCCAGAGCTGCGGCTAAGACAGGCTGATGCTTCAGAGTTTCCCTAATAATTTCCAGCTCCCAACGGACAATGTACGGCAGCAGAAATGGAAGCGCAAGACCAGCACTTTGCCGGCCGCATGTGCGGATGCTGGCGCGGGGCTACCCAGCAACCTCCACGCTGTGGATTCCTGCCACTTCCCCACTGATGCGACGAACACCTTAAAACAAATTAAAATGCAGCTAAACATGGGAGCCTGCCACCTTGACAAAACACTGCCGCGTTTAATCTCTTCTCCTGAGTGAAAAGCTTTTATTGACAGAACTACATGCACATGAAGACATAAAATGCAAAGAGGTTTACAGTAAACAGTGATTACTGTAATCTTAATCTCCATGAATGACTAGTGAATGCAGAAATAACATTTTTAGCAAAATGGGTAAATTGCCTAATCTGCCTTATTGTAAAAAGTGTGTGGTTTTGTACTTACTTCTTATATTGCTGGAGTTATTGGACACCTACCCCTGGCCACAAAACACCAATGCCAGGAAAGAGCCCAGAATTGGTCTTCACCAAATGGATTAAAGAGTGAAAAATGAGAAGCATTGGCAAACTGGGCTAAAAGCCGCGAAGGGGATGTCCCAGGTATTGTCTCAGTGCTTAATACAGTTTATGGTTGTTTTTGCCTCATTTGCTATGAGCAAGATACGTAGATGTGCAAGAGTGGCAGTTTAAGTGCGGTGCGAATAAAACCGAGGGAAAAAACAGCAGAGAGAAACAAGTTGGTCCTTCCCTGCGGCTGTCGCCAGCCTGGCTCGTGCAATTACCCCCACGCGCAGACCCATTTAACCTCACCGGAGATGCTCCCGTTTGAACCCCGGGGTCTGCTCAGCATGGGGTGCATCTGCCGCCAGGCCAGGCTTTTCTGCGGAAATACGCAACTGCGCTCTGAAAACAGCAGGCAGGAGCCACCCCTTAGGCAACGCCAACAAAAAACCACCACCTCCGTCATCTCACGGGTAATTCCCGGTCTCCCTGGTACCGACAGGAGCTTTGCCACAAGGGCTTTATCCAAGGAGCCGGTGCAGGTGTGTGCGGGGGCCGGGCAGCGCGACGGCTCTTCCAGGGAAAGTGATGGGCTCACTTTCTTGGATCAGTGCTTTTAAGCAGATATAACAGTCCAGAATAACTTTACTTAAATTTACTCTAGCCCCACGGAAGGATTATTGATGCTATTCTATTACTTAGCACAAAGCAGCAGTCTCGAGGGGACTGTTTAGTACCATATTCTTGTCTTGATATTAAATCAAGCTATGCCAAGGACTCAAAAACAGCAGGTAACAAGCTTTTCCCTGTTTTTCAGTGAGCTCTGTAGAATCTCATCTTTCATTTGTTTTGAACTGCAAGTCTCTTATGTGCATAGAGAAAAATCTCTAAAAAAAACCCCCTAAGCCTTAAAGTACATAGTGTGTGTTTAACACACGCAGGAACGCTTTTTGGCTGTGTTTTTACGGAGAGGTGCAATGGATGACAACCCTGCTCCTTGTTGGGACAAGCTCCGTCAGGAACAACCACTAGCCCCACTCCCCCTCTCCCTGTTACATGTGTGAAAAGGCAAAGCAGGAAAACAGACGCTTTCTGAACTTCTGTGCCATGTGAAGGACCTCCTTTTGGTGCTGACACACGCAAAGATGACTGTCTTACACGAGTTTGGACAACTAGTGCTGTCTCCATTCCATACTCACCGACGTACTGGCTTAAAGCCTACACAACCGTCCAGCACACCACGCGGCATGACTCTGTGGGGTCTTTTGGAAGTTAGGGCAAGTATACGAATAAAAACCCCACAGCCCTATGTGAATATTGATTACCATGACCATGGTTTCTTTCTTGACATGCCATGGAGCTTATGGAAGGCTGGGCATAGTCCTGGACAACCAGCTCCACATGGCCCTGCTTGAGTTCGACCAGGTGATCTCCTGAGGTCCCTTCACACCTCAACCATTCTGTGAAGCCATTTTCCCCCTTCTATTTATTTATCTGCAAAAAACCTGAACACCTTCAGTAGCCTGTTAGAAATGTATGATCTTTTCTGAAATCAGAGTTAAAAAAAAAGAAAGTTTTGCTTGGCTTGCCTAAATGAAATGAAATGAAATATTTTATATTCCATACAGAGTCAAGCTTGATGTCTGGTTCCAGGAAATACTGAGGACTCACTCAGGGTACTCTTCAGAGCACCACCAGCATGGGTCGTATCTGTCCCCTGAAATTAAGAGTTTGGTTTTCTTCCGCAAGCCTGAGATCGCTTTATTCAGCTACATGAATTAATTCTTGCACTTTTTTCCTTATTACAGATACATATATTCGAGTCTAGGCTCTTCCGTGAACAGAGCTTTTCTTGATTACTGTCAACGTTTCATTCCATTGTGTCATCTTGTTTGTCTTTTGATGTTATAATTTCCTTATTTTACAATGTTTTAACTACAATGGCTGCAACTGTTAAAAGAATAACTAGTGATTTTGGGGGTCAACTAGAAAGGCTTTAAAAGGATTTGATTAGGCAATTCATTTTACTAATGTTACAATAACTTCTTTTTATTTGATTATGTAAATGAGTGTTGGTGCATATCCACTTTGGCAAAATACTGCAAAGTTTAATCTTCTCTCCTAAATAAAAAGCTTTCACTGGCAGAAACACATGAGCTAAGGAATGTATCTTATCCAAACCCTACGGTGCTTCCCGTGAGGCGCTCCAAAATACTTGTATTCAAGAAAACGAAGGCAACGTTTACCTGGCAGAATTTACCACAGTGCCTTTCCTGGGGTAATGCTCAGGCCACTCTCCTGAAATCAAAGTAATTTAATTCCTGAACTGCAGTAGAGGTGGACACACATCCTCGGCTCTGCTTTCTCCCATCCTCTCTCTCAGGTACTCCCGCCCAGCAGCTGCTCCAGTAGGATGCCTTCCCAAAGGGCTTGTGAACTACTGGCTCCAGAACCAGAAGGAATGATGTAAGGTCTCAGAGACATGAAGTGAGCTACAACTACGGTTAGCGGTAACACGACACAACCTGTCATTAAAACGTCCTTCCCATTGCCTGTGTCGAATTACAAGGTGACCTCCAATCTCCTAACCAGTAAGACTCCCACCCCGACTCACTTCATGTGATGATCTTTAATGTAAGGACTGCTATTAAAGTCTTCACCTTTCTCCACCCTACATTTGCTTATGTCTTCGATAGATAGGAAACGGATCCAGCTCCTCTGAGACAGAAGGGAGGTCTTCTGGTTTGACTCCATTAGGAATGTGGATTAAGACTGAGGCAGAAGATGACCTCAGGTCTAACAGAGGTCCTTAATGAGGGATGAAAGTGGAGAGGGTAGGAGGTAGGTTTTTTAACATAACTGAAGGCTGGAGACTGACAGAGGGCTCCTCCATGCCAGCGAGGTGAGCGTCAGCTGAGGACCTTACCTGTGCAATGCTCTGGAAAGCAGAGAGGGTTGTGAGCCAGAGAAGGAGCAGAGGAGAATGATGCTGGACAGCCCTGCCTGGTCAAAGGTAAATGACAGAAGTAGAGTGGTGGACTCTTCCCTAATGAGGAAGAATGCCTTGTTCTTGTTGAAGGGTAAGAAGATGGGTAGTGTTGGACAGGTAGCCTCAACAGGAGCTCCAGGTCTGATGGAAGACGTTTGAGCTGGGAGATGTGTCTCTCAATACAGCATGGTAGGCTGTTTAGGATTACACAGGACAACTGTGTTAAATGGGAAATTTTAGAGGACAATCCCTTTGGTGTGGTGATAACTTGTTGCAGGAAGACATTAAACTATGACACTAGCATGCAACCAAATCCTTGAGACATGGAGGAAAGACCACGAAGGTGGTCGCAGGACCCCACCTCTTGCCACAAGGACAAAGAATGGATTTATTATGGCTTGCTTTTCCTGTATTATTGTTGTTCTCACGCCCACGACGTTTAATTATTAAAGTGCACTCATTCCTTTTTGCAACTGAGTAAGACATGAATGAATTATGGCAAACATTTTAATTACTTAATAATGCTCTAATCAAAAGCTTGAACAACTCTATCTAGAAATACAAGTTGTTTTTCCAGTTTGATGGATACATATTTCTCTCTAGTGATTTTTAAGGGAAATGCAAGCAAGAGACTGTGACATAATCTGAAGTAGGCACTGCTCACACAGAACCCGGGGTTTGCCTGTAAATCCCAATATGCTGAACGGCCGAATGTCAGACCCTTTTCGGAGAAGCTGTCTCTCCATACGTGACCGAGAGGCAGTTATTCTCAAACTTAACTTCTCAGTGCAAACACAGATAAAATATGGGGTTCCAAGCAGAAAAGAGACGTGAATGTTCCTTCTGCAAAAGGCTTATTTAAAAAAAATCTCTTCTCATTGCTCTGATTGCTCTCACTGTCATTCATTGAAATACCAAGGGCAATGCTGCCAGTTTTTGGATGTGGGCTATTTCAGTACTGCAATTCTCAGCAAACGAGTGAAATAAAATCTCTCACATTAAATACTACTGCTCCTACATCTGGCAGCATTTCATAAATTTATTACAGATCACCCTAATGCAGGCTTATGCCATTGCTCATATAAACACACTGTAGGAATTATTCACTTGTTCCTCTGTAAACGTCTTACAGTTGTCCATATAAGAAATACAAACAAAAACAGATGAGCAAATTGATAATTCAGCAGTACTCACACAAAGTTACAGTATTTTAAACTGTCCGCATATTATAAAGAACCAAGCTGGAAATAGTTACCTTCCATTTAAATCATTGTTCAAAATCTCTGACAAGAACTTCTAAAACATTAGTAATCTTAATCTAGTGGCATTGTATGCATGCATGAAATAGAAATAGCCAACTTTTACTGGCTGAAATCCTACCCCATTTAAATTAATTCTTCTGCCAACGACTTCAGTGTAGCTGGGAGTTCATTAAGTGGAGTATAAAAGTTATGCCCACAATGACCCATCCTCGGTAGAAATGCAAAATGAAGACTTATTCACACCCCTATCAAAGCATCAGTCTGTTTTTTAAGTAACACTTAGGATTTCTTTTCCAGAACACCTTTTACATTATTTACATAGGATGAATAAAAGAAAGAGAAGAGGAGCTCAGACAGAGGATTTTCAGTACTGGCAAGTGTACTGTAAATACAGACTGGTTGCCACCCAAGCCCCAATTTACCTGACTGAAATGACCTCTACAACGTGCGCTTTGGCACAACAGCAACACAGACGTCAGAGATTGAAAGCTAATGCTGTTTTAAAGAATTCTACTACTGAACAATATTCTTCTCTTAAACTGCAGTGCTCTCCCCTAAAGGAGCAAAAAGTTGCTAAATGAATGTTGAATCTATGAAAATTTCAGTAATATTTCATTTCGCTAAGCACTGAAGAGCAATGTCAATGCTACGGCGCTGCCTCTGTACACAGCTGATGATCTGCACGGTTAGATCCCAACCCACAGCAGAAATGTGATTACAGGTCTCTGGTTGTTGTGAGCTCTCAAACAAAGTACCGCTCCATTTTCCAAGCCTTAAAAATATCCTGCAGTAAACCAAATTTCATCTGCAAGGTTAGGTCTCATTAACAACCTCACAAATCCAGACAGATATGAATCTCTAACTTGTCAAACGAACAACTGCGTCTCACAGAGCAAGGTCAAACACTGTTCCAGCTTTTAAATTAATATTGTATGGGCTGTGTCTTCCTTTGAACCTGATTTTATATTCTACAGAAATACGCTACCTATGGCTTTTAGGAAATCTGATAATCAAACATGAAAGTTCAGTAACAGCTTTATGTATTTTAGATTACTTTCCTACAGAGATTTGAGATTTTCCTGTTACATTGACAACTACGTCCACTTTCTGGAATTATTACATATTAACCAAAGTCTCTGTGTGTTATTTCATCTGCTCCTTATGATTTATGATTCATGATTCATTAATGAAAGAGTGTAGCTGAGTATTTCCAAAATAACAGAAATCTCGCATTGAGATTCCTGGATGCTATAGATAATTTGCTACGTAAACTAGACTTCTGTTGATGAGGATTCAGGAAAGTGTCTTATTTCACTTAGCTGTACCTTTCATTGGTGTACTTCTTTAAAACCTTCTTGCCTACATAAAATTAGGTAATTATTGAAGGATCTATGATAAATTTCCCAGTTTTCATGATCGCTATTATTTTTCTTAAGCTCCTACCTATAATGCCACCGACTACTTAAAGCCAAAGAGAAAAGAAGATCAGAAAAACACAAGCTACAAGTAGACACAATCCCACACAAAGCAAAAAAAAAAAAAAAAAAGAAAACAATAAATTAACATTGTGAAATAGCAGCAGCCATAGGCTTTCAACCGTATCTTGCTGTGGAAGGGTTAAGACGCGTTTGGAACCAAATGCGTTTTTAAATAACAGAGGTGCTCCTGGGCACGAGCATTGCCTGGCTGCAAAGACAGTGATGACGTACCTGCAGAGACGCGGGGACAGTCCGGCAGCATGGACTCCACCGAGGTGTCCAGGGGCTCTGAGCTGGACACCCAGTTGCAGCAGTTCTGTAAGAGCAGACCAGCAATTTTTGGGTAAGCCAAAAAAAAATAACCAAACCCCCCAAAACCCCCCCCGAAACAAAACCCAGAGCAAAAATAAATATGGACTTTGTAAATAAGGACAATGATCACATCAAAATACTCGAACTCATTAACATAGCAGCCCCGACAGGGACTGGAAGGTAAACTAGCTCGTTCACATTAACTGGCGATGAAATATTGTAGTTTCATTCTAAATAAGTAAAAAGAGTAAGAACGTAATTCAAGAGATTTGTAATGTGCTCAAATAGCATGTCTTTAAGTGCTCCTTTGAGTGCCCGTGGACTAAAGCGGGTGCTTAGACCAACCACTGCCTGAATTACCCACTGCACATTTTAAGCTTTTTCCTTTCTGTAGTCGTTAAATAGGTGTTGATATAAACACTGAGCCTGCTCACTTGCCAACATTAAGAAATCAGAAAGTTTCAGGGGCGTTTGATGGAGCACACTGTGGAAAGAATGGTTGTGCAATAACACAACACAACAGATTATAAGTGAATGAAAGCCATCAAGATAGCAGATTAATATTCAAATAATTGGAAAGGGAGCTGAGATGAAGTGGGCACGAACATTTATAAATGCAAATACTGGTCTTTGGGGAATTATGTTCAGGAAGCATTTACATTGACCTTTCATTCCTGAACCTCTGAGTGGGATGAATTTACCATGAATTTCTAAAATGTTTTGCTCCAAATGCTATCTGTTCAGAGAAGTCTATGAATTAAAGTATTAAATAATATGCTTTTAATAAAATATGCTGAAACTACACCAAATCTACTGAATTGAAGATTTAATTATAAAGCAACTACATTTTTAACGGGATCGCCAGCTGAACTACGAGATCTACATGGCTTCCCCTATTACAAATCTGAGTTTTCCCTTTCTGAAAACCCGATTAACTTCATTAAGGGGAAACGCAAAAAAAAAAAACCAAACCAACCCAAAACCAACCCCGCACAACTTTTTGGAAAGACCCAATGAATTTTCAGACAGATTTCTAAAAAATCATCCCATCAATCATGATTGTAAAAATGGACGATTGCTATTCTGGTAAACAAGCATGTATTGTGTATTTGTAGATGCTTGCTGCCCTAGTTGTGCACCATGGAGTCCGTCCTCACTGTGGAAAGATCCTTGACTGGTAGATCAAGTGTCTTATTGTATTTCCTTAATTCATTCTGTCTGGAAGAAGATGTCAGCTGTGTTGCAGTGAGGAGAGAATTTCAAAGGCTTCAGTCCCCACCAATAAAGGGCGAGGAATGGCTTTTGAATAGATTTGTCAAGGCAACCCTACTGTTCTGGGACCAGGGAGAGCAGGAACAACATAAAGGAAGGGTTGCTGTATGAGATTAGAAAGTGAAGTTCACAAAGCATGGCAGATTTTTGTAAGAAACAGTAGATCAATGAAACTATTGAACTCGATGGAGGGAAAAAAAAAAAAGAAAACAAACACACTACCCAGTAATGTAACTTTTTTAGTAAAAAACGGTTAAAATGGAAGTATTTCACAAAGGCTTTAAGGTTTAAAGTAGTAAAGCATTACACATTTTACAATTTGCATGTATAATTTTAATTAACAGCTGAATGTGAAATTGCAAATGTAAGATGGTAGAAATTATAAAAGAAGTAGAATTTTTATGAAGTATTACATTCATTTGAAATAAGTAAAATTAATATTAACTACTGATAGAACACTACATCAGAGAGCTGGAGATAATACAGAAGATTAGCACACAATTAACCAGCTTTTATATACAATGTGACACTTGCCTGTAAGAAATAAGTATTCTCGAAAGCAGTGTCAAGATATGTAAATGGATGATTTGTTTTATCATTCATCACAGCTCCTAATAAATTCAAAAATCATGACTTCTATAGGTACTAAAAATAGGCCACCAATGATACAGGAGAGATAGCTCCAATGAAGAATTACTTTTTTAACAATTCATTCTTTCAATGACAGCAATTAGCCCTACAGACAGGCAGCGATTAGGTGTATATTTTAATTATTATTCATTTCACCAGTAGCCTTAAACCTGATTAAAGTAAGAGATATCCAGGTGATATGCTAGTCTTAATACCACTCAGCCACACTTCACATATGTAAAATTCTTCTTTCTTATAGGAGATTTTCAATGCTAATGTAAGTTATGACACTCCATCCACTTTTTAGGCCATTAATCATTTAACTTATTCTTTAAGATCTACTTTCTGCAAATGAAATTAAAGGTAATGCACTTGTCTTATTCAGACTAAATGCTTAAAGAAAAATGGAGTTGTCAGATTCAAATTACAGGATTTAAAATTTCAGTTTTACTACATAACATATATTTTAAGGTTTTGATTTCCCATAAAGAAAATGGGGATTTTTCTGACAGAGCCTGTAGGGGTTACCATTCTTTATATTTTTAACATTTAAGTCAGAGCTGTCAGGCTGCATCCCAGGTGATTCTCTATTCCCATCAGTCACGGCCTATAAAACTGTAAGGTTAAGTCAGGAATAGGCAGTCTATACAGAAAGTTTCACTAAATCCATGGGAAAAAGCCAAATCTAACAAAAAGTTCAGGATGCAACCAGTTTAAATTTGTCCCGTGCCCCTAATCTTTTAGCGTTCTGCAAGGGGAAAGTAGAAAATACAGACATGAGCCTGATCTGGTGAGGAAGAGACTTGTAAGCGGAAGTTTAGTTGGTCTCGCTTTAAAAAAGTACGGTTTTTAAAATCTCAGCACTCCCATACTGAAGTCTTAAAATAATAACAAATGCTTGGCATCATCCTTCACCCAAGGATGGAACTGGCGGTGCTGGCCACGAACCAAGACCAGATCATTTTGGACCAACCAGCTGTTGGTAGTTGCACAGTAGCAAATGCTCCCAACTTTCTACCAGAAAACTTCAGAAGTAACCAGGTCTCATGGAGCTGCTGGGAGAAAGGATTCTTTGCCAGCTGTACAAATCATCAGGCTGAGTCATGAAGGGCCTAAAGGGTCTCCTCCACCATTGTCAGATCAAGCCAGGAGCACTGGGTGCGCCCAGGGCTCTGCTCCAGATACCGGGCAGCGTGCGGGCTGCCGCGGTGTGTGTGTCTGTACGGCTGTGCAGCAGGGAGAAACCGGGCTTGGTTCTTATTATTTTGACTGCTATCTCTGAAGTTCAGAAACGGCTTTAATCTCGGCTATTTTAGGGGCTGGTATGGGCACACTATTTCCACATTCCTGTAACGTGCTGTCTTTCATGCCCTAAAGAAATGGAAGAGGTCAGTGGATAAAGACATGTTTATAGAGCCATATATAGATGTATATACCCCAACTCTTTAAAAAAACCTGGCCTCACCTCTCGCATCCACTCTCGAATAGTTTTCCCAACTTCTTGGTGCCACACATTGTGAACAGAGTCTGTCAACGCCACAGCAGTTACCTTATTCTTTACTTCTGTCTCTCGTTGAATCATCTGTTAAAAAATATTGGCTTTAAGTTCTTTCTTTCTATTGAATAGAGCCTGCTTAGTCACAGATAATGATCTTAAATTAAAAAAGAAAGAGCAATACAACTTCAATACTTGACTTCACTTGTTTTAAAGTTTATACAAATCCTAACAGCTCCAGAAACACAGAAAGACCTAATATTTTTGATAAAAGAAATAATACTAACTTTTAACTGACTGAACTATTCAGTCCTATTATTTTCCATGTGGCTTGACAATTCTAGGATTAAAGGTATCATAGTGAAAAAATGGAAGATTCCCTGAGGACACCTTTTACAAGCTTCTCCAAGTTCCTATTTCTGTGCTTCAGGGAAGCTGGTACCCGTGGTTCACTGTAAGCTACTCATGACTATCATCTACTAATTTTCAGTAGATTGCTGTAGTTTTTCTGATGTACAATCTTACTTTGACTTGTATGGGTTTTTTTTTTTCCTTTTTTTTTTCTTTTTCTATCCAATTTAGCTACCTTGCACTCCCACCATGGTCCCAAAATTCTTTGTGGTCGCTCTTACACATATGCTTACCCAGCTAATGCTGGAGCCTCTCAACGTTTTTAGGATATTAAAGAGCCTCTGTTGTTGCAAATGACAGTATGACTAAATAATATTAGTTCTAAAACCAATTAAATGATTGCTGCAAATAACACGAGCGAACTGACAAAGATGCTGTGGAATTCAGCGCCGCTCTGCAAGATAAAAGGGACTGGAAAGAATAGTTTGATATCAAAGAGAGACAAAAAGGTTTTAATCTCCTGACACGAGTGACCCTAATTTGTAACACTGGATCAAAGAAAGTATAATGAATTAGACTTATAAAACCGGCATTTCGCAACTAGTGTTTTATCATCATCTATGCTGCACTAAAGTAAATGTTTTTTTTTTCCAGCTTCCTTTTGTATAAATGGCAACACACACAACATTTCTGAACCAGGCACCCTTTGTTCATGCTCTAGTAACTGCGTACAAGCACACAGGCTGCACCTCCGAAAACACTGCTCTGAAACATACTTTGACAATGGGGATGCGAATTCTATTTTCCACCAGAAACTTCAAAATAAACACCGCCATCCAGGTTTTTGATACAAAAGTAGTGTTTATCCATACCTCATGCAAACTATCTGCTGGTTTCTTCAAAATATCACACACGTAAACCTTTTTGACCAAACACTCTTCCAGTTCTCCATAACTGCAGCATGATATTCTGAATTATCATGTCTTGTCTTTTTATTTTTTGGTTTACATTATGTATCTTTTAAAATCAGTGTAACTGAATCAATATTCTAAGGGAAAAATATTCACCACTATTGGCGAGGTAATGCCAACGCAGAACTACCCATTCCAGATAAAATCAGGTGCCCACCTTCCCTGGTACCCTCTTTTTGCCAATGTCAGTATTGCATGACTCAAGAGTTCAGATGAGCTGAGGACATCTTGGGTAAGAGCGTATGAAGAAACTCTAAGAGTAATCTTACTTTATGTGAAGCCCTTCCGTTCATACTGTTTGTTTCATCATTTACCCTCCTGTGGGGCACATTTAATATTCAGAATTTCTGGAGGATAGGACACAACAGGTACGTGCATGGGGGACAAAAATCACACATTTAGGACAAGATAGCATCTATTGTAAGAAGGTGAGCTTCTTTCAGCTGTAACACATTACTGAGATTTTCAACCAAACATCTGATACCAGGCACTAAATTTCGCGGTAAATATAAAGATGGCAAAACTCCCTCCATTATGAAACATTATGAAACAGAGGAGGCCCCGGAGATGCTGGGAGGGCTGGAGCCCCTCTGCTGGGAGGACAGGCTGAGAGAGTTGGGGGGGTTCAGCCTGGAGAAGAGAAGCCTCTGGGGAGACCTTCCAGCCCCTTCCAGGCCCTCAAGGGGCTCCAGGAAAGCTGGGGAGGGACTTTTTACAAGGGCATGTAATGATAGGATGAAGGGTAATGGCTTCAAACTGAAGGAGGAGAGATTGAGATGAGATGTGAGGCAGAAATTGTTTGCTGTGAGGGGGGTGAGCCCCTGGCCCAGGTTGCCCAGAGAAGCTGTGGCTGCCCCATCCCTGGAGGGGTTCAAGGCCAGGTTGGACGGGGCTTGGAGCAACCTGGGCTGGTGGGAGGTGTCCCTGCCCAGGGCAGGGGGTGGCACTGGGTGGCCTTTAAGGTCCCTTCCAACTCTAATCATTCTATGATTCTATGATATCTGCTGCATAATTGAATAAGTTTTAGAAATATGCCATACATACTAATATTCCTGTACTAGTGCTGTGCATTGCAGCATGCCTTTGGCTGCACCGTCTTGCACAAAATCCTGTGATTTAAACGGGCAATGGAGCAAAAATGTCATTGTCCTTGAAGCGCTTATACCTACCAATTACTCAGAGTTACTACATACTGGGGGAAGCTTAAAATCGTCACCAGCTCATTGTGTTCCAGCATGACTTCCTCCATGAAGGGCTGGTCTTCAGAAGCACTGCTAACGACCAGCAAGGGGAAAAAATACACTCTGCTTTGGAAAAGCAGTCTTTTCTCAAGCTATTGTGTCCCACGTCTCTGTTTCGAAAACTAGCCACCCAGTTCATCTAAGAACATCACCTCTTTCCTTAAAATCACAAGAAAATACAAGTTCCCTTCTCCCTTTCTAGGCCCAGCTCGGGTTTGCTATTCCCAGCTTCCCTACGCACATGGAAGAACTGGCACCCATTGATCACCACCTCTTCCTGCCCTTTCTTCACGTGATACACGCAGTCTTTGCTTTTCAGATTTTACATGGTATGGGGAATAACACGCGCTACTCGACATACTGCTGGCGCTTGCCGCTCAGCTTTGTGGATGCCGGCAGAATGGCATTGTCTTCACAGAGATCAGCAAAGAGACCGAGGCTGACAATGCGAGGTTTTTTGATAACTCAGCCACAGCACCAGGGTCAGGACAAGGGCTCATGGATGCAGCAGCAATGCGGGACCGAAGGGATTAACTGAGCTTCAGTTACAGATTTCTCTACTCCCAAGTCCAGAAGGAGTAAGTTTTGGAAAGCATCCATGCGCGTATGAGCCAACTTGGAAGAAAATACACAAAACCAACTCACCAAGTGGAGAAAGGATCAAGGGTATAACCTTACACAAGAAGTCTAACATGTCCACCCTTAAGTGACACAGAAATGCCACAACAGAGCATGTCAAACCCAGGACACCCAGCTTCTACCACAACAGCTCAAGTTCTCTGCCACAATGGGACACTAACTGCTAACAACAACCAAGGAGAATGGATCCAGGAGATGCTCAAACAGCAGGCCCTCCTGTCAGGGATGATAATATCATCCTGCAGGAAGACACGAGAAGACCATGTGCTTTTGGCCACAGACGCTTCAATACTTAGTAAATGCTTCAGATTCAATGGATGGCTTGCTCAGAATTAAAACGTATTTATCTTTCCTAAAAACACTTCTGAAATAATATAAATTTTAAAAATTAAGTTAGCAGACTAAAATTGGTACAGTAAAATATATTACCATTCGACACAAATTTAGCACCCAGCTGCCATTCAAATGTCATACAACTCCAAATCCCAAAGAAAGGATGCTAGTGCCCAGGACGAGTTGTATTCCATGCAGCCAGTACAATCTTTTAAAATGGACATGCTAAAACTGAAAATATTTAATAGACGACAGACTATATGCGATATTACAAACTATGTATTTTTTTCTTCTGGAAAATGGTGTTGTTCACCGAAGCAACAATTGCAAAAAAAGACCTAAGGACTTAGTCTAAAGTTCACTATGCCTTCTACTCTTCGTACATCTGTAAATTCTATAGACAGGAAGTTTTCACAGCATAGAAATAACTTAATTTTCCACTCAATGCTCATTTTCAAATCTTAAATTATTTTCAGCTGAATAGATTTTGCAGGAAGCGGTCTCTCTTTGCACCCATTCATTGGATGGCTTACAGCTCTGGTCGCTCTGTCCTTACATTCCTTTTTCGTCTTCCAATAATTAATATATAGTCAGAAGTAGGTAAACCGTCACTTTTCTGGTAGGTAAACCAGTTCTCATATGTTTCTGCATCACTTAATACACCACTATGGGCCCTCTAGACTTTCCCAATCACCTTTTCTATTCAGGCATTTCCATATTACCTTTGTCTTTGTGTTCCTTCTTTGTAGTCAAGAGTAAAATTGGGGTTTGTAATTTATTAACCACATATCATCACCACTTCACATTTGATTCCCTTAGAATGGGGAGTTGTAAGACCAGTGTTCACTGCAACAAGTTAGAAAGCGTTCAAGCATCTTTCTGAAAGTCCTCTCTATCCCAGCGGTTGACAATTTGTTCCTTCACTTTGCAAGGGAAAATGTCAATTACTTATTTGCACAAGTATTGAACTCTATCACTTACATAAGAAAGAACTTAAAATCCCCTAAAAATGCATTCTTTAAGTGAAAATATATTAGTTACCCATTTATTGGTCAATTTAGTAAGTGATTTATTGCTGAAGTGTCTGTAATGTCACATGGTAATCCTCTGTAAGTTTATATTGCACAATTATCATAACTTTATAATGACAAAAGGTTGATACCTTCATTATTTTTAGTGTATGCATGTAAAACTGTCTCATACATATATTACATATGCAATATATTTAATATATATATTTAGAATAAATGATAAAATACATCTTTGTTATATAACATATACGATAGCACAGTACTCTTGTGAAACGAAAGCATCAATACGCTTAAAGGTGACTCAAAGGTCTGATCCTGCAAACATGGAAATCCATGATTCCGTACTCTTTATACCTATTCTAACAGATTTTAAATGGCTAAAAATTCAAATTGATAAGACAGGTAAAAGGAAGTTAAAACATGCCTCATATTTTTGTGGGCTCAGACAAACAAATCAACCTCCATCACTTGGGATTTGAAGGATACTCGCTCCTCTGAGCTGCTCGTAATTAGGAATGAGGAAAAATGGATTTAAAAAAAAAAAGCCCCCAAATTTTACTTTCTCTTGAACTTTTGAAAAAACTTTCAGCTACTTCCCCTGTCTCCCATTGCAATTCCAGTTCTGGCGTGGTGTTTAGATGGTACGCACTGGGTTTGAATGGGCATGTCTACCATAAGCATTTGGCATGGAGAAAAAATGACTTCGACGCAAGTCCTCCATTGTCTCCAGTTGCCTCATACCGGTTTGAGTCTCCACGAGGTTGTGGTGTGTGCAAACTGAATTCCTCTCAGAAGAAACTGAACTGGAAGCCCCTGTCAAAATGTCCCCAATGATTTCCAGACGCGAAACGAATTTGCAGTAGAAATTCCGGGGGATCAAAACGGGGTCAGCTGGACTCTGAAACATTAGAAAAAGCAGTGGTAGATGTGGAGAGAGAAGAAAGCATGTGCCAGGAATGGTGTGCGAGAGGGCAATTTGTATTTAACACTTTTGGAAGGATGTGCAGATTCTTTCTTTGTAACTTCATGTGCTCTCCTTGCATCTTAGTACACGTCTACAGTCATTCAAGATCCCCTTCAACTCCCCTTTCACTCAATGTCATGCAAACCGAGCAGTTGGTCAACCTGAGTGCTAGCACTTGAACTGATGCCATTTCTCAGTTGAGAAAGACTCCTCATGAAGCATACAGTTCTGTTTGTTTGTAGTACGAGTTTGTCAATCTGAGATTCTCAAGACCTTTCACTGCTTCCTAGATAGAATTCCTCAATTTCTGAAATACTCTCAGTTTTTTGCACAACTTAAAAATGGAATTATATCTTCAAGTCTTCATAAAACATTATTTGTTAGGGATTAAAATTGCAGAGCAACTACACTTGAACAGCACATCATAGCAAAAATAACAAATAATCCAAAGTTAAAGTAGTTCCCGTTTTCAATTAGCAAGAAGAATAATTTTCCCTAAATGAGTTCAGTCATGTGACAAAATCCCTCCTTGCAGTAGACAAAGCATCTGATACACACCAGTTTTTCAACAGCAAAAGAAAATATCTGCAGAGAGAAAATCATAGAATGACAACAGCCAAGTACTTTCTGATAGTTTGTTCAAAGATCTATTGGATGTTACATCTACAATTGTGATAGCTTTCATAGCAATAAATCACACTGCAACGGTAATAATAATGCATGATCATATTAGAACAGATTGCTTTAGAGCATCTGGAGTCTAGGACTTGTCACAGTTCACACTGTAAACCAATTTCTGTTGCTGAACTTCTACTGAAAATTTCCACACATACCTTACATCGGGGGTAGAAGTTCTTCAAATCAATCATGATTAGAAAAATGCTTACTTCTAAAATAAGTCAAGATTAAAAAAGCGTAGGGGTCATCTCCCTTATGCATAGCTCAGTAAAAAAACAACAAAAAAACCGCTGTACACAAAATTCCGCTGGTAATATTGTGTGAACAGCGCAAACAAAACTCACGGCTCTCTAGTATAAAAGCCTCAGGCTTCAGCTTTATTAAAACTTTAAACTTAATAATGCAATTCTCCCACTTCTCTTGTCCCTAGTGTCTTGCAACAGAGAGCGAACAGGAGAAAAGCCTTCCAGGACCCGTAACAGCGTGGAGAACACCAAGTACCCCAACGCAGGTGGTTGTGCTAATAGGTGCAACAGGAGCTGGGTAGGGATGCTGGCTCACCTCGCTTACAAGCCTCCCAGCAACCTGCCTGGTACGAACGAAGCCTAACAGTTCCACAGGAAGCCCCTCACATAACGTAAGCTGGTACGGCACCCTGTGGGTAAAAATCTTTGAATGGGTCCACTACATCCCACCCACAACAGCTCAAACCAAAGCAAGCTGGTGGAGGGGGCTTCCTCCACTGTCTGGAGCACACCACGTTGGCATTCTGCAGGTAGTTCCCTTGCAGATCAAAAATGTAGCTTAGCCAAGAGAGTTTGGTGAAGCTCTTCCCGTCAAAAGCTCAACTAAAGTGAACAAAAGCCAATCCCGTTTTGTAATGCATCTCAAGATATTTCAGTGCTGAAGGCTGCTGAGATATTTGCCTTTGGGCTGTTGGAGAACTGCAGTGACAGTCAGGAAAGGAGGTTTGGAGCAGCTGGGTCTAGCTGGAGTCAGCCAGTTGGTACTGCTGACAGCAGCAGCCTGCCGCCCCAGAATTGGAGATCTGAGCCGGGGCTATCTCGGTACGCTGCATCAGCATGAAAATAAAGTTCTGAAGGGTCAAAAACTTCCATGTATCTCAACCAGGAACAGAAAGTGACGCTGGATCATTTAATGTTTCTACACTACTGACTGCAGCAGGGAGATGTTGGCTTGCCTCTAATAAACGAGCTCAAAAATGGTCCAGTCTTAGAAATGTGGAGCTCCACAAGGGCCAATTTATGCTGCCAGGAAGCAGCCTAAATTAGCATGTGCAGTATTTGGCACAACTAATGCTGAAGAGCGCCTGATACTCGAGCCGGGTTGTTTAAAAGTAGCTTGGGCATGTCCACAGCAGCACGTGAGCCCCAGGAAAATCGTATTTGAAAAATACACACAGTTTGCTAAACTGTATTTCATTTTGTATTCACAGTTAATTTGGATTTGGGTGGTGGAAGATGTTGTGAGTGCACGACCATGCCTAAACCTCCGGCACAGCAGAAGGTCCTTTGCTGCTCTGGCTTTACCATGTGTCTCTGTCAGCAGCATCCTCTTAATAGAGATGCAGGAGGTTTTCTGGCAGGAGGCTGCATCACCTCTCCAAATGACATGAGCTCAGCCAGCAAGAGCATTCCTCTGTTGGAATAGCTACACCAGACCTGCACTAGAGGTTTTGCTAACATAGTTATCTTGGCTGGGGTGGCGAAGGATTTTTTTCAAGCTCTTAGCTGATACATCTTTGCCAGTAAAACCTTATGCTGTGGGTCACAGCTTAGCTTCTTCTTGGTTTACCTGGATCTCTGAAGCACTGGTTAGCTATTTGAGCGCTGTGCCTAGTTTGAAACAAAATAATGAAGTAAAACAAAGTTAAGATAAAATAAAGGAAAATAAAGTAAGATAATAAAATAAAATAAAATAAAAAATTATAAAATCTAATATAAAATAAACCAAAATAAAACAGACCAAACCAAACAGAACCAAACAAAACCAATTAGTAAAGTGCCTTAATCAGAACCATCTAGACCCATGACTGAAAGCTCAAAGTGCTGTAGCATCAGAAAAGGTCAAGATGCATGTGGACTAGGAAGCGGAACTGTCTCTGCTTGACACTGGGAGTGCTCTCCGCCTCTTGCCCCGAACTTGCTCGCCTGGGCTCAGTTTTTCACAAAGACTTTCACTGCTTGAGTCAGCCCCGAGACTGGCAAATCAAGAGCCATCATTTCAAACACATTTCCTTGTTCGAAGGTGCGTTGGGTGCCAGACTTTCAGTCTGATCTTGCAACCATTAAGGACGGTTTAACATCACTTAAGAGCAGTATTCGCTGCACCGTTGACCCCTTGGAGTGATGCACGGCTGACATTTTATCAGAGGTGTCCCACCATGCCCAAGCGAGGTGGGGAATACAGTCTGAGATGAGCAAGTATTCGTTAAGTTTTCAAACCCCACCAGCCTCCTTGCTGCTGACGGGAGCTGTAGGAAGCTCCAGACTAGGGAGGAGCGGGGTCTCGGGGTGCAGACAGATGATTGAGTTCTGATGACTCCTCCAGTCGCCGCCTGTCAGACTCGCCGCGGTAGCTCGCAGCTTGTACGGGCTCCGCGAAAGGGTGGCAGCAGATAGAAGCTGGGTTGTTGATGCTGCTACCAACCTCGGCCATCTGGTCTACCCATCTGAGGGATGCGACTGCTCCAGGGCAGAGACACTCATCTGCTCCACAGTCAGGCACCGCGCTGCCACTGTTTTCAGCCCCGGGGCTTCAAGCCTGGTCAACATCGCTGAGGTTGTTACTTTGGGTGATTTCAAATCAATTAGGAAGTGGGGCTGGAGAGAAAGAAAACCTTCCCACACTGTGAAAAGAAGTTCTTCCTAAGGTACTTGTTTGAGCTGAACATCTTTGAAATTACAGTGGACTAGCTCTGATGCATCTAAATAACCAGTATGTCTAAAAAATGGATTGATAAAATGGCCAGGCCATTTACTCTCAGCCTGTCTTGTTGGGCTCCTCTTTTGCATCGTGTGGGCTGAAAACCTCTAAAAGCCTTGAACCAGAATATGCAGGTTCTTGGAGTTTTAGTTACTCAGATAAAGTTAAATAAAACACAGTGATCTTAAATCTTTGTGTTGACAAATTAGTTGAAATTAACTGCTCCTGAAACTTGGTGTGTAACAAAACCAGTAATACACACGGCTTGAAAATGAAATGATACAAGGGGTTGGAGTTTTGTTTTGATATTTTACCATCATGAAGGTAATGGTTCATATCTAATGAAAAACGTGGCCTGAAGTAAGTTATGGAAGTAATTTTCTCAGGTTTTAATAAATGTGTAAATCCAGAACTCAGCCTACAAGTGAACAATCATATTAGTGAAATGAATGTGAAACAATCAAGTAAATAACTGTTTTTACATGTTAAGTATCAAATACAACAGGGTGAAATGGCATTACTTCTTCATTGCTTCTGTCTGAATGGTACATGGAAAACTTCTATTACAGCTTTATGCAAATCTCACGCTGGTGCATTTTTCAATGAAATAGCCAGTTTCCTTATATTTCATGTTATACCTAGAGAAACAGAGAGAATTGCACTGGTTTAACATCTAGAAGGGCAAATCCTCCACAGATTTCTGGATGTTGGCTGAACAAGGATCAAGCATTGATTTAAGAAATTGTCCCTTTGTTTATCGTATGTGTACACAAACATGTCAGCCTATGTATTAACTTCTATTAAAAGGCCGGGCTTCAAAAAAAAACCCCAAAAGAACAGAAAATGGGAAAAGCTGAGTGTTAAGCTCAGCACCTCACAGATGGGCATGAAGCCTGACGCCCTTGTTATTTAAACACAGACAGCTGGATTTCCACTTCAGCCAGAGGATAAGACAACACTCACTCTTCCTGTCCTTTGAAGCCCCAGCTTCGACTCTTGCAACCTCTGAGTAACTTCAGGAAGGAAAAGTCTCTCCACAGGCAAGGTCTCTGAGCAAGAGGGTATGTAAACTGAAACTTTTGGGGTCACACAAACTCAGGGAGATAACTCTCTTTGTGGTTAGGGAATGGCAAATTGTGATTTACTATTGCAGGCAACCAAAAGAGAGGAGCAGCAGCTTCCCTCTTTCCCACTAAAATGTTGCTGCCCCATGGATGCTCCTTTGCCAAAAAGGTATGTGCGGAAAACCAGATTATACCAAACACACCGCAATATGACTGACACCTTCGAAGTCTGAAAAAACCAGTAAAGCAGAAGGGGAAATATTGGATCATTTTTTATCAGGCCTCTTTATCAGACATCGGACACGCCATCAGATATCAAACAAGGTTTTCCACCCAGTTGTGAGAGAGGGAAATAGCAGCAAGGGTAAGAAGGCTCCATGGAGGAGAGAGTCTTTCACACGCACAAAGGCCTTGTGAAGCAGCCTGAAGGATGTATAACTAATCTAATATGACAAATGATTCAGATAAAGATCTTCCAATTCAGAGCACAGAACAGACTCTCATAAACAGTACACATTCATAATTAAATGTCTGCTCCATGCCCTGCACCGGTAGCCACCAGGCACAGCTGTACTGGCAAAGGAAGCCCAGAACCTCTGGAGACACTGGGCATGGACCTGCTCTCCACCAGGTCTGGAGAGCCACCGTGCTGCTGCAACACACAACTTCCACCTCAGCATACCTGGACATGGAAACGGGGGGACCAGGATGCTGTCTCACTGCCATGAAGTCTTTCCTTGTTCATCCTCCTGGCCTGCTCAGTGATCTTGGACCAACCTGGTCATCAGCTTGCTCACATCATTTATGGCTGAGTAATGCTGCAGGAGACCCGTGTGCTACTCGTTCTGCATTGCCCTCAGCACCAGCATCCCAGTCTGACACCACAAATCATCCTCCAGCACTTATGACATTAGTCAGAGAAGTGATGCCAGGTAGTGATGAGTCAACAGAAGAATGAGGAGTGTAATTTCTTAGCGTAATGAATGCTGTCATGCCTATGTGTCAGGACAATGGATGCTGCACAAAAGCACAAAAAATCCCAGCTTCCCATGCAGGAAGGTACTCATGTATCACATGCGGTCCTTCTTTGGTGAAATAACCTAAACTCTAGTGCCCACAAACCTCAAAGAGAGAGACTCTAGCATGTTAAGAGTGGTGCATCATGTTTTCATAGTTGTTAGGAAATGGGAGAAATTGTCCTGAAAATTTTGGATCCGATTCTGCTTTCGGTGGTTACACCCAAGTTGCCAGACCAAGACTTCTCCTTAGCAATCAGCCAAACCACACTGGCTGGCGGCTCCTGAAACCAGGCTACACTGGTGGGCAAGCTGGGATGGCGTGGAGAGCACTGGGCAACCCTCCCCTCTCATGGTGGGAAGAGCCAGCCGGGCAGGTCTAATATGGCAAATGGCTCTGGTCCATCCGGAAGGACCTGAAGACACAGCACACTCGTCCTGTGACCACGGGATCTCTGTGGAGCTCGCCAGGATGCCGGAGGAGGACCATGAAGATCAGCCACCCCTACACTAAAGCACAAGCGACACCTGTTAAACTTTCTGCACACACTCTCCAAAGTTTCTGGTGTACTTTGAAAAAAAGGCTTGCTGTGGATTTAACTACTTGCCAATCTTTTTAAGTTAAGAGCTCATCATTTTCAACTTAAGAAGTCCCACTTCAAAAAAAAAAAAAATTCACAGATATCGTGGAAGGCAAAAGACACTGTGTGAAATCTGCAGATTCTGGCCCTCATCAATAAAAATTCAAAATGTTAAAAACATGGGATAAGGTAGAAAGTCAGCCCCTCTTTCCCACAGCATTTCATGCCTGCTTTGTGTTCTATATCTACCAAATGATAAGCTCCTTGAAAGAGAACCATTTTCCTTTTGTTTGGTCCTGAACACACAGTTGGAAGTTCAAGCATCTAGCACACAGAGAAGCATTCCTGTATGCTCTGCCTAATTTTCAAATAAGTTAAACAGAATATACATAATAGACATTTAGTTAGATCAAAGGCAGCTGGAGCCACCCTTGGTGTTTATTTCCAAACCATTACACATCACTAGCAAGATATTCTCCATGACCCTCTGATCTCGTAAGGTTCACAAGCAATGCTAAAACCAAAAGCAACCGCGAGCTTTACTTCTACTCCTTTTCCTCCAAAGTCCCCTTCAGTGATGAAACAGACTTGGATAGGTTTTACACATCTTTATTTCACTACCAGCACCACCACCACAGCTTTCCCAGGGCAGGGCAGAGCAGAGTCCCGGGAAGCAACCACCTACCACGAGGAGTCTGGCTGTATCCTACCACTGGTCCAAAGTCATCATGTAACTGCACCACGACACCAAATACTGCTCACAGCTCCGTCTCTGGGAGCTGTAACTGAAGCCCCAGTAGAGTTGGGAGGGTTCAGCCTGGAGAAGAGAAGGCTCCGTGGAGACCTTCCAGCCCCTTCCAGTCCCTAAAGGGGCTCCAGGAAAGATGGGGAGGGACTCTGGAGCAGGGAGGGGAGCCATGGGACGAGGGGGAAGGGTTTTACACTGAAAGAGGGGAGATTGAGATGAGATGGGAGGCAGAAATTGTTTGCTGTGAGGGGGGTGAGCCCCTGGCCCAGGTTGCCCAGAGAAGCTGTGGCTGCCCCATCCCTGGAGGGGTTCAAGGCCAGGTTGGACGGGGCTTGGAGCAACCTGGGCTGGTGGGAGGTGTCCCTGCCCAGGGCAGGGGGTGGCACTGGGTGGGCTTTAGGGTCTCTGATATCCAGGTCTGTCCTTTGTATGGACGAGACCCTGGTCACATCTCCAGCGGTTGGTCAGATAAGTCCGTTCACCAGACATGGAAACCTGAGGGCTTCTGCACACTTTGGGAGGGAGTTGTACCATTGGAGTGCACCAGTTTATAACACACTTTAGAAACACATTCAGTGATAATCACAGTTCAATCTATCTCCATGCACTTTAAAAGACAGATAAAGATTCTTTTAAGCTGTACCGAGAAGCCTCGTTATGCCAGGATAAATACCTCGTTGGGAGGTTACCTCAGTTTAACTAAATTCCTTTCTAAACTAAGGATCAAACACACGAAAACCTGAAGTATAGACTAACCTTCCTCTGCTGAAGCTGGTGCTGAACCCATGCTGAACGGGTGTCTGCCTGCTCCTAAAGCACCCCGGCGCAGCCTGGGAGCAGAGGACCTCAGCTAACTGCTGGAACAAAACCAGCTTCCCCCGTGGAAAGGGAGGGAAGGTTCACGCCAGACTTGAAAGGAAGCTTTCCCGAGCTTAACAACAGCTGCGCCGCCAATGTTTTCAGTTTAATTTTTTTTTTTTTTTTTTCCCCCCTTGTAACCTTTGTGTGAACTTTCTGAAATGAATGGCTTTGGCTTATAAACCTGCTTTCCTGGACCAAACAGCCCCGTGAAGCTGGCAGTCCCTTCCACCCTCACCCCTTGTATTGCTAACCTTAGGTCCCCCCAGCCGCTCAAAGGGATGGGGACGCAGGTGCGACGAAGCTGGAGCAAAACATTATGAGCAGCCCAGAAAACACCCCGGTGCTAGGACATGGAGAGACACGGTTCCTGCAGGAGCTTGGACAACCCGGGCCTTCTGGTGGGACACAGCAGCTGCTCTGACTCCCATGGATCTCCGAGACATCGGATAACAAAGCATTTATTAGGTGCGGATGGTGGGATTTGGATCATAAATACATCACTTGGGATTTTTTTTTTTCCGTGCTTGCTGCGGTTTCCGGAGGGGATTGCACTGCATCGCAAGCCAGCCAGCTCGGCTGCTGAAGGCCAATGTGAAAACAGCAGCAATGATCCCACCCAAGCCATTCTTCCGAAAGATGGATGACGAACACGTGTTGCGGCACACAGGTTTTGGCGGCACCCTTTTTCGTCTTCGGTTTCAAAGGTGAAGCCATAAGCGTGTTAGTCTGATCACTCTGAGCACGGGAGCCCGAGAGGAGCCGAGACAGCCCCTGCGGAGGTGTCTCCCCCTTGCTGGTACCCCTCCAGGCTCTGCTCAGCATCCGCACATGATGAACTTTCCCAGGTTGAGGCGTTAGCAGAAAACTCCAGAGTTTATGTGAGTGATGAGGGAGCTGGCTGACGCGACCCGTTTGATCCAACGAGGCTTGGATTGATGAAGTATCTTTTAGGATTGATGAAACATCTAGTTCTGTACAAAAATATTTACTGCAACGTTATACGTGGCATGCCTGCTGTCTCAAAAGAAATACAGTTTTCCTCTGGTTAGTTTTGGGGGAAAAGTCATAGTTTTATAGCGGGTGGTGTGCGTCCCTGTGGACATAAACACACCTCTGAAATTGTCAAAGTGATTTCCCTGGAAATGTGCAGAGCACATATAGCAGACAGTCACCATTTCAGGTTCATATATTAATGAACCAGAAATTACATTCCTTTTATAGCAAGTGTCCTCTAGCGCTCCCCTACCTTAAGGAAAATAGCACTTCAAAACACTGACAAGTGCAAAGTCTATAAACCCATCATTTAAATATCTGACAGTAAGCACCGGTAAGAGATGGCACTAGAAAATGTGCACTTGAAAGGGCCCTTTGGCAGGTACTGGGGAATTTTCTCTGTTTTCCCTTGTTTCCAGTATTTCATTTTATAAAGCTCTTCCAACGTTTATCTGAGCACACTGTAGCGGTGTAAGTCACGTACAACACGAGAGCCTACAACAAGTTGTGGTCTCATCGCTCCCCCAGCGTTACTGCAGCACTAAAGCCATCAATAAAAATGTTTCCACACTCCACACGTCAAAATCAATTTTACTAATAAGTGTGATATTTCTTCTAAGATGAACAAATTTAGTAATTTTCTTTTTACTTCTCTCGCTTCTTTTTTTTTTTTTCAATTATAATTTTATCTGCTCTAGCCTAATACGGGAGTAAATTGGAGCGACACCACGCAGCTCAAATTCAGAGATATCAGCCCAATTCTTAAGTAAGCCGGTAAGAGTTTTTTAGGAGGCAATGCCGGTGGAGGTGATGGTGGCCGCGCTGGGAGGCAGCGTCTGCCGTGGAAGCCCAGGTTCAGCTGCACGGCTCGCCTAACTCATTAAAGTTCTTTTCTGGAAAACAAACCACCGAGCCCTTCAATGCGCGAGCGGGTGGTTTATTCCTGCTTAAAGGGTCTGAGCTGAGGCTCCCGATGCAAGGGCGAGGAGAGGTTTCCACCAGACATTGGATATGGATCACTAATGCATTGCACAAAGGCTACCGAAAAGCCATCAGCTGGGAACAGCTTTTGGTCACCACTAAACAGGGGCAGATTTGAACCAGTGACCTAGAAGTGAAAGACTTTGTAATCTGATTACCAATCCCTTGAGCCATCCCATCCCTCCCCTTTTCTTTTTTACTGATAAGAGAAAAAGAGTCTTATTACCTAAGCAACTTTTGTAGCCTGTTAGCAATGCAAAAGCTTTCATTTAGTGCTTAAAAAGGAAAGTCTCATGGGCACGCTTATTAGCCCATCTCAAGCACAGGCTCTGTGTTATTTTTCCCTATTAATTTCAAAATAAATGTATTGGTATAAAGGTGTAGCACAACGCTTTTTCTGATAATGATTTATAGTAAAGTTCTTGCTGATTAAAATAGGTGCTGATGAGAGGTTTTTACATAGCTGTGGAGTCAACAGATCCCTCACTGGCAAACGAAGAGACAACATGCTCCTTTTGTCAGCAAATACTCCAAAGAATATCAACGCTTTACCGAGGTACGGTGCGTATCGCGGATGATAAGCATCTAAATCGCTTGTTTTTCATACATAAATCATACTTTTAAACAACCACGAAGATGCATTTTCTCATTCAGAAGCAGGACGGTTTGGTAAGTGTTACAGTCTCATCATCAAATATTATTTTAATGCACAAACAGGATCTCCCAAGTACGCCAAGACTCATTTAAATCGCCTTTAAGGGACGATGAGGCTATTGTTTCTCCTTTTCCTTCTCGGTCCTCTTCTCAAGACCCTCAGGAAGAAATCTGGGAGACCTTTTCTGCCGGTTTCCTACCTCTTTTTTCCAGACATTGTGGCCTGCACATTAACACTGCTTCCTTTGGCTGGAGGTAATAAACGATTAGCTACAGCGGAGCGGTGCAGTGTTCATGTTATTCTTCGCTGTACTACACTCAGCCAATGTCTCAAAAATTAATGCAAGTGTATCAGGATCTGAAATTAACTTTTTATAGCCATAAGCAACATCCCGCTAGGAAGGGGAAAATCCTATTATAGCAGTTCTGGCATCTCACTGCTTGTAGACTGTTAGTACGCACAAAATAAGATTTCAAATTACAAAATGGTGAATGCAAAAAGAGTTGTTCCATATTGATTAAACATTTTTTTTTTTTTCCCCTTTTTGCTCATAAACCGATAAAGCAAAACTAGGTGATGCTTGCTCTTGCTAAATGACAGATCTATTACTAAAGATCAGGCAGGAGAGCAGACTGTCCAAGACTACGGTGTGATTATACAGAAATAATTAGAAAACCTACGTATTCATAATAAACACGCGATACTATCCTCTGGAGTTGTGCAGTAACTTCCAGGAGGATTTTTCAGAAATTTATATACTCACTGAGCTGTTTAAAAATACATTGCTAAGAACTAGAACGGCTTGAAAGCAGTTTGACATTTGCAAGCGATTATGCCGGACTAAAATAAAATGCTTTCAATTCAATCTGCACAAAATATAACCTATTGTTATACTGGCTTTGCCTTTTAATGGCCACGAGTTCTGGCTTGGGCAGTTTTTTAAAAGTTTATTAAAGTACTACTTCTCCTATGCGAGAAAAACATTATGTTTCAAAGGGTTGAAAATCAGAACTCATACATGGAAAAACCTTTAGCTGCTCCGAACACCCATCGCCTCGACTAACAGGTCGCTTGCAGGGATCAGGCAAACCAGCTGTTAACTGCACACATTTACGAATGCTCGGTGTGAGAAAATTTGCACACTCACTGAAAGTCAGCAACAGTTAACCAGAAAGAAGTATTTTGGCTGAACACCAGAGAGGTAGAACACCAAACCAGACCAACTCTGATACAGAGCCCAATCCCAAATGGCAGCTTAAGCAATGAACGCTGCTTCAAATCACAGGGCTTAATCTCTTGAATTTAAGTGCTGGAATTTCATAGCAAATAAAAACTCCCAATCTGGCCAGCACACAGCACTCGTTGCAGCACTCTGCTGACTGCAGAAGACAGGGACGAGCTGATAGCAATGCCTGGTGTCTTCACACTGAGCTTGGGCGTTATTGTTTTGATAACATGCCTGATATCATTGGTATTAATTTTCTGATGTTTGTGAAGTGATGCCTGCTTTTATTAATCCGATTAGCCCGACTATTCAACCTCTTTTGTAAATCCCATCCTAAATAACACTACTAAAAGAGCCCATGAATGGAAGAAACGTTTGAACTTGGAACAGCAGCTCAGGTGATGCGGTGGTCTGCAACTAACAACACATTTTTCCAAGGGTAACGCAAATGATACACGTTTTACACATACCGAAGATGAACTCTTTAAACTTCCTGTTCTTGTCCTCTGCTTATCTTTCCCTTGACCTTTGCTGAAATAAATCACCCTACCTCCCCAGTACACTCCCCGATGTGTTTCTAACGCTGTGCATCACACTTGCTGGCTGGAAGCACAGCTGGCAAGGGATCTAAACCCCATCGCAGGGCAAAACCAGCCTTCTGCCTTTGCCAAGAATGACATTTCGAGGTGTTTTCTTTTTTTTTCTTTTTTTTTTTTTAAAAAGATTGTTACTGTACGGGACGCTTGATTCTGTGTTTGTGAGTAGCGATGACTCCACCCCTTATATTAACGCCGGGATAAAAACAAAACAACAACGAACTGAACAGCCTGGAATTTCTTAATAAGGACTCGGCTGTTAATTAAAGTAAGATGACAGAATTCAGCCTCCTGTCCCAGAAGGAAGCCGCAACCGAGGACAAGCAGTGCCCTCTAGTGTCACCGCCGGCGGGCGAGGGACCCCGTCCCCCCCGCCGGCGGCCGTGGGAACGGCGGGGACACCCCCACGCGTGACCGCGGGGGGACACCACGGACCCCCACCACAAGGCGACCGGCCTTGGGGACCACGCAGGCATCCCCCCTGGCGCACGCCGGGGTGTGTTGGTTGAGTAGACCCACGCCTAGGATGGGTATCTATAGAATTCCACGTCTAGAACGCGCCCAACTCCGGCAGGGTGTCCAGAATGTCGCATCCCGGTGGACGGGGAATGTCGTATCCCGGCGTGTGGAAGCAGGCGTCGGAGAGCCCCGGCGGAATTGGTGGCCGTGGAGATGTTGAATACGAGCCGCTAAACGCACAATGCCGGCAGCGTGGGCTGAATGGCTCAACTGGAGCGGCCAGAACACAGCCAGATTTTTGCATCCATCCGAAATGACAATTAAACCTGTAATGAGTGTTTTGACATCTTCCAACCCCTCCCCCCCCCTTTTTTTTTTTGTTAATTGGAGGTTAACACTATTTAGACTTTATTACCGTCCGGTATCAACAATTTTGTAATATAACTTCTATGCCTTTTAGCAAATTACCTCAAACTTTACTCTTCGGATATAAAAATAGTCCCTCAGCACTCCCCAAAATTTCTCTCTGATGGGAAAAATTCTACACAACTATGTGTTTTATTTAAGCTGAAACTACAACGGAGTCACGCTAGGTTTGTTTAATTTTTCATTTTACTGCATAAACATTTGACAAAGACAGAAAGCTATCTGTTCATCTTGTGAATGATGGTATACGTCATATGTTCATTAGCATTCACGTCTTCCGTGAAGTACAGGCAATAAAATAAGGGAACAAAGACAAAATGTATAAAAGAATGATACAAGATGGCACCAGTTACAGGTGCATGGAAAAAGCCTCGAACATTATAAAAAGACATATATGAGATGTCAAATAAGCCATTCTTACAATAGCGTAAAAAAAAACCAACAAAAAAAATTTAAAAAACATTGAAGCCTGACAGCGCTGCCCAATTTCATTTGCATAAAAAGTGCAAGTGACTATTTATAAATATATTCAGATCACAAGATGTTTGTATTCTGTGTTTCCATGTAAAGCATTAATAGACATTTATTCCCATCCTTGCATTTTAAAAAGCAATGTACATAATTAGGCTTTTACATAAAGACTACAATGTGCATTATAAATTGATTCCTGTTTAAAGTGAAGGCGGCAAACATGCATTAGTTTAGGAGACGAATGGCTGGAAACACACTGTTCAGAATGACAGTAGATCCGTATTTAGACACCTTACAAGAACTACTGGTGTACAATTGCTGATGAAACTTTAATTGCGTAAGATTCATTAAAATCTCTAAATGGCATATACACGTTTAGCCTCCATTTGAGAATGTAGCCATAAAAAACGGACTTGTTAAGTTTTTGTTGTGAGATTTTTGCAGTAATTTAGCATTCTGGGAAAGTTAGCAGCGGCAATAATGCAACTGCATTTTTACAGCAGATGCTGCATCGATGGCTACTACCAATATATATTTTTTTCAGGAGAGTTAGGGTGCTCCTGGCCGGGGAGTCCACCCTAAACCCCGTCGTGGTTCAGCTCAGCGCAGATCAGTTCGGGAGGCAGGCGGCGAAACCGCCGTTAGGTATTACAGACGTTAAGAAAGTTTTTTTTTATTATTTCCCCCCCACCTTTCACGCACAGAGATGCTCGCAGCCGCTTTAGGGGAGAGAAGAAAAGACGAGGTCGCTCGCCGTGGCACCCCTTGATCCCCCACGCCTGAGGATGTCAACCTGCTGCGGGAAAGGTGACACGGGGGTTGCCCTTCGGGCTGGCCAACAAAAGTTAATTTTGCAGGGGAAAGCGGTTATTTACCCTGCCCGGGCATCTGCGTGGGGTGAATGACACCAGCGAAAGAAAAGAGGAGCCCGAAGGCTGACGTCCCCTCAGCATCACTCATTATCTCTGCGTCTTGACCAAAATGGAGGCGTTTTGGGGGATCGGGGGAATTCTGCTATTGGGATCATGCGGCTTAGGAGAGAAGGGAGGGAAGGGGTGGACGGGGCCATGCAAGGGCGAGAGGCTGGAAAGTTTTGCTTGGGATAGAGCTGGGTGGAAGAAGGATGATTGAAGGGGAGGGTGCCGATGCGCGGGAGGTCAGGGGGAAACAGGGAAGGGCTGAAACACACCTCCCGCATTACCAGCATCAATGGGCCTTTGATGCTATAGAAATCGCCCCGCTAAAACTTATTAAGAATTTTATAGCCATGATATGCGCTACGCGCAATCGCGCCCGAGGATGCACCCGGGCAGGGAGAGGCACAGAGCAGCAAACCGCGGCGTACGCCCGCTCCCGCTGGGCTCACCGAACACAAGGATGCTTTTTCCTATGGGACGCGCCTCCTGAACTACCTGATTTAGAAATATTTGTTTAAACCGCGAAAAGTCACTTCAGTATGTATGGAAGTGGAGCAGAAGGCAGAAAGATTTTTTTTTTTCCTTTCAAAATAAGGTATCTCGAGGGATGCGCATTATATAACTAATTTTAATATTGTGCCGTTACAAACTGTAGACTTGCTATCCCTTTCCACAGATTCATGCAAATCTACCAAATATAGCGACATTGAAATTTCAAATTTCTTTTTTCTATAGCACTGGCTTCACAATTAGAGTAAAAAACTTCACTTAGATTGTACTTAGCAGAATGCTGCAAAATATAAAAATGTACCGAGTACATACAAAAGAAGTGCAATCCCAAGCAATGCAAATAATAACGTACATCATTATTTCGTATGTCATGCAATAAAAATCAGTTTCGCCCAGCCAAATAAGGATTCAGCCTCTACGTAAATAGGACAACTGCTTTTTTTTTTTCTTTTTTTTTTTTTCTGGAGAAAGAGAAGTGGTGGGGAGCAACATGAGAGTCTGCAGAGCAGGACGATTCTAATCGTTTTGTCTTTATTACGCATTATTCTTATGAAAGCCACCACCCATTACCCTTTCAGCAATAAAACAGGGCTCAAACGGTGACCCCATTAAATCTGGTGCTAAGCAGCCTGTATCGCACCCAGGGCAGCCTCTCCTCAAAATACGAACGTGACAGAAAATCAGCATTTCTGGAGTGAGACGGGGAGGCTCTATCAGTTCCCTCCTCGGACTGCTGCACCAGATCACAACTGTCGAGGAGTTCTTGATCAAGTCTTTGTCATAAAAAAAAAAAAAACAAAAACAAAAACAAAGTGCCATAAATAATGTCTTTTAAAAAATGCACCAGAGCATCCTGCATGCGATGGAAGTTTGCCAGTTAGATCACCAAAAGGTTCTGAGCGAAGGGCAGACGCCACGTATGTACTGCATGGAGAGTAAAAAATGTTTAGGTGGGAGTGGGAATGAAGTAGCCGAAAACATTTTTAATTGCCGTGTGGTATCTGCCACATTAGCAGTACCTGGACTTTGAAAAGATCTCCTCAGCAAAACAGCACAGAAGCACCTCTCATCTTCAGTAACGCGCTTGTAAAATGAAAATGTCTCAGTGACAGGGGAGAGAGATGACACTTCAGACGTCCTCTGTAATTTTTCCAGTCTCTAAATACTATGGTGTTACAAACAAAAAAATAGAAAAAAAAAATGCAGACTTCGGAATTTCATTCTTTACATACTTATTTCGTAAACATTTGCCCTGCATCTGAAAAATACCACTTTTTGCCGCAGAAGTTATACCTTTCACAGGAAAAGTTTAAAATACGTGCTTTTACATTGTGCTGCTCTGTTTTACTCAGACCTTATCAGTAAAAGGACTCACTGGTATGCCTGATGCTGAAGACGCCCAGCAATCAAGCAATTATCAAAACCCACTCAAAACACTTACTCCGACACAAGCGGGGCATCACTTGGGGCTGCAAATACCTGCTGAGAAAAACCTGACTGCGCCGCGTCCACGGAGGGTATTGGGAACTCTGGGAGCACCTTTACACATCTTCGTCACGTTTTCCTAAGGCACCCGCTTTGTTTAGCCGCACAATGCTGTGCATGCCACCGATGCCGTTTCTTCCCTGAGAGTATTTCTACCTGAAGTAAGAGATTAGATTTCTTTTCTTAATTTTAATTGCTTGTAAGCAATCGTGTCCCACCCTTTCTCTTTCGAAACTGAAGCTGTTTTGCAAAAGATGTCTTTTGCCACCAGAAATTTTTTGTGTCTTGTTGCCCTGCCTAGTTCATGCATATAAGCAAGTCCAGCGTTTTTCTTCAACTGAATAACACAGATAATGGGGCTGCTACGAGATACTCGGGCTCTTCTTTTATTTCAGAATTAAAAGCAAGTTCCACTCCTCACTTAAGAGATTAGCTCATCTTTAGCCCGTGCCCGTCTTCTATGTTCATTGACTCAAATATCCGCAAAAGACAGCTCAAAATAAGTGGAAAGCGTTGCCGATGCACAATCTGTGCACAATGCAGACGCACAATATATATAACTCCCGCATAGGATATTGCTACGTATTACAAAATAGTTATCGGTATAAATATGCACCGATTTCATTTATATACTGAAACAAAACAGAACAGATTTCCAGTTACTATCCAACTTTTTTTTTTTTTTCCCTGCAGATTTTTGAAATCTGTATTTGCATGTTCATCCTCTATGCGACGGAAAGCTCGGAATTCATCATCGATGCAAAAATCAGAAAAGATCCTCTGTACCAATAGGTCAACACATTCTTTTGCGATTTTAATAATGGCCTGTCCTATTACATTTGTTATTCATATAGAATAAGGATAGACAATTTTTAGGTATTATATAGCTTTCTTCTGGAATATTAGCTTTGTGGCTTTGAGAGGCCATTTTCTAAAGATCCTAATAGTCAAATGACATCTTGGGAAATGTTACATTCTCACTGCATTTGCATGATAATGAAGATGAAATTTCATATACGCTACCTGAATTATACTTATCTAAGTTTTGTTTTACCGAATGACCAAAGGAATATGTTCCCTAAGCCAAAGTATCGCAATACAATGCAATACATTATTGCTTCTGTGAAAGACGTGAAACTATAATCCAAGCGATAAAAAAAAAACCACCCTGCGTAATTTATGTAATAGCGTTAATATGATCTCAGCTGCGGATCTCTGAATACTTATTTCCTTTGAAGAAAATTCTACAGCATCCACAAAAATACCCATAGTAATTTTTTTTTTTAAATGATGAAGGAACGGCTCTGCAATGCTCAGTGCTCTGTAGGACAGGAACGCTACCAAACATTTTATTTTTCACCAACATGCAGTGTTATCACCTGCTTGGTGAAGTTCACTTGTCAGCTTATTCACTAGATACGAGCTGCCCTCGGGGTATAACCGCATTTCACCCGTACTTACGGGAAAGTCCACGTCGCGAATCATTTTCTGACCACAGAAACAGGTTTGGTGGACAATAATAATGGTCATCTCTCCCGTAATTAGGCATGTAGGCAAATATGTGGTGCTCAGAAATTGCAGTGGTGGGCTTCAGAGCTCCTGAACACGGTTTGTTATTGCTGGAGACATTGAAGAGCTCCATCCCCTACCAAGGGTGACCCAAGAACCCATCAGCCAAACCTGGGCGTCCCCGACCTACCGCGCCGGTAACGACACGGACGTCGTTGGGAAGTATTTGTCCTCTCCGGTCAACACAGCTGACCCACCACCGCTCTGCTCAGCCATTTACCCACATGACTCATTTTGAAGTCATTTGGCTCCAGAAAGCCAAAATCCAACCGCGTTTTTATGGCGAAGATGCCGTTTTTAGAATATTTTTGTAAGACTGAAGAAAATATAGTACAAACCACGCAAGTTACAAACTGACAATATTAATCTAAGCAAAGACACACCAGCACACACAGTCTTAGATTAGGTCTCCACTTATAATTGCAAAGTCTTTGAAGAGAGAGTAGTTTTGATTTTTGCTGGAAGCTATAGGCATTGTTTTTAAAAAAAAACCCCACAACACAGCACAGAATAAATGGTGTACATAACGGCGATTTTATTTAACATAGCTTTTCAGTACACTCTGGTCTATGCTGTGCTGTAACTGCAGAAACACATCCAAATTTTAAAAAAAAAAAAAAAGAAAAAAAATACTTATCCTGAGGAAAAAAAAAAAAAAGGAAAAGGCCTATACTCAAAGGAACATCTGAATAAAATTGAGACATCTGCAGTAAAGTTTTCCCTTCTCCCTAGAATGTTTGAGATGAACTCGGCGTAACACTGCCTTCCAAGAAAAGACAGGGTGATCAATGCGGGAGCACATCAGGCTCCCTTGGACAGGCCAATCAATGCAAGAAAGAACCTTGCCCAGGGCCTTATGCAAATAGAAGCACGTCCTGCAACCCGGGGAGGGAACATGCGCAATAGATCAATGGCATCTGAAAAACCTTACAGCTATATCAGCCTCAGACAGTAAATATATAATGATGAATCCCTCACGTTCAGCCGTGAACTCTTTAAACTAGGTTATTTTCAACAGCTGGTTTAAAAAGAAAAAAAAATAAAATCTGCCAGGGCTGTAGACAGCAACGGCGGCGAAGTGAAATAAGATTACTGAGGGTTAAATTAACAATGTCCTTTTTTAAGGCTGAGAAAATATAATCTCTGTACTTTAACACCTTGCAAAACGCTGGAAGTTATGTGCCCGTCGGGGTAGGGACCGAGAGGTGGGGGGGTGGCTGGGATTTTGTGTCATTATTTTGATATTTTGATTTTTTTTTTAAACCTACTCAGTGCTCAGTGATGTCAGAAAAAATAAGTTTATCATTTACAAGAACTACAATACCAGAGATCTAACATCACAGCTGTCACTCTGTTGACCGAAATTTATTCTGTCAAAGAATATTGTAATTAAAGAATATTGTAATTATATTTTTTGTACCCTCGACTGTTTTAGACTATGTTTTAAAGGAATTGAAGAATATACTAAGGCTCGTAAGCAAAGCAGCTGACATATTAACACGTCAAAAGCACTCCAAGTGGGAATAAAACTTGGTAAGGTGCACAAAACAATATTCATGACCACAGGACCATACAGGTTCACCAACTACTTGGTAACTACATCAAAATCGCTAAAATAACAAGTCTTCCCACAGAGACTTTTGGGAATGATTTCCTAAACATTATTCATCACCTGTTCTTGGGAAAGAGACGGGGAGAGAAAGGAGGAGGATGAAGGCGCAAGCAAAAAAAAAAGCCTACGAAAACTTTTCCTCTGAAGAAACTCCACTTTTCAAGATCACTAGCGGCTCCTAACTTCACAGCACAAAGGTATAATACTCCTGTCAGACGGCTAGAGCCACTCCAGGACAAAATATAATCCAGGTATCGACAAGCAAATAAAATACCTTGGCTTAATCAACCTTGTAAAAACCTCATGCACTTTGTACCCTGATACTGCAGGATGCTGAGATTCATTATTACATTTAATTTGCCTTGGAAAATGGAAGAGACAGAAAAATAACTAATTAAGCTGTTTGTTTCTCATGTATTTATGGGGAAATTTTACTCACACGTTCTGCATTAAAATCTCCGTTCAGTTCTGCAGTGTTAAAAGCACAATTTTCTCAATGAATGTATGTGCAAAATCTACTTACGTATTTTTACTTCATATCACATTCAAGCAAAGCCCTTAAATAGGATTATTTTAACATTTAAACACTGGTAGTCATGCTATTATTAATATTAAAATACTTCACTAATATACTGAAAGAGCTATGTAACACATCTCCACTAGATTAAAGAAAGGAAAGTTCTAGGATAAAATGCAAATTCCAGCTGCTTCTTACAGTACCACAGTTTTAGAGCTCCCTTCACCAGAGTATGTTTGGATTCCTTTTACTCCACCTGGATTTGCAATGCCTAATATATTATTAACTTGCAGTTCCCCTGGTTGATCCACTAAACCGGGTCTTAAAGTCTTATAAAATCTCTACTGTTGCACACAAAAGCCACACATACACTTTTCAGCATAATTAACATTTAAATTAACAGTAACACAATACACTTGTGTAGTCTTATCGGCACAAGATCACGTCACAGAAATGGGAGAAAGTATGAAATAACATTGAAGACAACTTCCTTTTTTAATGGTTTTTCCATTAAAAAAACAACAATCCCAGAATTTAAAACAGCCTAATGTTTCAGATAAAATTATCTAAATGCACCACAAAACCTGTCAGGGAATAATACATGTGATTTTCCCACTTTCTTCATCATATAAGCAAACCCAAAACTACTATTTTTCTTCTTTATTAGTGTTCATATAGACATTCAAAGAGAACTGCAATCTCTTTGGACTGTGACGATGTCACACACTGTAAAATCTTTAGTATTAAGCTGCTCTCCAAACCAACCTAGAGGGATAAGTAACCACCTACAAAGTTAAATAAAATGCTGGTTTTTCATCCTGCAGCTGCTAGAAAAAAAACCCCAACCAACAGGACTCAGGCATGGCCATTTATAGACGCAATGACCACATTGGCATAAAGGAGTGTTCCAAAAATTTCATTTTCCTCTCCTGATGCACCTCTGTGAGGAAAGATTCACCTGCAGAGGGTGAGGAACACTGAAGGGTGCAAACCACAGCCAAAAGATGCGCCTGCTGGTAAGACCCAGAAACAGGTGGGTTAAATAAAATAAAAGGAAGATGTGCATCTTATCAAGCACTGGAACAGGCTGCCCAGGGAAGTGGCTGAATCACCTTCCCTGGTGGTATTTAAAAGCCGGGCAGATGTAGTGCTGAGGGACATGGCTCAGTGGTGGGCTTGGCAGCACTAGGTCTACAGCTGGACTCAATGATCTTAAAGGTCCCTTCCAACCTAGATGATTCTATGATTCTCTGAATAGAAGATTTTACAAGATTAAGAAGGCAAACCCCGAATGTGGTGAAGTGTTAGTAAGTCTGCCCAGGAAAACAGGAGACAGGACTTTTTATTGAGGCACGAGGACTCTGGGCAGGATGGCACGTGCACCAGCACCTCAGGAATTCACCTCGGGGAACCAAAAAAGAGACGGACGGACGCAGTTTACATCAGAGAGAAGGCAAAGACGCTCAATGACAGGTACTTTTCTCAGAGGTTCGGGACAGAATACCTGTCTCTGTTAATGTTGATGAATTTCCCCAATGTCTGGAAAAGCTCTGATGGGTATGAGATGGTTCAGAAAGAAAACACCTCTATCGAGGTGCACATCTAGAGATGATGTGGACTTGTAACTTCTGTGAAGTCTGGGCAGCCAGTGAGGAAGTTAACTGCTAGGCAAGAAACTAAGGAAAACCAATGGTCCTGGGTCCTGGAGTTAACTGTTGGGATCAATGGTGTACTTCACATGATTTAAGGAGATGGGTTCACACAGATGTTGCCCATCAGCTTTGATAGGCTCAAGGGCTGAAGTTTATCTGCGCAACTGAAAGGATGAGCGACGTGTTCTTTGAACACGGTCCTGTGCTTTGGCTTTCTTTTTTTTTCTTTCAAAGCTAGAATTTGAAATGAAAAATAAACTGACTGATAAAGTACACTGTCTCGCAGAATTTAAAACAGTTGAAACAATGCAGGAAAGGACAGTGATACAAAGGAATTTATTGAGCCAGAAGGAAGTTTCTAGTCAGATATAGGGATAGATGCCAAATATGGTTTTATTTAACATCTTTATTAATGATCTGGAATTAATTAAATTTGCAGGTGACATTAAAGCCAGAGAAACTGCCAGGAGAAGTAAGGCATGAAAGAAATACAAAACGAGCTTCCAAGATTCATGGACCTGTATCACAAAAGGGATCATTATGACAATCTAGTTTGTCATCCCACACAACAAGGGCCAGAACTCGGCTAGATTTAATTTGGAAGAACGTGAGATAACACTGTTGGAGGTTGTGGTGGGGAATCATCTACTATATTCAGTGCGACTGGGGAGAGGGAAATTGAGAACACTAAAATACTATGAGGCATGCAGGAACACTAGCGGGTACCAAATTCAAGGCAACTTTGGAAAAAAAAATATCTAGTACCATTTTGGCTGCACTGACCAAAATGCTGCACAGCTCAGTGAAGGTACTGAAGTTCACCTTGAGCTAACTATAGTAACTGCACTTAAAATAAGGAGTTCAGTTCTCTAACGGAGAAATGTTGACAAATAGTACTTAAATCAGACAGGAATATAAAGAAAAAGCAAAAAAAAAAAGAAAAAAGGAGACCTAGTTATAAATAGTTGGGCAACAAGAGAACAAGGGGATGGAAGTATGAGAACAATTGCTAGAGATCAGAAAGCTCCTCATACCGAAATCTAAAAATAAATGTTCACTGTGCAGTGCATGGAATTTAAAACAATGCCAAGAAATTATAAAAATATACAACTAGTGAGATGATGAAACTCTAGAAAAGTCTCTGCAAAGAAATGCAGAAAGTCGTGTGCCTTCCACCACCAAATAGGATACAAACACCTCCTCAGGATACAAACACATATTTCCAAGTAACTGGATTTCCAAGTAACGCTAACTTTTACCCATCTCCAGTTCTTTGTTCATTTTATAATTAGCATTCCAACTTTGGTGTCAAACGAAAAAAATTAATATGAATGGGCCAATGAGATGTAAAGTAATGATGGGTGATGCCAGCAATTAGTACTTGGTGCATCGTTCTGGTACCTTCTCCTTTCGGAAGAAGTGGGGAAGGGGCATAAGTACGTCCATGGATTGAGCCATGTGAAGCATGAGATACTACATTAGCAAATGATTAAGAGGAAGCAAAAAGTAACGAGGCTGAGCAAGTTCTCTAGAGCAAGGTAACAAGGAGGGATGAATACTCAAAACATGAGCCTGTTCTGGTGGTGGCCAACACTTGGGCCTTCCTTGCAGCTACCCTCTTCTCTCATCCGGTAGCAAGGCTGAGAGGGCTGGGGATGAACCGAGGGAGGGGATGCTGACATAGCATTTAAACTAAAACACCAAAAAATTAAAAAGGACACGCAGCTATGGTGCTCTGGACTGCTTGGTGATTGTTCTTCATTGCTCTGTCTCTTCCCGTTAGATGATCCTTCCAGACTGCAAGCTCTTCAGGACAAGGCACGGCTATGTGATTGCTACCGCAATGGAAATAGATAATAACAACAAACGGTAGCAAGTGAAATAATGATGCCAGTGTACACTTGTCAGCTTATTTATGTAGGCTGAGAATGGCCTAAAATGTTTATCTGCTCTGTGTTAAAATGGGCAATATATGCAAATAAATATATATATGTGTGTGCGTATATACACATACACACACACTCTTTTTATATCTGTATATCAGTAAAAGCCAAATGTCATCACGAAGTTCCTCCCAGTACCGCAGGCAGTGACACATATTAAGATAATTCAGTATTTTTTGCTCAATCCACCATTTAATTTCCTTACTGCTGCAACCCCTCACCGCGGGATCTGTGATCCCTGTGGCTTTCTACCGCAAGCTGAAGCTTGTGCATTTGTGAAAGGATTGGCAAAAATGAGCCCACCACTTCCAAAAACAAGTAAAGAGGGAAAAAAGTTGTTTGCAAACACTGGTGTTTGACCTTGGTTTTGGCTCAAATTCAGCGCTTCCAGCGCTCGAGCTGCGGAGTGAGCCGGGAGTCAGAGAGCTGCCGACTCCAGAAAAATTAATCCAAACCGAGTCCAATTGTCGACGGCTGAAAATAGGCACCTGCACTGGCTGGCTTTCGCAGGAATGCGGACTCCTGGGACATACCAAGGACTGACGGTCCCAGCCAACTACTCACATAACTCTTGGCGTGCGCGGGTCACGCTGGGTAGCAGCTTTGCCCCAGTCCTCCTGTTCCCAAACAGGCCTTCCTCATCCAATGGCGAGAAACCTAATTCCGCCCTAAATTTATTCATGGCCAGTTTTAATCCATTTGTTCCTGTGCCAGCATTGTTCTTTGGCTTACACGGCTCTCCCTCCCCGCTGTTTACTCTCCCAATGTATTTGCAGAGCGCTACCAATCCCTCTAAGCTGTCCTTCGCCAGGCTGAGCGAGCCATGCTTCTTAAACTCTGCTTCTGTAGCAAATACAGAATAGACGCCCAACCTCCTTTTTCTTCAATAGCTACCAAAGTTAATGTAAGAGCATTAGCAGATTACACAGCTCTCATTAAGACTGATAAGCCTGGAGGCTGTGTACCGTTTCTACGGCTGTATCGATTCTGGTGCTCACGGCAGGTAGGGCATCTCCATGTGGCACCACAGCACGGCACGTCTGCGTATCCCTCATCGTTGCTAGTAAAATAGGCCCTCCATCGCTGTGACACCTCTTCCCCGTATCTCTTCCGGACTGAGTTAATCTTCCAGAATGTCTCAAATTATCTCAGATTAATCTCACCAGCATGCTGGCCGGCATTAGTATTTCCCTTCCTGGGATAGAAAGAGCAAACAAATCACAGGATCACCTTGGGCTCCTTTGTTGCGTTATCGGGTCAGTCACTTACAGCCATGAGCAATGAAGCCGTACATCCAAAGGCTTCTCGCTCCCTGCTGTTCCCTGTTGATGAGATCACTCTTCATACACAAACACAGACGACTAGCCAGTCAATGCTTAAGCATCCTGAAGTTTCTATTATTTCCTATAACTCTTTAACTGTATTAATTCCTTTAATTTCTGTTACTGCAGAAATTCTACTCTGAGTACCAATGGTGCCTTCAACACTTTGTGCCAGGATCCGATCTCATTAGCGCATGCTCACTTTGTGTGCCCATGTCAGTAACACAAATACTAAAAGAAATTTGCCCCAAGGCTAGTGACCCTAGTCCTGTCCAATCCTTTTTACACGACCCACTGCTGTTTCTCCATTAGCTCCTCTTGTCCACTCTCATTTCTCGTTTGACCTTTTTCAGATGAACGAGCATTTTTCCAAGAAGCACAACAAAGTACAGCTGCAATAAATAACCAAATGGAGCTAAGATCCTGTTTTTACTTTTAGACTGATTTTTCTGAGTGTCCCTACCCAAATCAAATCAACTCAAAGAGCTGATAATGTAAGTGTACAACACAGGAAAAAGTGAGACCCAAACCAGGTAGAGCTGTGTGAGATGACTTGTCCTGAGACTGGACATACAGAATCACAGAATTGCCTCGGTTGGAAGGGACCTTCAAGATCATCAAGTCCAATCATCAACCCAGCACTGCCGAATCCATCACTACCCCATGTCCCTCAGCACCACGTCTGCCCGGCTTCTAAATCCCTCCAGGGATGGTGACTCCACCATTGCCCTGGGCAGCCTCTTCCAATGCTTGACAACACTTTCGGTTATAACCCAAGTCCCCATAAACCGACAAGACAGCATCCCATACTGCTTTCCCAACTGACGTCCAACATTTAAAGAACGTCCTCTATTTTTCAGTTTAATGCTCACAAAGCCTGGAACTATGGTGATATTTGGTTTGTTCACAACAAGAATCTTGGTCACCGAGGTGTTTTGGACAACAGCTCTCTACTTCCAGCTCTCACCCATGCTTCCTACAACCATCACAGATCTTGTGTTATTTCTGCCACGCACCGGTAGATCTATTTCGATTTAGTACGTCAGCTAGGTGAATTAAGAGTTGCATATCCACAGTACCTGCTCTATGCTCATCAATTCTTGAGCCAAACTCAATATAAAAAATAAGTCGATAGGTATATTTACATAAGCATATATAAATAAAAAGCCAAATATAACAAACTATTGAATCTGAAAATTCAGGAAATTAAATTAATGAAAAGCTAATGACAGGTTCACAGCCCAGTCATTAAGGCTCTCGAATTGCATTTTGCCTGTGCCAGAATACTGATGCAGCCTCAGAGGCTCCCAGGTAGCTCAGCAGGTGTCCGTTTATCATCGTTATTATTATGGCACCTATCAGCTCTCGCCGGGGTCAGGTCCTCGCCGTACTCAGCATAATGCAACAAAATGAAGTGGCAGCGCATTGCAGAGCGTATCTCAAAATGATGGACCTAAAATTATTTCAAATGGACAAAATTGGCTGGTTTTGATGGAATTAGGACGCTGCAGTGGATATGGTAATTTGAAAAGTGCGTTTTAAGGGCTCTCATTTTAACAAAGCTGCCTAAAAATATACACCACACACACACACACTTTTATCCACACCTTTGTGCAAATTGTCAATACATACATCCAACATTTTAGCCAACAAAGACCATAATGAATAGTTTCTCATCTGCTCAAAGACAATGAACCCACTTTCCTTGTCCTAATTTAATTATGTTACATTCCCCCGTGCGCTTTGTATTTTTACAGCAGTATGAATGCTGTAAGCTGGAGATACACTACCAATTCTCACAATTTTGTCACGATTCCCATGATATTTGGTGGTGGTTTTTTTTTTCCTTAAAGATATTATTTAACTAAAATTAAAACAAGAAGGCTACACTTCTGGCTCATAAGGTGCTGAGGAAACCCTTGAAAATGCAAAGCCTAAGGTCTCTAGGAGGCAAACAGGAGAAATCTTCCACAAAATCTTCTATTTTTTTAAAAATCTCAGGATACTGAACACCTAACCGGCAATTTTGAAAGCTTGGATTTAACAATTCTGATTCCGAAATGAATGGTTGCCATGTGGTCTTTTACAGTGATGGACACGGCTAGTTTTGCGTGTCACCCGGCACCCCAGGACCACCCTTTCTGTCCCCTCTCTCCAGGCAGCCAGGCCCCGACGCTGTGATTAGCCCCACAGGGGACGGCCACGGCACGCAGGTAGGCACGGGGGCACAATATACCTTTTCTCTGGTGCCGGTCTTTCATGCAGGCGATGACAAGGGAAAACATTCTTTTTAAAGCAAAATAATTGTAAACCCACAAAATTTGGCAGAAAAACTCAAAGGAGGCGTTGTACCAGAAACTTATTTTCTGTAAACTAAATATAAAATTGACTCCATCAACTTGAAATTCTCACTTTCTGTTAAATTTCATAAAATTATTATAAGCTAGGAGTTGGGAAAGTTCCACAATTTACCGTCAACTACAAGCAAGCCGCTTCTGAAAATAAATCCCCGACTACACTGTGTCAGGGATAACAGAAGCAAGAAGCTGAGATGTGTTCATGAATCATGGCTAGAGGTTTTGAAAATCAGTCATTAGCAGAACACAGTGACCCCACAACTATTTTTAGTGCTGTGCATTCAAAAAGTAATTTACGTGTAGATATTATTAGATGCACATTTAATTTCGAACCACAATTACACAAAGTTTTAATTACTAAATATTAAGATACATTTTAGCATATGGTTTATGATTAGCATTTGTAATTCAAGCTATAAACAATACAACTAATTACATTTATTGGTGGAACTTTACTTCCCACACATGTTCAATCACTTTCAATTATTCCCCGAGTAATCTATGACCCAGCAAGGTACAGAAATTGCGTGCCTACCTTGCAGTAACTGGGTAACAGTTTCTGTGCATTCAAGCGTGGTATTACATGCTCACCCCGTTTTTCTTAACATCTTGCAATCACAGACATGCAAAAATGTAGATTAAAAAGCTGCAAAGACCAATAAAAATGTTAGGTGCCATGGCACACATTTGAAAATTGCTGCCAGGTTTTACTGGTTTGTTTAACGAAGGGCTTCCAAACCACAGCCTGATGTTTATGGTCAGACAAAAGCTGCAATGAAGACCAGGTTTGGCCACCAAAGGTTTGTAATCAAAAATGCTCCTCTGTTTAGACCAATTCCACAAAGAATCATAGAATCACAGAATCATAGAATGTGTTGGGTTGGAAGGGACCTTTAAAGGCCATCTAGTCCAACCCCCCTGCAGTGAGCAGGGACATCTTCAACTAGATCAGGTTGCTCAGAGCCTCATCGAGCCCGGCCTTGAATGTCTCCAGGGATGGGGCCTCCACCACCTCTCTGGGCAACCTGTTTCATGAGATGGTAATGGTTGCTCTCTTCTCACTTTTCGAGTTTCCCATCAAAATTCATGCCCACATCCCAGGGCTGGACTTGAGGAGGCAGAGCAGAGCTGCGGTTCCTCTGCCAGCTCCTTTAGCAGCTGCAAACTGAGAGGCATCTGGACCTCTCCTGCCAGCTGGACACTTCCCTGCACCACCATGGGAGCACCAATGACCACAAACGAGTCTTTGCTTTCAGGTTTTGTTGGTTTTCCCTACTGAACACAGGAGCACCAGGTTCCCGCTGAGAGCCCTGCACTGGGACGAAGCGATGAGCTGGACATCTCTGCAATGGAGATGGTGGCGAATGATCGGGAGGGACCTCGCGGCACTGAACATGCAAAGTGAATTTTAAGGATACTCATTGAAAACCCAAATGATTTTGGACTTTTTCTGCTTGTTTTCTATTTCTCCACGGGCACAGTAAAAGGCAGAGGGCCTGGGCAGAAACCTTCTCTCCAAATTAAAGCCCGGTGCTCCTCACCGCTCTTCTGCAAGAGGCACGGATGCTGAAGGAGCAGCTGCGCAACAGGTCTCTGTAACGACTGTAACCTACAATTTTCTCAATCGGTTGACCCAAAATTCATGCACAGCAAGTGTAGAGGTGGTACGGTTGCTATATGGTGCAGCTGCTCTATCACCCTCATCATCTCCCCCACACAAAGCAGGGAAGAAAGTGAAGCGATCAAATATGTATTTGTCATAAGACAGTAATTGCCCATCAGCTGCTCCATTTCTGTTTTTTGAGCTCTTTGCAATTACTAAGTGCCATATGGATACAAAGTTGAAGAGAAAGGCGATCATCACAAAATAAAATCTTACAAATTAATATTGTGGAAAAAATAGTTTGGGGTTTATTTCAATGATATTTGCTTCAGTGTGTGCATTATTTAATTAAACTGCTCTCAGTGGAGCTCAAGATATCAAACCACCTCTACCAAAACCAGGTGTTAATATCCTTTGATTTTTTTAAAAACAATCGGGCTACATTAAATATACTTCTCAGGTCTGGTTTTGCATGACAGATATGTGATGTGCCAATGGTTATATATTATATTCTTCCTCTCAGGCATGCATCTCCTGCAGAGACAGCAGACTACAGAAGCTGACCCTTACTGAGACCATCTTGTCTCTCTGACAAAGCTCCTTTTTAACTTCTTACTTACTGGTTGCTTCCTGCGATGGATAAAAACTTTAGCTCAGCTTGTGATAATTTCACAGGCCCCGAGCACCCTGACCCTGGAAGCCCCGAGGTCAGAAGTCAAGTCTTGTTCTGAAACATCTGCGTGCTTCACATTAAAGTAGAACAAAAGTGAAGAAATATCCACCAGTGTGACAAGAGAAACAGGCAAAATGGGAATGACACGTTGGTCATCTGTTACCCATGCCGCCTCAAGCCGCTGACTGAAACGTGATGGAAAAACTCACCAAACCTCCTTCCAATAAGTACTTTGTTTGGGAAACACTGAGGAAGGTCTCCAGTCGGTTTTTATTCCCGCCCTGTGCTAAGCGTATGTGCCCGTAGGTGTTTGGTGACCCAAACCACATGGTTTTACAAAACCTACAGAAATTCTGCCCAGGCTTCACTTTGGACAGATGCGGCACATCAGAATAACCTGGTCTGAAACAGGGGGCAGCTGAAAATCACAGCACAGGAAAGCCAAGACAGAAGAGATGCTCCCTGCCCTTCCCTGCATCTGAGGAGCAACGGGCACACACAACCCAACCCGCTTCTTGCCCAAAGTTGTGGTTATAGAAGGAATCACTCATCTTCACTAATTTGGTCTCTTAAAAATTTAGTTTTGAGACTATTTATTGACACCCGGTAATAAAATATTGACCTGCGGAAAATGATCAGCTGAACTGTTCTGAAGTCTCAAATCTGTACACGTCATACATATTTTACAAATACTCTTCCGGATGCACAGGGAAAATCAAAACGGCCTTAAATTCTACAAATGAAAAGGGTTAACAAAAATCTTAAGTTCTTAAAATGGTACAAGTGGTCCTGCTCTGGATCCTTCTTGCTACTTAGAGCAGCACAAGATTAAAACCAAAACACTCTTGCATGCCTTTTCCTAAGGCATTCATCTTGCGTTCAGGCAGGAACCATTTTTATTAAGTTTCAGTTAGACTAAACTAATGTGTTACAGACAAAAGATGTACGTATAAGTCTGCTGATTCCTGTGCCTATAAAACCAATGGCAATGTTCTGCAATTTACGTTTCCACAACAAACAGGACTTTTTTTTATTTTGTTTTTTTTAGGTTTCTTCAATAAAACACATTCTGATTACACCAGCATTTCACAATTAAATGAGGAGATTATAGCTACACTCAAAGAGTGGTATGCAAGTTCAACAGGCAACTTCGTACAACAGATGGGGTCAAACAATTTGCCTTTAGAGAAACGGCTGAAAGACCGACAAACTGGATGCTCAGCAGTCCCAGCATCAGGGGAAGGACAGCTTTACACTGAGCAGAGTCCTCCCCACCTTAACGTCACTCCAGGATTTAACCACAGCCTAAAAAATGGCAAAAAAGTCTTCCAAGCGACTTCTGCGGACTTTGTGGAAAAACGGCAAAATTGGGTAAAAACCCCCAAATTCCCCCTCACGTTCAGTTCCAATCTATCTACAAGAAGGTGCATCTTTTAACGTGACTTTGCTTTGAAACTGTTCTTGTACGTTCTCATTCTTCACCTCCCGTCTTTCTGCCCCAGAGCAGAACCTCGCTGAGTGCTGCCTTGCGGTACAAAGCCTGGACAGAAGGAAGATCCAATGCGCTTGGTTTCCCCATGGTCTTTCAGGTTCCTGCACACTTGGGACCTTATTTTCTAACCCAAAACTGGAGAAAAATGTAGTGACCTTCCAGCCGCGAAGAACTCACAGGTCTGTACCTGACCATTGGTTCAAAGTTGCTTCCGAGAAGGTGATCACAAAGAATTTAGAAAATCTGTGAAAGGCTTCAGGAAAGAAGGCAATGGAGAAATCACACTTACCAACTCTACAAAGGCAAGTCCACCATAACTGTGAGCAACAAAAAACACGTTCTCTGCAGCGGACTGGGAAATAAAATGGTCCCAAACATAAATTGCATGTTCTTCAGGAGATCCATTATCCTGCAGAAAGAAATTACGTTTGCGACAATTACCTTTTAAAAACTGGCAATTCTGTCTAAAAGCAATGTGTTCCTATATGTTAAAATGTTTTGTTAAAACAAACCTCGAATGAATATACTCTACTGTCAAAAAAAGAGAACAGATTCATTTGTCTAAATAAAAGAAATTTAAGATTGCAATTTAAAGGCAGCAAAACTGTTGCTTTATTGTGGCTTATTTTAATAAATACAACAAAAATTATGCATCTGCAAAATTTTGCCTAAATACGATGATGGCAATTCAGCTAAACAGAGGCATTCAGAGAAATTATGAGCCACTGCTCTGATTTTCATTCTTTTGACAACTCTTTGTCAAATGTTTGTTCACTGATGGTTTGTTTAAAGTAGTTAAGCCTTAGTCTGATAAAACAAATAAAAACAAGTAGGAACAATATGAATATAATTTCAGTCTTTACAGTTTTTTCATATTATGGGCCAACGGAAATCTGCCAAAGATTAAAATTATGTTATTTGCAACTACTCTTTTAAACGCTACTTTTTGCAACTGCGGACTATGAGACACAGGGCAAATAAAACACCCATTGACTGCTCACACATCAGTCTCTGGGAGTGAGGGGGGGTGCTTTTTCTTAGGATTAATCAAGAATTTGTGAACGCCAGTCAGCGTAAGAGCCACTGAAGGCACTGGAGTAATTTACACTGATTTTAGTGCACTCTCCTCAAACGTGGGGGTTGTGCCTTCACACCTCTACGTCAGGGGATCTCGGAAAGCCCCGTACCCCCTTATATTTCACTTATTTCCCAGGTTGTCCGTGTCGTAACTACTAATCCGCCTGTTCTTGGGTGACGAGATGCTCTGTGGCTCCCCTGCCCCACCAGGATTCCACATCTCCCGCACAGCAACCCGCTGGCGCGTCCCAGGCTCTCCTGTGCCAGAAGCAGCCCATCAGTCAAGGTCACGTCGTTTCCTAAAATTTGCATCCCTCCACCAGCAATTTCACACCCGTAGGTGACCCAGACGCAGACCACAAAAGCCACAGTTCCCTGGGGAAAATAAAGTACCAACCAGCAAAAGCCACTGGCAATCAGGAGATGCTAATTGCATCGTGTGAATTACAGTAACTTTACCAAGAACACTGAAGCGATTCAGGTCTTAATCCCATTCTGAAACTCAGTTTTGGGAATTTAAGCTCTTACGAGTGTCTAAAATCAATGGGAAGACAGACAACTAAATAACGTGGTGGATTTAGGCTTTTACTTCTGTTCTCATCCCCCATTTCCTAAATAGGAGTGAGATGGCTATAAATCTTTATGGATCTGGACCCAAAGCTTTTAAAACAATTATGTGCTTTTAAAATTTTTTTCTCTAAGGTAGCAGCGATTAAAACATATTTATCAAATTTGCCAAAAAGCACTGAAGGTATTCTTCTCAGTCCTGGACAATTTCTGCTCTTGATTGACTATGACAGAACATAGTTTTAACTAATTATGTATCAGCTATCGTAAACCACCTCAGCGTGGGAAAGGGCTTATTTTCTTTCAACCTTGTTTTGAAATTTGAATGTAGAGATAGGTAAAGGAGGTAAAGACTCCTCCCTTTGTGAGGAAAGAGGGAAGTTTGTCAAAAGAAATTGCATAAAGAAAATATGATTGACAGACCAGTTATTAAGGTAAAGCTGAAGGACAACTTGAACTGCAGTTTCCTACGGAAAAGTGATGTACTCTAATTATGACACGTATGGAAAAGGCACATTAAAACACTGAGAATAGTTTTTAAGTGACGATTTCATCTAAAAGATTTATAATTTTAAATATGCAGGAGATACAGTTGTTTTTAAATAATAATGTTACCATTAATTCTCTTAACAACAATTTTTGTACAGGTACGTAACTCTGCTTTAACGTTCTGACAAAAACAAGAGGTTGTTTCTGGTTAATACTGCATTTTCAGGCGGTCTGTTTTTGTTACTCTACACGCTGCTAGGAAAAGCACATAATTTTAGGGTTTCCACAAGAGTAGGACAGCAGCAAGAAGCTTCTGAAGGATTCAGTAACTCAGCTCGAAAAACCTTCCACCAATTAGAGCACAACCAGTGTCTAGTAAACCGAATCATTAACCGCACAGCTTCACGGACCAGTACAACGAACTCAACGGGATTTTGTAAAAGCAAAAAGAAATGAGCTAGAATGAGTCAGAGACAGGCTGTAACTACAGTTTCCTTTGTTACTGGTGAAAAACGTGAGGATAAACTGTGCTGCCGTACATACTCTGCTCAACCCTACGCTAGGTAAGAAACACACATCTGTGCCAGAAGGAGTTCGGAGGAGTCGCGTGTGTTTAGAAGAAAACCTCTTTCTTCAGAGCATCTGCTTATTTTCCGTCTCACCCCGCCCCGTAACAAGCCCCTATTTTAAACAACTCAGACGATGGAGAATAAACGGGTGCCGTGCCCGTGCAACGAACATCTGTCCGCAGGAACGGGCATCGCCGGCTCCAGAACACAGGGGGGTCTCCTTAGGATTCCAAATCGCAGTGGGTCCAGGAGGACAGGGGGATTAACCTCCTCTGCCTGGCCTGGGTTGAATTATGAGGCTGGATATTGCGGTTTTGGTATGAAAGGTGACAGTTTTCAGGCAGCTGTTGCTTTTCATTGCTGCTAAATGCAATGCATTTATACACCACCTTGTTAAATTATTTGATAAAGTCGGGGCCTCTTGGTCATGTTTTACATAACTATAGAATCCCAGAATGGTTTGGGTGGGAAGGGACCTTAAAGCGCACCCAGTGCCACCCCCTGCCCTGGGCAGGGACACCTCCCACCAGCCCAGGTTGCTCCAAGCCCCGTCCAACCTGGCCTTGAACCCCTCCAGGGATGGGGCAGCCACAGCTTCTCTGGGCAACCTGGGCCAGAGGCTCACCCCCCTCATTATCTATACGACGGTACAGAAAGGAACAGAGAAACCACACTGTGTACCTCCAAAGGCAGCTGGGGCTGAATGTGTTCTCATTTGTGAAACAGACTGAGATGGGAAGGTGAACTTAAATTTCTAGCTGCTGGAAGTTGGTAATCCGTAACTGGTAATTCTATGTGTAAATAAGGAGTCTGCTTTCTTTTTTCGGAGGCGTGGTAGTCATAGCTGTGGGTTTTCATCCCTCTGAAAATCTCCTCCTCCCCCCCCCAGTATGTGTAATTAGCAGTAAAAGAAAAAAAAAAAATTAGGAATAAAAGAAAAAAAAATTAGAAATAAAAGAAAAAAGATAGAAATAAAAGGAAAAAAAAATCGAGAACATGTTAACGTGGAAGGGCCTCTGTGTGACGCTCAACCAATGCAAACTGACCCCAAACCAGGCAGTTGTTGGGATGTCCCTCCTGACCCTGCTCCTGCGCCCCAGCTCCGCGGAGCAGAGAAGGGACTTTGGGCACGGAACCTCCACCTGCGCTCCCATCGTGGAAAACCCTGCCTCCGGTTTAATGGAATACTATCAGTAAGATTTACCCTTTAATTCACTAATAAATGAAAAGACGGCCATGTCTTTTTCCCAGTAACTACTGCATTTTAGTTCTTTTCACCGACAAAAAATAGAGCGAATATACCTCATTTGCCACCAGTGACGACCAACGCTGCGGAGCCCATCAGATATTGAATGCCTGTCATACTTGCATGCAGCAAATCCCCCCGAAGATTGCCTTGGAGATAAAGGTGGTTAAAATCATTTAACGCAAGTATTGCCGAGGAATTTTAGATTGCTGATGTTGTATTTATTCCCTTTCCTGGATGCTAGAGGAGGCACACTTTCCTGGAACCTGCTATAAAAGGGGCATCCATAAAAGTAATACAGAATATAAGTAGCCAGATATTAGGTTCTGATTCAATTAATGCCATAGGGATAATCAAAAAGATGCTCTTGCCACATGGACACGCTCCTTTTGAATCAGAAATGACCATCAACAGTTTGAAAATAGAAGGAAATATTATTTCACCTCTAAGAGATGAGTATTCACAAATTCTGGTTTAAAAACAGATTCCTTCTTCTAGTGATAAAAGACTTTGGGTTTTTTTTCAGTATTTTGTAAACACTCTGTCTTAACTATGTATAAAAATATCTCACTTTTTAAATCAAAATACTAATTGCTCAAAAAATGATCGTGAACAGCTAACACAGAGCTTTTCATTTTAATATCGAGTTAATCAAATAGTTTAATAGTACACTCTATGAAAACAATATTACAATGATTAATAAATTCATGTTTCTCATATGTATGAAGCCATTCAATATCCCAGGGCCAGACCCTCTCCCACAGCTGCCTGAAGCAGTGGCCTGCGGTAGGGAAGACGTTGCCAGTGGCCGATCCGCTCGGCCTCGGCTCAGGTCCCGGCGTGGGCTGGGGATGTCCTGGGCATCCTGGGCTCCGTTTTGGGGGGATCTGACACCAAGAATGGTAGCCCGTGATGACATCGTTTCGGGGCCGACGCAACGCCAGCAGAAACACACTTGTGTAAAACGCTGCTCCTCGTCTCGTTTCAAAAGAGTTTTGCTTTGAGAAAACCAGCTGGCAGGTTCAAAATTCTCTCTGCAATAGTTTTCAAGTCCCTGAAAACCCAAAAGGGCTGTGGGTAAATTCTCAGGCCGTCCATCGCGCAAAAAAGTGCAGGAAGCGACCACGGATTTTAGTCTGTCATTCTTTCCAATGTTGCTAGCGCTAGGAGTTGAGAGATATATAACATTTTAATGGCTGGAGCCATTAGGAATACGCCGATAAGCAGCGTGCACGCAGTGAATACGGTGTTACGTTCTGTTGCATTCAAAAAACAGGTTGAATTTACTAATGTAATATCACAGTCATTAATTGTTAAATACCAAGCTGAAGTGATGCAGCAACCGAAGCCTTATCAACTATGCCAGATTCTAACACCTAGACATTGCAAGGTCTGCAGTTATGATGGACTACCTGAGTTGATAACACATGGAATTATCTAAACAACATTTGCATATTTGTGTAATTATTTCCTAAGGTTAATTAGCTCCTGCAAAGCAGCTTGCCCTTTGAGACTGCCTACTGTGACAGGTTCACATATTTCCTGTTTCAATGCCAAATTTTACCTTTTTTTTTTTTTTTTTGGTTTGTTTTCTTTTTTTAAAGTAACCTGTTGTTGCAAAGTTACCGATGGGGCACGATCCGGAGGCGTTGATCTACTACAGGCTTCACTGTGGCAGAGCGGCTCAGATCCCATCTTAAACTTCTAATTCATCAAAACTCAAAAAAATCAAATCAAGAAAATCAAATTAGTTTTAAGCTGCGGTGACAGCTCTCTCCTTTTGCCTTTTTTTTTTTTTTTTTGTAAATCAAGGAGTTGGAATCACATCTTTTTTTTTGCAACAGGTGAAAAGTGAAATGCATACAAATAGGGAAATATGCCATACAACTGAATAGCTTTTTAACAATTTAGTTGAAGGTGGTTTCTATAATTACCGCTTATCACAGCAAAACAACTTCTTCCAGCTCGATGAGCTACTGTAAGCAAGTACGGCATATGCGTTAAGTGCGGGAGAAGAGAAGCGCGCACTGGCTGGGAGGCAGAGGGGTGGAGGAGGCTCAGGGCTCCTGTCTCCCACCCTTCCCTGGGGATGTCAGGTCCTTCCCCACCAGCAGGACCTTTGCAGCTGCCTACGGCTCGTCCCATTGCCTCAGTCAGCCTTGGGGCAGGCAAACCTTCCCCCCAGCTCTTCCGAAAAATCGTTAAATTAAAAATAACATATAACATAACATTATAAAAATATAACTTAGAGAAGTAGCAGTTTGCCACTCAAACAACACAGGACAGAGTCAGGTTTTCAGTGGCGACTGGCTAAACACTGGTATCTTCCATACAATCGGAGACACGTTTTCTGTACAAAAAAACTTGCTCCTTTAAGAGAAAATCCTATGTTTGGAGGTCTGAGACAAACAGTGAAGGGACAGAGTTTGTTCCCTGGCGCTATACAATTCCTGACTGTCATAACCTGACCCACATTTTGCAGAAATCTTTGGTAATGGACGCAGTAAACGTCGTTTGACTGGAAGGCAAGACTTTCAAAATCAAGTTTATCTATGTATGTACGTGTATATAGACACCAGAAGGCATGGGTGGCAAATGACGAAGACAAATGAATGGGGAAGATTTTAATCCTTGCTACTGCCACGGGCAGGATTTGCGAAGCTCTGGCGTAATTAAGTAACAAACAAATCTGGAGGAACTCTGCCACTTGCTCTAGCAGAGTTAAAAAAAAGTCTTCAGTCCTTTGAAGGACTGAGACCAGAAGCACCAGAGATGGGCGCTTGGGGTCTGCCACCACTGGGAACGCCCCTCGCAGCTCTGGTGTCCTCCTCACCTCCTCCCATCACCATACTCCCTCCTTCTCCGGGCCTGCATTTACAATTCACTTCTCCTTATACATTTCCTGACCTTTCACAACCCTCAAATTAAAATAAAAAAGGTGGCATCAATGTCTTTTGCCCCTTCTCCCGCACCACCTCCTGTTCTGGCACGGCCCTTTTCCAAGAGCTGCCCTCGCTTTTCGCTCCCCAGCAGCACCCTTACGAGTACTAAACGACGTTCATCACCTGCTGCGGTTCCCTCACTCCTTTTGCAAATATTTGCCTTACACGAGACAAAAACTATTTTATTATGATGGAAGATAATGAAACGGTATGACGGTTTATTATCACCAGAGCAGCTCCAAAGCCTCAGTGCGGGACAAGGTCTAAGAGGGTTTGAAGGCAAGAAAGCTGGAAGAGAAGCTAAAAAACCAGCCCGCATGTGATTTTTTTTTCCTCAGACAGCAGCTATGGTATTACAACCAGGGAAGAGGAGGGAAGTAAGGAAAAGATAGAAAACAAAAACAGGGAAAAAGTGGAGGCAAAGATCTCGTACTAATATTTTTCTGCAGCATGAGTACCTGGAGACAAGACTTTAAAGTGTCTGGCTTGGGCCGCTTAACAAGTTTTGATCTTTAACGGAGAAATTCCAGTGTATTAGGAAGCATCCCATCTACCTGGAAATATTTTTTACTGTTTTAATCAGAGACTTGAGAGCAGTCTTGCACAGGTATTTCTGAAATGTTCCTACTCCAGCCCGAGAGGTGACCCCAGGAGGCGGCAGGACGTTTCAGACAGTAGGAATTGTATTTCTGCTCTTTTGACTTACTGAAGTGTCCGGCACTAGTCTGTGTGCTTATACGGAGATACACATACAGGGAGATGGGCTGGCTCCTGCAGAACTCTTAAATATCTGGATTTTCAGGAAGGATGGTGATGGACTGCCTTCTACACCAGGGTGACTCCGGCTGTAGGAAGCAAGACACAAGGAGCTGCAGAAGAGAGTGGATGAGGGTCACCACAGCAAGAGCATCTCGGCGGCAAAGCAGCCATGACGGGGGGAGAAGACGCAGGAGGAGAAGTGACGGTGGAGGCAAATTTGCAACACACCTTAAATCTGACAACGTGCATCTGAAATTCCGTTTAGCAGGTCTTGCCGGGAGCACTGGGCAGAAAGGATAGCGAGGACTGAGCAGGGGGAGAGGGCGCTGAGTGGATGGGAGGCGGCTTGAGAGAAAACCAGAGGGGAAGAGACAAAATCATGGACAGGGGATGCTTCCGCCTGGGAAGTCTGAATGGAGGACACACGTCTTTCCTCCCTTCCTCTATGGGCGCTGCGCAGATTTCATCCGCACACTTCGCCGCGCTAACACACCACCACCCGTCAGATCCGATCAGCTGTGTGGGTGGCAGAGCGGGTCCGTGGTCACCAACGTCTGGTGTAGCGCTGTGGCAGCACAGAGCACTGAACCTGCGAAGGCTCGGCACTAAAATAATGTAAATGTGTTACCGGCGAGTTATTTTAATCAGCAATTGTGTTCATATGCATTCAGAAAGAGTCACACGGTATTTTTCCTAACTTGTGAACTTGGCAGGGATTAAACCAAGAGCCTTTCGATGTAAAAACGCCGGTCTTTTCCACTTATCTCGCAGGAGTAATTGGGGAAATAAAATGACTGTATTATCTTTCTAAGGGCGGCTTCTGAGATGGGGGCACGACACACACTCTGGCAGCAGCTGCTTGTGAGACAGAAGGAGAGAGCAGGTATCAGAATAGCTAAGTCTGGTCATTCCTGGAGCTGCAGATATAAATAGCATAGCCAAGGTTATTATTTGGCACATGCCTTCGGAAAGCAATATGGCAAAGTGACTGAAGGTTGCGTTTTTCATATTACAGATCTCAGACTTATTCCCAGCTCTATCTGAGGTGATTCCGTGTAATTTCTTGTGCCTATTTTATTTGTGAAGTGGGCCAGTGATGGAAGCGTTCCCAATATTGCTTATGAAGCCTTAGTAATAAAGATGTTGTGTGCATACAGTCAGCGGCAGACAGGAAGACCAGCAGTCCTACATACTGCAGTTAAATACACATCGTATTAGGTTAGAGAGTAGTCCCACACCCAAATGTCCTGGAATTTATCAGGAAAGGGGGCGATCTCGACAGATCTGCTGAAGGAATATGTATTACATGAAATTTGCAATATCTGGCATATCTAATAGCCACATAAAAATATGTAAAACAAAAAGACTGAGACAGTACTTGAACCATCACCGTCAGTGCAAAGGGGATGAAGGGCTGGCCTGGGAGGAAGGGGGGATACCCACGCATTGCTGCCGAGATGAGGTTTAAAATGACAGGATTTAGCTAATACGGGACTGACAGCGCCTAGCCAGGTTTTTTACGTTCATGTTTTGGCTGCTCCCCGGGGTGCCGGTGTCCCCGGCTCCCACCGCAATTACCATCCGAGATGGCTGCGGATCCTGTCCCACTTTCCCCAATTCAGATGCAAGCCAGGCTTTCCCTGGTGGTGGCGGTCAGGAAATAAAATCCGGGGCTATGCTATATATGTGTGTGAATGTAGGGAGCTCGGATCCTCGCCTCCCCTGGGGCAGCAGGAGGGAGCTACTTTTCCCCTTTATATCCAGCTTTATTGCACACAAGGGAAAAAACGGAGCAACTGCAAGCCAGAAAAGAGTTTCTCCCAGCTAAGCCCTCAACTAATACAGTTCCCGGCCAATAACCTAGGGCTACTTCTGTATTAGAAAAAACAACCCCAAACCACTCTCTCCTCCTGTTTCCAAAGTGCTCCAACCACTTCTGCTCGGTGAGGAACAGGCTGACCCTAGAAACCAAAACACTCTTTCCACTCTCCCGGCCACGGGACCTGCCTCCAAGCCCTCATTTATCGTATTTCAGCAGGCAAACAATGGCCTGGAACCACTGAGTGAAGTCGTCAGAGCCCACGGTTGTTCTCCACAGAGGTGCCAGTGGTCTCAGCTGCATCAACGCCTCGCTGACCTAGAACTGTATTTCAGTCTTGGCACACGCTGGTCTTCCCAGGAGGCCTTCAAAAACAGGCAGATGTTACAAGAATACAGGAGCGTTCATTAGAAGACCCACGTTACAGGTGAAATTCCTTAGATTTGCATCTGAACTGGATGTCGAGGCCGTTGAGTTTGGCTGCAGGTCCGTGCGAAAGCAACCAAAGCCCGCAGCAAACCTTACCTGTGGTGCTCAGTCCGCCACCGCTTCCTTGTTCCTTCAGCTTTTTATTAGGAAATGCAAGGCACTTTGTAACTTGAAGGGATTTGCTGTTTATAAAGTAAAACCCAGAGCTCCGGCTAAATTAATTAAGTCTCGACAGTTATTATAGCATCATCTCCCTGGTTAAAGTATCTGCTTGTCAGCCAGGGTAAGACAACTTTGTCAGGCTGTTGTTCCAGTCTGGATTTTCCTGTTATTACTTCTGCTGGAGTCTGGCATGTCCTGTCATCACCACCCAACTGTCTTCTGGTACAGTGCAGGAAAGCAGACCAAAAAGAAGAAAAATTCAGACAAAATCAGTTTCTCAGTGGCTTAATTATCATCTCCAGCAAAAGAGCCTGGGGGTCGGTATTTTAAATGAAAGGTTGTGTTGGTTTTTTTTTCAGTGGCCGGTTTCTGGAGAGTAAATAGTTAAAAGCCTTCCTTCAAAAGAGATCTTGCCCCTGGATATCTGCGGTATCCTTTTTGTTCATATTGTTCCCAAATTGACAGACGCAGTAGGAGTCACCTAACCTAATTATTTTATCATTAAGACAAGAATGTAAATAAACACAAATATGACATTTGTCTTTTTTAGTCTGGGGACAAGAACATTGCTGACTCACCGAGAGGAAAGAGGTGCAGGAGAAGAGAATAGGAGGAAGGAGGGAAATGAATCAAAGGAAGTTTTACTTTAGAAAAAAAATAACTAATTTCCCTTTTAGGTCTCTGACAGACTTTCAGATTTTTGCTTTTTCGGTATTTTTTCCCCTTTCCATATATACTTGCAGGGTTGCAGGTGAAGGAAGCCTGAATTTGAAGCAGCATCTTCTGGCACACAGCTTGGAAATCCTGCACAGGGAAACTCGTCAGACCAGAGCTGTGATTACAGCTCCGCAGCCCCGTCCTGTCCGCAGGGTCCTAGCACGGCCATTGGCAAACACCTCTGCAGCCCACGCGAAGATCCCTCCAAGCATGGCATCTGCCAACCTCTGCGGGCGGACTGACATATTCTAATTTAAATATCAGCTACAGCAGTTTGGCCAAAGAAACTCCAATTGGTAAAAATACCCAAAGACTGGGGCAGTTGCATTTCACTACAACACTAGTGGTACACATCTCTACACTTCACGCACATCTTTTTTACGTCTCCTCATGCTTTTTTTCTTTCCAAACTACTCAATCTCAGGGACCGAGATTCTGCCCACAATGTATTTCTAACGTAACGAACATCACCAAAGACGGCCTTTTGTGTGATTGAATTATGGGAACAAAAGAGTATTTCTAAAACAAACCACCAGGTTGTATCTTCACAGCTGTCTTCCCTACCAGACATGTTTCCGGCAATTAATAGATTAATTGTGGGGGTGAGTAAATAAAAATGAATACAATACTTTTACAGAAAGTATTATCTTCATAAGACACAAAGAGAGATCATGCCAGTTGTTCAAATGATTACATCCATTTTTCTAAACAGTAAAAACAATTTCTTTTGAAACGAATGCATCTGAAACATTCAAAAACTCCTAATGGAAGTCATGAAGAAGTGTTATTTTTCTATTTCCTAAAGTACTTAAAGACTATTTTACTTTCCAGTTCTTTCAATCTGTTTATATGTTGTAATGAGAAACAGACACTTTTTTTAACCATGCTATTGCAAGAAAAATAGCATTTTGGCCAAGAAAAATGCAGATTTCCCCACCACAGGAAACAATGAATCTAACAAACTTCAACACATTTAAGTAAAACAACAACTTAGTATTTTCATTAACAGCTATGGTTTCAGAACAAAGCTCAGCTGTAAAGTCTCTGCTGCAGAGTTTATATCTCTTACATGAGTTAAACTAAATAGAACAGCTTCGCCTTGTATTTTTCTTCTCAACGTCCCTGTCTCTATTTATTACATACACTCAAGCGCAGTTATTTAAGTGAAAGAAAGATTTAACAGGCTCAAAGCTATTTGATTTCTCCTAATAAAGACAGCAAAGTGCTCAGTGCTTTAAGTAAACCGATCTACTATTTATTTAATATACGGTTATAAAGATTTGCTGAAGCACCTTAATATGCAGCACGCTGTAATTAATTGTATTTGAAGTAACTGCCATTAGCTTATAAAATAATTATATAAACAGATGACAAACACAATCTGAAACTCAGATTTGCGTTTTCTGTTGGTTCTCGTTTCAATGATCTGAAAAGTTGAATGTCGAGCCGTTCGAGACTTAATTCTGCTGCTCAGTTTTGCCGTCCAGACCCACCGCCGTTATTTTTGTTTCGCAATAACGTAAGCTAGGAAACGGTCCTTAATCCTGATGAGTCGCTAAACAACCTCAGGACTTGCGTGTTTTACCTCTGGTTTGAGCCCTGAGACTCCCTCGCGTTGACCATTTTATTAAAGCGGGCTCTTTTCCACCCAGATTAGCGAGGGCGTTGGCGTTGTGGCAGCGGTGCCTCGCTGCCGCCAAAGATCATCAGCCATTAGATCACTAGCAATTTTCCTCTAACGTGGTGTCATTTTTTAACAACTCAAAACATCCAACTACATAACAGACAGCTTGGCTGTATTTTAAATTAGCACAAATGCTAAAGCCAGGAAATGTAATTCTCGGGATATCAGAACAAAAGGTTCAGAGAAAAAAGAATTCTTATATACCATAAGATTATCAGGACTAGACTGTCACACCGTGACCTTGCTGGCGTCTAGCTAATCTGACAATATTTGGCAGAGCATTGTTTCAAATCAATAACTAATTAACAAAGTACAAAAGAAGTTGTACTGTTTTTGAGGCTCCTTGTTAAAAATGGCTTTTGGTTGCACATGGGCAGAAAGGTCGCTTTTATGACATCTTCACGAGTCTTTCAACACCTTGCCACTGTCAGATTAAATTACTTTTAGCAATTAATTGTCATAAGTTAAAACAGAAGCACATTTGTTACAGCAGGTTGTCATAATGACATGGTGAGCAGTTGTTTTGATATGAATTTCTTCCACTGACCTTCTATCATATCTTAATTTTTTTGGTTGACCTAACTGGAAAATTGGGAGCAATCTTCTAACTCAGCCGGCACAGGCCAAACATTGGGGGTCTTATTGAGATTACAGACTGAACAATAATGGAACAGAAATTCCAGAGATAAACAAAAGAATAATATACATCTTCTATAGAATATGTAACCTATGATGTCTATGCTGGTGGGTGGGATAATAAAAATAAACCCTCAAAAACCCACATGGATGTAGCTTTTGTTACTGTTACAAATGGTCCTTGATGCCATTTTAATCCTTTATTAGCCAACACCATTTGTTTGACGTGTTTTAAAACAAGGATTAGGTGGATTCAACATCTGCAACCCGCACCCATTCAAACCATTACTTAGTTTTGGGAGCTTTCACTTTATTGTGCTTTAATTAAAAATAATTCTACTCTTAGAATTGTATTTATTATTAGAATTATGCTACTCTTAATTCCTTTTGTTAAACTTCTCTGTAACATGGTGCCCGCGTATTGTCCGTCTTACAGATTAGTCCTCCAACATTTCTCATCAAAGTTTGTATGAGACCCCTACAGAACATTACATCAGGATGAAAACAGACAGCAATCCTAACAAAAGCCCCCTGTACTTATTTGATAAATGCCAAATCCCCTTTCAGCTGTTTGCTGGGCTTTGCCATGCCACCCCATTACCAAAGCCTCTCTGAAAACAAATCCACTTTGGTCATCAACGATGGTGGAAAGCCAATAAAATTTATCAGGAAAGGACAGAACCACTATTGATTGAGCTCCTCCTCCTGCTTGATATCTCAGGTCTTTCTTCCATGAGGTGGAGCAGATATCCACCTGCACCCATGGAGGACCCTATGCTGGACCAGGGGAAGAGCGTGAGGAGGAAGGACTGGCAGAAACAATGTGTGATGGACTAACCACAACCGCCATTCCCCATCCCCCTGTGCTGCTCAAGGGGAGGAGGCGGAGAAGGTGAGAACGAACTTGAGCCCAGGAAGAAGGGAAGAGTCAGGGGAAGGCGTTTTAAGATTGGTCTTATTTCTCATTCTCCTGCTGTAATGGGCAATGAATTAAATTAATTTTCCTGAGTCAAGTTTGCTTTGTCTGTGATGGTAATTGCCGTGTGATCTCCCTGTCCTTATCTTGACCCATGAGTCTTGTGTTGTATTTTCTCTCCCCTGTCCATTTGAGGAGGGGTGTGATAGGGCGGCTGGGTGGGCACCTGACAGCCAGCCAAGGTCAACCACCACATCCTCATATGGCCATGAAATGTCCCACTGCTTGGTAGCAGGGAATGAAGTGGTGATAAACAGTAAAAGAGAGGCAGGACTGACTCCATCCTGCACTGGAGAAGAAAGACACTGCGCAGAAGAACGGACCTGGGCAACTGCAAGATCTGTCCTTAATGGTGGCAGCAAAAAAGCTGTAACCCCAAGAACGGTCTGGGTAAATTATCTCTGGTCCTGGATGTCCTGTAGGAGCTGATTAACCAGATCTTCAGGCTAACTGAGACTTTGGAAGAGCTCTTATGGTTAAACAACAGTTGAATACTGTTTAACAATCCACATTTAACGTATTTTGCTATTTTTGTAATTCAGTTCTGTTAGTGCAAATGTTTCTATACTAACGTATTTTAAACCTTAAATCTTGTTTAGTAATAAAGCTGACAATGAGCAGTAAGAACTGATAGTTGCCAGGTACCAGATGTCCTGGAAATCCCCCAAACTGCGATCACATTCACTGTGCCTGATATCCCAGTACAACACCAGAATACCCAAAACTGCCTCTCCACCAAGCAGCACGGATTAGTTTGGGAGGTGGCAACGCAAGGGTCTGCATGAGCAGACTTCTTCCAATGAACAGCATTCACAGAAAACTGGACAGGGCTGTCTTAAATAATTCATAACCCTTTATGAACATGGGCACAGGTTTCAGAGACTAAGAGAAACTGGGGGCCTGTCCAAGGGCTTCAAGGCAACCTGTAGTTAATGCACTGGCCTGCGGCTGAGATATAGATTCAGGTCTCACTTTGAAATTAACAGCGCAGACAAAATCTAAGAGGTGGCTGCGCACAGGCTTAATTAAACCGCTGTTCACTAATGCTTTAATAAAGTTGCAGGCTTTTTAATTCTGCCATGTCTATCCTCTTCTAAACACACACTTGGCAAATAATCAATTTGAATGTCACAGGGTATTTTTTCTCTTCCCGAAACTCAAGAATTGCTTTGTAGTTTAAAATGAAAGTTTGTGGACTCAAATTAACAATGTGGACACAGCCCTTTTTTGCCAAAGAAATAACAAAGGAGAGGGAGTAGGAAGGACATGGACAGTACTTGTATCCTTCCCATTATTGAAAAATGGGCATGCCAGTAACATCTGGAGAACATCTGTGAAAAAACTCCTACTGCTGTACTGCTCTACGGGCCTCCAGCAAATTTAAGCAGATGATCTGGCCTGGGGAATTTCTTGATCTCTGAAGAAATCATGAATGCTCTGCTCAACACACCCGTGTTAAAAATGCCAAGAAACACCACTGCCTGCCTGGAGGGGCTTGTATCTTTCAAGGTGCATTTCTGTAGCAGTACTTGTGCAAGGCCACATGGTATTAACCATGCTAATAGCTAGGTATGTGTCCTGGTCTCATTTACCTGAGCCTGCTCTTTGTAACTGGATCACCAACCACAACTTCATTTAGTACCGTAGTACCAAATTTTCTGAGACAGGGAAATTCACCTCTCTTCACCCTGTCCACAAAGCCTGTCCATAACTTAAATACTTCTTTGAGGGCTGAGGTAGAACTTGGTAATCCCAAACCATTGAACCACATCAGCTGGAGAGCACCTCTGCAGGTCATCTGGTCCAACACCACACTCAAAGCAGGGTCAGCCAGGACTGGTCACAAAGCCTGATAATTTCCATCAAAAGCAAAATGAGCGAGCTCTGTAGTTTCAGTGTCACAGAAGTGTAAAAACACGTGTCGTGGAAGTTCCCTAGACCTCAAACCACATGCATTTGAGACAGAGTGACTTTTGAACATGCTCCAGAGGTCCTGCAGATGACTACCACTCAGGACATGAAATCATTTACAAAACTTCCATGTCATAACCTTTTCTTTCCAACTTTTGTATGCCCTGTGGACACCCAGCACCACTGTGGCCACCTTTTGCAAATGCAGTCTGTCTTTGCTCAGGTCTAGCACACCCAAATTTTGCCTGGTCACTTTAGCTTTGAGTAGAAATAGGCGTTACTTTATAGTGGTGTTAGAAAATCACATCATGGTTATTTACCACAATTATAACAGAACAACAACAGCATCTGAGCATCCAGTCCAGAGATGATACTGTCTGGTGCCCATCAGGATAAAAATATCAGCCAAATGCTATCAGTCAGATGGGGTAGTTGAAAACAGAAAGGGAAAGGAAAAGGTAAAGGAATGTAACGAACACACAGCCAGCAGCAGCAGAAAGGTATTTAAGACAAGTGGACTCCACGATCAAATCAGATGCTGTTATTTTAAGATCTATCGCAGCAATAACTCACTTGCCCACTTAAGGCAAAGCAGTCAGAGCCTTAAACAGTGCACAGCGTCTGAAAGCTTGACATATCTCAACGAGGAAGATTTCATACGCGGCCAAGGTCTTCACTGGTTAGGGATTTAAAAATAAGCAACAGCCATTAAACATAAGCCTACCCTTTTTTGGCAGCCAGTGCAAAGGACACATGATGAATAACACGATCCTGTCATCAAATGTGTTTGTTCATTTTTCAAACAACAGGAGATGTGGAGTACCCGGGGGCTTGGAGACGTGTACCACAAGGCGGAATGTGTGAGGGCAGTCACTTATCAAAGGATAAGTCCGTGACGTTAATTGCAGAACCTAGAAATCTTTCAAAACTACTTACACAGCCTGAGCTTTGCTAAATTTCTTCATTACTTAATTTGCCAACTTCAAATGAATTCCCCAGCAAACCAGATCCCTAAAAGAAATAAATATCTGTATTGTTAACGTCCACGTGCAATTAGGGCTTCTGTTTTCCCAGGTTAAGAACAGAGTGGCTGTGACACAATTAAGTGATAATGTCAATTGCCCACTTTTCTAGGATATAGGCTGAACTTGCAAGATCCATGAAATCAGATTATTCAGTTACACAGCAGGTGGAAAAGACAGGAGATAGGAGTGGAAAACCATCCTGGAAGGAAACACCAGTCCGAAAGAATAAACACGTTGCAGATGCTTATGAAGCATTGTCGCATTGTCGAAATCAACTACACTTTAAATTTCTTGCTGTACTATATGACTGGATGCACCGATAAAATCTTTGCTTTTGGTAAAAAGGAAACCTTCCAGTCTCATGCATCCTACGCCTGCACACGCTATGTCAGAGCCCGCACAGGCTGAATGCGCACGAACACGTGTTGGGTTTGTGTGCCTTGGTGTCGGTAGTGCCTGTGTGCACGCACATGTACGTGTACGTCTGTGCATGTGTACGGGGGAACTGCCCCGTGTAGCTCACACTGCATTACAGGTATAATGACGGACTCACATTTAAGCGGTACTAGTTGTAAAGTAAGTCTTTTGGGACAGAGGAACTCTTCCACCCACTCCCTTGTTCAAGAAGGACACGACAAAACCAGACGGAGTATTTTTGCTGCTTTTTTCAGATGTGTAGAGGCTTAGCAACCAGGAGCAGTGTTTCATTAAAGAATTAAAAAAATGACACTTGCCTGGATGCACAGCAACTTATTTCAGCACATCCTGATGGTGAACTGAGGATCCCTCCTGCTGGGGAGGGGCTGTTGGCAAGGGCATGTAGTGACAGGGCAAGGGGCAATGGTTTAAACTCAAGCAGGGCAGGTTTAGATGAGACATTAGGAAGAAGTTCTTTAGACGGAGGGTGGTGAGACACTGGAACAGGTTGCCCAGAGAGGTGGTGGAGGCCCCATCCCTGGAGACATTCAAGGCCAGGCTGGATGAGGCTCTGAGCAACCTGATCTAGTTGAAGATGTCCCTGCTCACTGCAGGGGGGTTGGACTAGATGGCCTTTAAAGGTCCCTTCCAACCCAACACTTTCTATGATTCTATGATTCTACATGACTTAACAGTTACACGGGCAACTGGAGCCCATGCGACCCTGATGTGCAATCCCCGTAATCACTCACCAGTAATAGAAGCAGCGTGATTACATTTGTCAACAGCTACTAACCCAGGGATGTCCCCTCCTTTCTGAAGAACCTGTTCAATACAGTTGTGATACTCTTCTCACCCCATGCTTCTGCTAGAAGTAGCAAACTACAAGCTCCCGAACTGTTGCCCAAGAGCCCAGAAAAACGTAGGGCTCCTCAACGCACACAACTCTTGGTAACTCTAAATGCAAGTCGGTCTTGCTTTATTCAGTGGTTTCTCTCCAAGCAGTGCCATCTATTGGGAAAACTAACTAAAATTCAAGTATTACTTGATAATAAAGGAAACATAGCTCATTGTGTATTGACAAATTCACTCTTGCCAAGTACTGATCAAAAAATACAGAGAAAGAGAATGAGAATCAACTGTTAAATAACAAAGTGTAGAAGAGTGTGTCTGAACAGCATGCAGCCCATTCAGGGGAGAAAACCTGCTACCAATACCAGTGACCACAAAAGACAAAAAGCATTTTTGATCACTTTAGCATCCCCTTTTAGCCAGGGAGAGAAGGATAAAACAAGGACTCAGCTGAGAGAGGAACGGCAAGATTTCTCAAAATTTAGATGAGTTCATGGCTGGAGATACTGTAAAACAAACTACCTTAGGAAAGACTTCTGTCTGGATGGTATGAAAACGAAGTTAACAGCTCTGAAGCTGGTAAAAGGTAGTGCTTAGGGCGTGCTGATCAGCTACAGAGTTCACTAAGGCATAGCAAGAACAGAGGTCACGACTCCGTTCTGCTCAGAGCTCACAATAAGGCAAACTTCTTCGCACGTGAAGGGATGACAAGGAGCTGATTAAAAAGATAAACCTTGCTCTCGAGAGGTAAATAATTCAAAATAGCATTGCACAGTAAGCAAATTCACCAAAAGTAAGGATTTTAGTTAATAAAATCCTTCACTCATAAGGATTTTAAAACGTAACAAACGAAAGGGCTGTAATAATTAATTTTTCAAATTGTCAGCGACCTATGTATTGCAGGGTAGGAACCGACATTTTTTTGTGGCAGCTTATTCCACATTCGTCCACACCACTGTTTCCTCCACTACTTCTCGCCCCTTTGGCAGCCGTCAGTGCTGCAGGCAGCCAAGCATACTACAGAGGAACTACCAGATTTATCTCGGTCTCAAAAACTAGATTTTTTTTTTTTCATTATTTTTTCCTGAATTTTCACTTTGTTTTCTGTAGCAGGTGAGGTGAAAACAACATCCTTGAATGTACTGTGCATCCTGTGCCCCGCTTCCCTGTCTGCTGACGTTGATTTCCTAGGACTCCACAAATGTTGTTTTCCTGACCTCTGTGCATTGTGGTAGAGTCCTCAAACCCAAAACCTGTAAATATTTCTAGAGGATTGGGGTGGGGTGGTGCATCCCCAGAGAAAAGGCTTATTCTGCATCAGCACCATTCATCTTAAGATGACTATATATATATTTATCTCAGAAATTAATGTTCATCATCTCTCCTATATCAAGGCTCTTGTGGCTGACTGGTCCCCAGAAAAAAAACACATAAAGAACCTCCAAGTTTTGCAAAAAGGTGTATGTTTCCACTCGAGCCCCTGCTAAATTTTTTCTGCCAGTTTTCCCAAACACACTGAAATCTAGCATCGAAATGTGCAACTGTGTGCAGTAGGTTAAAGGATATTATCCTTGTTTTGAGTATCAGCTAAAAAGGATATTATCCTTTGATTCTGGTAGATAAATGATAAAGGATACTCGCAGAGAGCAATCTGTACTGGCAGGAGGATGGACCAGAAGACCTTCGAGGTCTTTTCAGTCCTTCACTGCAATTGCTCTACAATCAAAGGCGGGCAGTATCCGAGTAGAAGAAGTTTGAATAATTTTATTCACCTTTGCCTTCAACGAGTAGGTCCGCTTTCTTTAGCATTAGCTCGCTAACTGGCCAGGTTTACCAAGGCTGAATCCCATCTGAAAGGAAGGAGGACTCATCTGACCTGTGAGAGACGGTCTTTTTTAGCACGACGGGAGCACCGCACAGCTCGTGGTGGGAGGAGAGATGCAAGCTGGTTCTTTCTTTTGGAAACTCACACGGCTTGCCTCACGTTTTAGGAGCCGGATCTAACAATGCACATTTTGTCAGCATCGTGTAATGAATGTTTGAAAGACACCAAAGCTAGATGGCCCCGATTTATTCCTTTTCTTTGATTAAACCATACTTGTGAAATGCAGAACAAAGAGAGGGTATTGCAGAGAGAAGAGCCAGTGGTGCTCTTGAAGAGACGCAAAATCTTCCTTCAGTGATTATCTGAGTCTCCGATTTCTCACTTGCTCCAGGGAAAGAAGACAAATATAACTTTTCTGGACTGGCAGACACAAAACATACCATAAGAAGTCTTTACAATCTCAGCTTTTTTAAAAATACCTAATTTAACTGCACAAGCTAAATAGCCTATGCATAAATTATTGACTACTACTATAGTTTATATATTTTAGTTATTTAATGTAAGATGCCTGTTCATTGCAGTATTTATAGAACAGAATACGATATATACATATTTTTCCTGTTATATAGAAACTACTACAGGAACTTAAAGCTTATCTGACCCTTTAGGAGTGATGCAGAGGCGTAACTGTACGTGCTCAGTGCCATTGTAGATAGTCCTCTGCTTGGCTTCCAGCTGCTGGGCTGGGGTGGTGCAGGTCCTACAAGACATCAACCAGATCTCTCCACTGTCCCAAATACCCTGTGGCACCCAGAATGCCATGTTTATGTCCCAGCACCTGAAGTGGAGTCTTTTTAAACTGTGAATGCCCAGCGGTACGTGGGACAAGAACAATAAAGCCGTGGTAGCTTCTAAGCAGTTCTCATCAGCTTTCCATCGCAAGGATGATTTTGCTGTTGCTTAGAAGTGAAAGAGGTTTCTCAAGAACACAAGGAAGTAACAGCTTTAAAAGGTAAATATGGACAAGGTAAAGCCATGTGCTATTTTAGAGGTATAGGTAAAGTAACACTGATAGTTGAAAAAGGGGGGGAAAAAAAGGCGTTGTGATTTAAACATTGGGCTGAGGTTTTGGAGGCTGGAGTTCCGATGCCCAGGTCTGCCGCGGACTGTCCCTGTGCTGGAGCGTGTCCCTCACCTCTCAGGGGCTGTCTGCCCAGCGCTTGTCATTTTGTCCCTTCTGGTGGAATAAAGGGCCGATTAGCTGGCTCTCAGCAGCAGGCTGATGTGGTTGGGCAGGCTCTGGAGGAGCATCTTGCCAAGCGGCAGGGCGGGCAGGGAGAGCCGGCATCTGCGTGGGGATGGCCAGGGGGGACCAACCCCGTGTGGCTGGTGGGACCTGGCAAACGGCTCCGTCCCCAGCGTCAAATAAATACGCCGTGCCGAAAGGTCACCCCTGGCACAAGGGGAGGCTCGGCGGGGACATTCCATCCGGTGGTGCCGCGCGTCAGCTCCAGCGAACACGGAGAAGCAACGCCATCACACTCGCCAGTATCCCCTGCCCAACAGAAGCCGCCGCTTTCTTATCTGTGTATTAATAGACCTGCCTTTTACCGCTTTCTCCTAAATACTGTCACAAATTATCCTGATGCATCCACTTTTAGCAAAACAAATTAATTAGTTGCACATGGTCTTTCTTTTTTTTTCCCTATTTAATCTCTCGCAGAAAATGGGAGAACTTATTTATGAAAAGTGTGTTACATGCGAAATTAATTTAATTTCGTTGGTATGCTGCTGGTATAAATAGCGCTGTTATAGACTGTGCTACAGTAAAAATAATATTTGCAGTAAGAATTATAAAAGCAGCTAAGCTTGGTGGAAAAAAAGGGCTGAAATTGCTAGCATACAGGCCCAGGAAAGGCTTATCCCTTTTGCCCAGAAAACCTGACCCCATCAGTTGGTCTGATAAAAGTACTTCTTCCTACTTCTTGCCTCGTTGCCTCTTTGATATCCTTCGACTATTGTGGCAACAACATTATTGCAAATTACTATTATTATAAAATTATGCGATTTATACTTTTTCCTTTAATAACATTTCAGAATCCATTCAGTATACTTGTTTAAGTGGTGAACGCTATTTAGAAGGGGATAAATACTGATTTACATTTCTAAGTGTCTTTTAACATAGAGAAGACACTGTCGATGTGAAAATCTGTAGGGAGTGGGAGATGGCTTGGAGGATGGAGGGAATAAACATGTCACATTTAAGCCTGTATGATCTGCTTACATAGAAAAAGGTTAGAGATCAACAAATTCTCAGTTTAGTTCAGTTAATAAATGAAAGTTGGCCAGGGTATTAAGTTTCTGGGGGGAAGAAGCATTAGCCAATACGTACAGCAGCAGCCTCTGGTGGTCTAAGAAAAAACGGTAGTATGTATAAGTAAGGATAGAAATATGTTTTTTAAAAGGATGTATGTACATATTTAGCTATTTGACTCGATCCTCCGTTCAACACATTAAAAAACAGATGCTTTTAAAACGATCTGCTGGCAATATGCTTGTTAAAATCCGAACAGTAAGAGTATTAAAATTCATATGCATTCATTAGCATGTTACATAAAAGTAAAACGCTTTTGTTTAATCATTCCATAAAATACTACAGTCAATGCTGATTATCAAGAAGCTCTTTCCTTGGTTCACATCAACAAAAAAGAAACCAAATTCATAAGATTGTTACCGAATTGATGACATTTCCTGTCTTCACTTGCGAATTCAGTTGGCAGATGTTTTCAAGAACAAAAAATTCTGTCTTATTACAAAACATATTAAGCAGGTTTTCCTGCCATAATGTTTGACATGATGTTTATTGCCCAGACCAAATCAGTCCCTTTAACAAGCTATAATGTACGCCAGAAAGTACATTATTTCATAGTTAAGGAAACTTCCAGCATGAAACAATAAGTACTTTGATCTTTCAAGCACTATGCTTAATGCACTACACACTCCCATAGTTGTTTTCATTCGTACTCAGTTTTGTAAAAAAATACAGTACGATTTGAGATTTTGTATCTTAAGGCTCTGCTTTTACATATTGTTGAGTGTCCCGGCTATTTGGTTTTTTTCCTATAAAAATAAAGAAAATAGTTAAAGAAATTTAACCATGGAAGAGTTCCATTTTTCCAGTTCTTGGAAAATCTAACTGCACAAGTGGGAGCATCATCCAGACAGCTTCAATTAGTTCAAATGGCATTTCCTCATCGGATCACAACAGATCTCGATGACCCTATGAGAACATAACTGGGGATATTTATTCCTACTACTTAACAGTCTGAAACAATTTCTCCAGCGTACTTGACACAAAAAAATTTTCCTTCAATGTTAGGTGCAGCTGCCACCTTCTTCTGAGGGTATTTTTCCTCTAGTCTCTCCATAACCGCTTGCCCTGCTTGGCAAAGATGAGGTAAGGCTTACTCAGGTTTTTCAAAATTCTTTGACGAGATCGCTATGAAGCATACACCATCCTTAAATATTTCTGTGGAGTGACAATATGTTTTATTTCAAGAGCCCCGTGAGTCAAACGTATGCTGTACTACACAGTAAGTAAAGGTCATCTCTACATTGCCCTTTGAGATTACCGCAACCAGTTCCCACTCCGTACCCCGCTGGCTGCCGTAAGCCTGGCAGAAAGTCCCAGGGCGCAGACAAACGGTGATTCCTGCAGCACATGTAATCCCACACACCCAAGGACCCGAGGCAATTTTACTTCTGTACATTGCCAATACGGCATCGCACCGTTGCCTTCATGGTGCGACGCCTGGATGGACCAACGACCGTGGAGCAGAGCTCGTTATGTTCACAACTCCTCATGCCATCACCTACAGAGTTAGCAGTTTGGCTCAACGGAGTAAATGGCACCCTACGGGTGGTCCAGGTTTGTTTCGGAAACTGGCAAACAAGTAAACTGCAGTAATTTGTCCTGCCACACACCAGGGCTGGGACATTTTTCATTCTGTTTCAAAAAACTCTCCGTACTAGAAACTTATAAAGAAAAAAACCCAAAGAATCACAGAATGGCAGGGGTTGGAAGGGACCTCTGGAGGTCTTCTAGTCCAATCCCCCCTGCCAGAGGGGTCACCCAGAGCAGGTTGGACAGGAACGTATCTTTCAGAATAAAATACCAACCGCATCAGAAAACTCAACTTCAGTCAATTCGCCCAGGAAAGGAGACCACCAACCACGCTGTCACTAAAGCTTATGCTACTTCTTTCCTTGGTTTGAAGGAAATCAAGTAAAGGCAATGTCAAGACTCATATGCGAGGCACAGAGTTGCGCAAGAAAGACAATGGGATGGAGACGTGCATGTTATGTTTTGGGGGTCAAACCTCCCGAAGCCAAATTTCATGTCTCACCAAGCAAAAGAGGCACAAGAAGGTGGAACTGCTAAAAAGGTATCCAAAAAAAGGTTCAGTTTGAGCAAGGGGACACTGGACTGCCTTTCTGGACGACACAGCAACGTCCTCCACCTTGAGACAGGCTGGTGGCCCCTCTTCAGAAGCAGGGTCTGGCTGGGGGCAGAATGGCATCCCTCAGAAAAAGCGGTGATAGAAAAACCAGGGCCCTGTTGGTGACTTTGAATGTGTACACGCATCCTTTTGTTTCCCATACTCAGCAGCGAGATACTTCTCAAAAGACACAGTAATATTTACGGCATTAGTGATAATCTCGCATCCGGGTTACAAACCCTTTTAACTAGCCAGCACAGCTGTGTTTGTCCTACACACAACACTACATTAAACCACATTTAATAGGAACACATTAAAATTTAAGACGATTCTAACATGCCTTTTGCTGGATTTTTCTCTCTTTCGCACCAGAAAGGCATATACATTTTTACTGTTTTAAGTACACTGTGGCGTTTCTGACATGCCTTACCGTTGAATGAAAATGCTAACTTTCATAATAAGGGCTGTGGAAATTGCATGACTCAGTCTCGAATGTATAATGCATAGTATGTATATGAAGTGGAATGTGTCAAAGTGCAAATAATATTGTTTGTGCCCCCTGCAGAATTAGAAATCCTCGGGTAGCACTGTTATAACGATCCCATGCTGGTAGCATTACAAAGTGCAAAGGTTCACTGAGTAAGAAAAGAGCAAGGGACAGAGTTTCCTCATTACACCATTCTCGAACTATTCTAGCTTAAATATTTATTAAGATATTAATAACCCTCCTCCTTTATCTGCCTTCTGAAGTTCAGCTGAAACACAATGGATGGCTGCTCATATGAAAACAATACATTATAGGGTAAATCTGCTACCACACAAGATGAACACCAGTATTTTCCACAATATATTACTAATTCAGCAGGTAATATGTTAAAAACCTACCAGGCTATAACTACTGCCTCCCCAGTATAAGACAACATAATACAATAAATGCATGCTTGACATGCGAAGCTAATATTCTGCCTAAGCTGCACTAGAAAGTATTTCTGATGTACACCTCTGTTTATAAAATCATTTTTACAAAGTCTTCCTTAAATCATTCTCTTTCTTGATAGCCCCAGTGAGTTCCTCTGGGGTTTATTTGAAGTTCCCCTTTGAAATTAGAAAGGAATGTTTTGCAACTCTTCCAAAAACTTCTCAATCAATAAGTGACAAAAAATATCAACAGCATAAAGAGCCAGGAACTCTGTATGAACTCTTGAATGCCATCTCAGTAATGTGTTTGCTTTTAAAAAAGCATGCTGTTTACTAGCCAGTATGGACAGGAAACATATCTACACACCATTAAAGAAGGGCAAACAAAACCAAAAGAAACTTACTCTAATATACATCTGCATAGTTTCTTTTTCTTTTTGCGGATTTCGATACTTTTCGTAGAAGTCACGTCGCTTCTTTGTTTCTTTCTGGATTTTATCTTTTCTTTCCCTCTTTTCTGCAGGTTCATCTGAGCTATCAGAAGACAGCTGTACTTGGGCTTTTGTCTTCTCCACTTCAATATAGTTCTCATTGGGATTCAGTACTATTACTCCATAGCCTTCCTGTTTTAGAAGAGACACACACACACACACACACAAACAAAAAGAAGAAATATGAAAAGAGAGATTTAATGCTCGAAAACGCTTTGCATTTCTTTAATGCTCTTAAAAACTTTTATGCTTATTTCAGTAAGTTCACACAACGTAATTCATGGAAGGGTATTTTAAGAATATTCTGTTTGTTTCTTTTCTGTCATTAAAGGGATCTTGATGTGTGAATATGTGTCTGTGCGTGCACTTATGCTCATACACATCCCTCAGCGTCAGAAAAGTTGCCTGTTTTACCTTTAAAATAATTTAATATGTTGTTTTATTCATAAGCACTTTATACGACTTTTTCAGAAAACAGTACGAGAACTAAAAGGAAAATATTATTTTAAGAACTCTACAGAATGATGAATAAAAAGCTTTATACCCAGCCAATAAAACCCTGTAAAATAAAAAGGATGGCGGGATTCCATATATATATATATGGATATATTTTAGATATGTATATATTCCACATATATACATATATAAAAAATAAAGAAAGCATGTGGAAATTATTCACCACAGTTTAAAATAGTAAAGCCTTTTGTCTAGCTGACAACAAGCACACCATGCAGAAGCCAATAGCGGCTGTAACAATGAATCAATACCAAAACTGATTTAGTGGTGCTGCTTACGAGTCAACTCTACTGTGGGGATGACTTTTAAGTATATCTTTAAATCTGCTCTAAAACTTCACTGGGATTACGTCCCGTATTCAACAAACCCAGAGAAAATCCGTGACCTGCAGGATGCTTTTTGAGCGTACCAGCTGCATTTTTGTGCCTCAGAAAATGAGCTGGTTGAAAAATACATGAATTTATGAATGAGAAATAAATCTTGAATAAATCAGCCAATCATTTTATTATGATTTTTAAATGATGGCAAATCACACAATAATATTCGTGGAAGATATAATCGCGAATGCAGGGAGAAAAGAGAAGCACGTGCATTTAACAGATGAGTCCTTAAAGTTACCATGGGTTCCCAGTCAAAATCAAGCCGTCCTCCAAGAGCAAATTTTAATAAAGACTTACTTTTTGGAAACGTCTATATTAATTATCTAGCTGAACAGCTTTATTCCAGCTTTTCACTGGGTGCTTCGTTTTGGGCTCGGCAGGAGGATCAAAGAGGTCCCCGTACCTAGCTTGGCCAGAGCAAACCAAGCCCAGGCCAACAAAAGATACTTTATTTGGGCTCACTTTATTCTAATCTGTAGAGCCATTCACAAACCTTGTAGCGCATTGTGGCCACTGTCAGGTAGACAGATTGTCACTCAGTGATTTTCTACAGTTGGACACACTCGACTAGTTATCAAAATCGCATCTGAAGGCAGTTCCTACCCCGCGTCCTTGTGCCCTGCTCAGGCGTCTGCCGCTGCTTCTCCTCCCACCAAAAACCAAGTTAAAGGGCACGGTTGCACTCTGCTAAACAGGGTGAAATAGAGGCATTCAGGACACTGTCTCTGGCGTAAGGGACGTAGTCAAAAAAGGTCACCGCAGGCCACGGAGAACATTGCCCCCAGGCTCGGCGCGGCGCCCTGAGTAAGCGGTCTCCTGTCACCCCGCTCCCCTGCCCTCCCCGCCAAGGGAATCCAATGGGGCAAACGCCAACAAACGGGCAAAAAAAAAAGCATAAATGAAGGGGGAAGGGCAAAGGAAAAAGGGAAAATTAAAGACGACAAAAGTTTACAATCTACCCTCGCCGCTGCTGCTAACACTCCCTACTACCAACACGTAAAATTTCCAACTTGGGAAATTCAAAGCCCAAGATGCATCTCAGGGGAGAACACCCCTCCCAAACACCACTGAAGTAGCCGCCGCAGTGAAAGGATGGTTTTTGAGCTCCCGAGGCGCAGAGCTGGACCAAGTCTTGGTGTCAGGTTGGTGGTTTTGGGGCTCCTGGTGCTGTCGGCTGCCTCGACCCACTCCTCTGGAGCAGGGACCTTCTGCCACCCCTTCGTTTCCCCCTCTGAACAGTGCCCAATGCAAAATCTGTGCACTTATTGCATGTCTATGAGTGCTACGGGGATTTGAAACTCGGTGTCCACTTCAAGCTGACCACAAAACAGACACATAAATCATCAAAGAAGTAGAATTTGTCTAAGTTATTGATTATGTAACTGAAAATTACATGAGTCATTTGTCCAATTTTACGAGGACACAATGTCAATTTTTCACATAGACATCAACAGATGAAATATGATTCCATTTCTAAATTCACTATTTCATAGATCAATTAACGGATTTTTATCAATTATATTTTAAGCAGTGTAATGTCTCTCTTCACACTTTTTTTTTTAATTTCTCCCAGATAGCAGGCCTTTCCTATCAGTACAATTAAAATAATTAAGTAATAACTGAGATATAGGTTTTCCCATAATTGAGGAAAAAAATAATCTTGCAATTCATAAGACTTTCTCTTAGGAAAGTAATCTCTTCTCAGACTGTTTTGCTTACAGAACATAGTGTATTTCCCCTTCCCCTGTCCTTCTGCATCCTAAATTGCAAGATATAAACAATGGCACCAGAAAGAAGATTTGATAGTAACACGTATAAAGCAACACGGAAAAACAAAATGATTGGTAAAATTGTACCCAACTACAACCTCTCTCATTCAGCCTTAACCCAAGTCTTTTCTACTAAAGATGAATACTCAGCTCTAAATAACTTCTGTGTAAACAATGTGGCTTCTAAGTTCAATTAATTCGTAAAAAATGTTATTTCACATGAGCATAGCTGCACCAGGAAACTTCAGTGCAATCAGAAACTTAACCTGGAACTCCTCACGGACGCAGCGGGGTTGAGCGGCGTGCAAGTCAGTGCAAAACTGGGCACACAAAACTACTAATATCTAATAAAAGGCTGCTAGCAAACTTTAGTAATAGCCAAGATACGCAGTCTTCGGCATGACTGTTTAGCCAAGACAAAATCACATTCATTTAAAAGTGTCTTTTTAAATGAAAGTTGTGTTCAGACGCGTATCCCTCACAATGTCATTAAAAACACCAACTTCAGCTGTGACGACCTTACAGTGTTATTACAAACGTAGTGACCTATGATGTAAGTAACTTCCACCACCCAGGAACGCTTTCAAGGCTCGCCATCATCAGTAAAACATTAGTTTCTCAACACACGTAATAGGGTAGTAGTTCTTTTCCCTGTGTCCAGTGCACACAGAAAGAGAGACCACTCGCTAAAGAGCAAAGTTTTTTCCTGGTAAAAAGCTAAACTTTGGTACAACGTCCCCCCTCCGCCTCCCCCTCCATCAATCATTAGGTGACAGAAAGAAGCCAAGCCCTGCGCTCTGCCACATGTCGGAGAGAATATAGATGTTGCTCAGAAGCCGAGGTCTGCCCGCGTCCCCACCAGCGCGTCCGCGATGGGGACAGACACTCTGCCCCTCGCCTACGCCTTCCGCAGGTACAACCACGGTTTCTCTCTCAGACCAAAACACCCAATTAAGAGCTATTTCCCCCAAATTCTAACACCTCGAGGCAGGTAAAACGTAACCTAGACTAACTACTGGCATCCCGCAGGTTACTCCTTCCGGAAGTAGAGGACTGTGCGCCAACTCCACTTCCAGATTCATGAATACAAATACAATTAATACTGGTGACTGAGCCAGCAAATGATGACAAAAGGAAAAGCAGGCTGACAAAGTCCAGTGTTGGAAAGGATGAGGAATCTCGGTTACAATCCCTTTACTACCGAGACAGAACAACGTAGAAGGGCCTTCTCCACGAGTCAGAAATGGAGCGGTACTTTCTGCTTCTTACTGGAAGTTCAAGCGAGACGTTTGAAACGGGAGGAATACCAAAAGTACTGCCTCTGACAGCAAGAGTAAGGTTAAAAAAAAAAAAAGAAAGAAACGCCACAGTATTGGAGGTAAATTCCAAATCTTTTGAAACCTCTTCTGCCTGGCCACATGAATAATGAGCTGAAAAGCATTCAGCTCTGCGTATTAATCCACCAAGATGGGACACCATATGCGACCAGAGAGGTCAGGGCTGGAGAGAAATCTTGTGACCTATGTAACTACCTTTTTGGACTGCGAGCGAGGGTCTGAAAGAGACCATTCTCCTAAGCTCCATCAACATGAATTTCCAAGTTCAGGTTTCTATTTAGGTTGTTGGCAATGTGAGCAGAGTTAATTCCCGGGGGAAATGCAACCCAAAGTGCTCCAGCCCTCAAACCTGCCCGTGGTTAACGGGGACACGGCGATGTCCATTCATCTTTCTGAAAGATGTATGTTCTGTTCATTTCCCATCTTTTCCAGGGGAAGGGTCCATCTATGTCCCTGTTGCGACATCGTAGGTGCAACAGCGGGATGAGGTCATGACAACCAATCAGAAGTCACTAGTGAAGCGTTAAAGTAAACAGAGCTGCTGGAGATGCAGCTCAGCTTGAAAAATGCCCCCGCCATTATTTGAGCAATTTTCTCAAGACGTGACCTGAGACTGAAACGCCCGAAATGTCAGTTGACTCCGCTTTCTGTTTCCACCCCATGTACATTTTGGCAACTGCCCCCTGCGAATGCTTTGCGATATTTCCATCCCGGCTACACCTCGGCTCCCTGAATTCCAGCGCCGTGTCCAAGTGTGTAAAAATGCCGCGTTACTGCCAAACGCACATTGTCCCACTAAGTTCCCAACTTAAAATAGCTCATCAAGTTAGGCAGGAAAAGAAAACATGCCACAAAAAGTTTTTAGAGGACCACCTGTTGTCTATTATTTTTACATAGCACTTACTCATAAATCATAACACAGGGTAATTAATCAAGCTGTCAAAGAGAAGGTCAAAGGTTATGTGGGGGAGTCAGAAGGTCATGCATGGGCTGATAGAGGTCAGGGTCACACCGCATTCCTCATTATCAAGTTGGGATGAGAGACGGCCCAAGCAAACAAAAGTGAAAGCAGATGGAGAAGTGAGTGGATAAAAAAAAGGAGAAAATTTCACAAACAAAAAGAAAAGTGAAAGAAGAATGTCAGTTGCCTTCAAACAAGGAGGAGAATAGAGCAGAAATACATTGAGATGTTCTCAAAAGGTCTCACACAACACAAAGAAACTACAGTTTGATTATTTAAATACACTTAATATAACTTTCCATCTGATCTTTTCGCAAATATTAAGCGACGCCGCAAAGCGGGCACGGTAGTTTTGGTTCCATTTCACATCTGAAGTCAATACTTTCAAGGTGAATTAGACAAAAGGAACCCATTACCGTGATGAATGCTGATGGATATATAAAATTGCTTCTAAATGCTGAAGTTTATTCCTGTTTATGGCTACAACCAATAGACGTTCAATAAAAAAGTTATAACCTGTTTGAATGATGTATTAAGAACTCTACTTTCATACACACAAATCCTCAAAAACACAAAGCATCATAAAAGTCCCTCTGGATGACACAACAGTTATAAAATATTCTATCATTACACTGACCTGAATTAGATGCAGAATACTGTGCAAAATTAGCTGTCACCCTTTCCTCAAAATCTTTGTTAATCTCATTTTGAATGTTTGCAGCTTTATCAACACATGCATCAATGTCAGCTCCTTGGTTACTGAACCGCTGTACTTGGAAGAAGATATAATTAAAATGTTTTGGCACAGAAAAGGTGAAATTGTATCTTCCCCTGTTCCCTGAGGAGTCTGTAAAACATGTAGGATATATTGACAAACACACACCCTTGTCTCGAGCCCTGACATCCCAGGTCACCCAACTGCTATTTATTTCAAAACATTCACTTTACACTTACCCAAACTGTCACCTGCTGTGTTACTAACTTTTAATGGATATTAGAGCTATAAAAACAATAACTCTTCATTTCCTTTCTGTTACTGCCTTCTAATTCCTCACTGCATTAAGTCTGTACCTATTTGCATGCAGAACGGTATTCATCTTATTTCACCATATATAGTACCCTTATGCTGGAAAGTGTAAAACATGCTATTAGTATGTTTCACTTCGCTTTTTGTTAGTTTGGTGCTAGCGCAGCTATACTAAACAAATCAACGTTCAAGCCTAAAAAAAACCAACCCGCCAGATAAGCTGTTACCACATTTTGAGTTTACTGCTGAAAAGTTTTGAAAAGAATTAATGTTTTACATCTATCTATAATTAGCAACCCAAATATGTCTACGCGCGAGATCTGCAGTCCTGTTTTATGATGTTTGCTCCCAAGGCCAAAATTGAATAAACGCACCCATGGATCACACAGGTTGTACTCCCTCAGTTGTGCGCTCTATTCTTGATACGGATTTTTCACTAGGATTTTCAGCAGAAAATTATTTCTCATGGCAAGCGAAACGCCAAGAAGCTGAGCCATAGCACTAAGTTAATTCCACAAATTAGCAGGAGAGAACTAGGCTCATGCGCAAAACCTGTTTCGGACACCGTTTAACGAAGCTCAGCCCCACCAGCTCTGCCCGATGCGAGATCCGGGCGGTCTCGCTGGAGGCTGCAGGGACGGGAACCCAACCCAGCTGGGATGCAGGACCACACATAATCCCTCCGCAACAACCGCCCCGGGTGCAGGAACAGCTTCTGCCCTTCTTCACTAAGTGCACACACCTCTGGGGCCCACCAGTCGCTTACTAGTTATAAGGTATTAACGATACCTTATAGGAAGCCCTTCATAATTAAAACTTGTATTCTGAAAGTTCCTGCCCACCCCCCCCGCCGCCTTTACAAAATCATTTAACTTTCTTTTCCGACAAAAATTTCAGAAGATCTCAAACAAGAGCCTCATGCACATTTCACTTTTTCACTAAGATTTTAATTAAAAGGTTATTCAGATTGATACAGAACTTAACTTTCTGAGAGCAATGCACCAGAAACAACGGTAAACCAAATAATCTTCATAAAACCCACACAAGTAATTATTGGTTCTAATTTATCGACAGGGTAGCCAAGCAGAACAGCAGTTACTCTCTGAAAGTTATGCTCAAATGAGGTGCAGAGATGAAGCTGGACTGCGGGACTTTTTAATGTTTCTATGGTATTTCTAGGCATCCCATTAGCTGACAGTGAAAGTTCTCAACTGCAAATCTGTTTTCCAATCCACTTTGCCTCCTCCCTGAGAATGTCACAGTATGTCTTCATTATTCTAATTTGTACTTCATAATGAATATTACCCCAAATAGGCTTTAACTATGTGGTTTTTATGTAGCACAAGATGAAAAACTAAGTAAATTTATTCTAAAATACACCTAATTTCTTTCCCTTTTGTAATTGTGAAAAATCTTTTTGGGAACATTTTCTCTTTCTGAACTGTTCTGTGGATATTCCAATGGGCTCAGAGGTTTGTCTGGATTTGTAACATCTTTAGCTTGCAGAAAGGCAACCCGAGTTGCCAAGTTCTTCTTCTTTACCTTTCATCTCCAAGAATTTATATGTATTAAACCATTACAGAAAAAGATTAAACGTCAATCTCTCGGAAGGTCTGTATTTCAGTACTGTGAAGGGAAAATACATCATGCACATAAGTGTTTTCTGTAAAATCTTGAAGTTATCCAAGTCTTGAAAGACAACTCCCATTTAGCGTTGAGCATTGTTTGTGACTGCAGCCTGAAAACCTTCTATCTCAATGACAGAAAATTCAGTTGGTTTCAGTATGTGCATGTATTCAGCCACTTCCCTGAGAAAACAGCCACTTGGAATCTAAAAGTAAAGCTTCTGGACTGCACCTATCCTCAACAAACAGGTGCGATTCAGCACATTGATGCTCCTTCCTTCCCACAGTGACCTGTGTCAGAAGACCGTCTTATATGTCTTCTGCTAAATAATTTAATTACTTATGAGTTATGGTTTCTTTGTAACCTTTTAAATGACTAACTCATTAAAATGCAAAAAT
>VWZL01003322.1:174723-181380 GCA_013396915.1 Stercorarius parasiticus
TTTTTTTCCCTTAAAAAAACCCCAGCCAAACAAAAACCAAAAAACAGAGCAGCGCCCAAACATTTCTGGCCTTCCAGTAATGCATTAAAATGTGTCTCAGCTCCTCTGTACACAGTGAAATGCTTGCTGAATGCAAAGTGAGGGAGGGCGAATTTCTCCAGGTTCTGTATGTCTGATCTCTCAAAACCTTCAAAATCTATCCTTGATCTCAGCAAACACAGCAGAGCACAATGTTATTTATGCATTCATTTATCTTTTCATCAAGGGCGGCTTATGTGGTCTTTACTGACTTTGGTTTCTCATCATCATCGCAGATCAGCATCTGCATTGTGTGCACTTGTAACAGGGATAATGGATCTCACTTACAATACCTACAAACTCAGCTGAGAGCCGTGCAAAGCAAATGGCCATAAATGCACCCATCCTGGCCCAAGTCCTGATGAATAAAAATGAAGATCTTGTCAAATAATAAAGTGACAGGTTAATTTACAGCGCGGCGCGGCGCGGCCGGGGGGCAGCGCGGCTCTCCCAGTCTGCAGGAACGGTGCCACCTATCTGCGGATCAGCAGAAAGCCGCGGACAGGCGGGTCCGGGAACCGGGATAAACACATGTGATGCTGCTTAGTTTTGTAAATATCAGAGGAATGGAATTGATGATAAAGGAAGACGCGAGATTAGACACACACAGTTGCTTTCGAACCTAGAAAAACAAGATTTCCAACAAAGGACCGCTGTATCAAACAGTAATAAAGAGCCTCAAGCAGTTGTCTGTGCTCATGCCAGTTTTCATGCTTTAATTCCGCTGCCCTGTGGTTCTTAGCTTTGACATTGAGATCTGCACGGCCACCAGAGATAATTATTTCAACCTTCAGGCCATCAGGCGCTCATTTTTGATCATGGATATGTAAGAGATTTTTTTTTTTTTTTGCTTCCCAGGCTTGCCAAGTGGCTATCAATAGAAGGGTAAAATAAGCAAAAATGGTAAGCATTTTAAAAGAAATTAAGACGCTGGGCTGTGTGCTAGCTTTTCCACTAGTTTTTTGGGCCTTATTATTGTTTAACATTATTCAGTACACACTGAAAATGCTGACAGAAATATCCGAACTGATTTGAATTTTCCATTGCGGCATTGTTGCGAACAGAAATTAAAAAATTAGCTTTGACTTTATAATACTGCTGTCAGTAGCACTGTTCCAATACCCTCTAATCCCCTAGCACAATTTGCACACCATGAATCCACATTTGATACACTTTTTACAGTAACTCATAGAAATTACAGCAATTTTTCTCATCCACACCTAATACACGGAAGTTAAAACACATTATTTGTGTTGTAGCTATGGTAAAGTCAGTTTTTAAGAATACTAATTTCAAGAGTAGTATTATTAAAACTGAATCTGCACTGCAGCCCATATACGTTATCAATTATATATCAAATCTGCCCAATCGGAATTTGGGAATTAGTGTATGTCAGATGTTAAACATATCCCCAAAGTAAAAAGCTGGCACGCCATTTAAATAGGACAAAAAAATAATGCTATTTGCCACTAACGTTATCTTTGCCTAACATTTTAATACATGACGTTTATTTTAGATCAATGTATTTTCCGGTTACAGATTAAAAGATCTGCGTATCCCTAAAATACTAGCCCCAGACACTAATACGTCACCTCATTTTACATACACTGCTTCATTACACTGTTTATCATTTGAATCACTTATGTGCCGCTACACCCATTTCACAGACGTACAAAGCAAAAATCGCGCGCTTAAGTGGTCAATCATAACAACATGCTAGACATCTAAAATCTTTTGTGTTATGCCGCATTATTCCTGTCATATGCAATATTTAAGGGAAAAAAAAAACCCCAAGCAATAGTCGGTTAAACCTATCAAACATTTCTCCAAAACAGAGCCGTACATCTAGGAATATCTTCCCTGAATTTTACAGTGCTTCACGATAAATCTGAAACTAAAAATGTAAACGCATGCATAATCTAAATGACAATATTTTTGCAGTGTGGGAAACTGATAAACTGAAATGGTTACGCAACAAAAAGCCACTAGAGATGTTCCTGCCAAAAAGCCAGTGGGTATTTTCGCCCTAAGTATACTGGACTTGGTCTCGCAATTACGTCTGCACAGACTGGCCACGGGGGCAAGGGACACTGGACAGAATGTTGTGCACTTCTGAAGGTGCGATTTTGCATGAAAATACTGGATTGTAGTTCCTTTTCCTTTTTTTTTTTTTTTTTTGAAACAAACCAAACAACTGTACACACCCACAGCGAAGAGGAACATGAAACGGCCTCCTTGGACATAGTCCAAAGGTGCAAATAAAATGTATTGTCTGTGCTAATGTTACATACATTAACAGAAACATTTGGAAGGACTAAGTACATTTAGAACATTGGTCCTTAACATTTTTGAAATTAAACTTTTAGAAGTAAAATTTCTCATGTTATTTCAAGAAATATATTCAGTAAAATGAGATAGCTTTCTGAGACTTCATGTTATAATGGTTTTGCAACAGCTCTAGTCTGCGTTTGCTTTCCTTTCCTTTCCTAAGCAGCAGGAGTCTAAGTTAATGCCATCCACAGGCAAAGTAAACTTTCACACCTTCAGTTTTGTAAAACACTAATTTAATAAAAACACGAACTCCCCGTATCTGAGCACAGACCACTTATGCTTTCCTTGGATTTCACATTGCTTCAGAGGTACTTCAGAAAAGCGAATTCAGAGATTTAGAAACGTCACGGGCTTTTCTGAGAAAGGCCCTTGAGAAATTGGTATTTTTGAGAGTCTGGAGTACTAGTGAGCATCTGAGCAGTTGACTCCAGCTTGGGAATGGGCATTTGTATGTATTACCTACAAAACTCACAAAGAACTCGCGGGGATGTCTAGTAATGGAAGGAGAAGTCAGAAAGGTTGAGAACCCGAATGCCTTCACTGCAATAGGAAAACATCAAGCCATAGCTAGTGCAAAGTAATAAAAGCTAAAGTAATAAATAAAGCTAAAGTAATACATAAAAAAAATAATAATTCATGCCACTTTGTGTTCTTTCTATTAACAGCAGTACTGAAAGGCAGGTCTTTAGGTTAGTGACTGTGACTACTGCAAGGTAGCTGGATACCGCAGGTTTTCAGAGGATGCGGCGAATCATTTTGGGTATGGATGCAACCCTGCCTGTCCCAACAGCTTCCCCAGATCTGCTTCTCTTTGCCGCTCTCCTCTGCATCGCAGCCGGCGCAGCCCCGCGTCTTCTGCTCACCCAATATGGCATACCCAGCAGTTGCTGCTTTTCGCTCCTTTCCAAGTGGGCACTATCCCGAGAAGCACGGATAGCGCTGAAGACAGTTTCCACGTCCTCAGCGTTGGCTCCCAGGGATGATGAGCAGTCAGCGTGGAAAATTCTTCACAGACCTTTGCAAGCAGAGCGTTTCAGTAGAGCTGCGAGTACGATGGGAACAGAGAAACTTTTGAATGTTCTGCCCACCACAAGACAGCTGGCACACAATTATCATTCCTCCTATTCTACAGATGGAAAAAATGAAGCTCAGAGAATTGCCTAAACTCTTACAAGAATTGTGTGACAGAGGTCTGAACACAATCCAGATCTCCCAACCCTACTCTTTAAGTAACTATTTGGAGAACACGAAGAAGACGACAAGTAGGGAGGTCTAATTGGATTTCACTGTCAATAACTCCGAGAGCCACCCGCCAATAGGCAGACTGGGGAAAATGTTTATGGTACTGGAAAAGAATAAGGCTGGTATAATCTATTCTACTTTTTTTTTTTTTTCCTTTTTTTTTCCCCTGTAGAAATTCTGAGGCTGGGTATGGAAAGACAAGAAAGGGGTAACTCTGATCATACTGTGCCACTTGGGAAGGACGGGCAGAAAACTCGCAGGAGTTAATGCAGTCACATTTGACTTAAAACTTTTTGATATTGAGATATTCAGGCAAGCAGCATAGGAATAATGAGATAAGACAACACAAGGGTGTGAGTGCTATGGAAATATACATGTTAGTATGCAGTATGAAAGAGCACCCTCTGTTGTTTTTGGTTAACAGAAGCAAGTCTCCCAATACCTCAAAATATTTCAGTTCCAGAAAAGACTGAGATAAATCATCGCTACCGACATACAGATATCTGCAAACACCTCCCCAGGAAGTTCAGGTGCTGCGGTTTGTTTGGGAAGGAGGGTTATGCATGGTGAGAGTTACTGGATTATGGAAGGAGGAGTATGCTGTGCCCTAGCAAACGCCAGTTGCCTAGACTAGAAGAAGCCTTTTATAATAAAAAGTACCTTACGAAGATCCAAAATTGATATGCTGGGTGATTTTTATTTATGATTTCTGTAAGGCACCAGGAGTTTTAGTTAAGGGTACACCTCATCGTCAAATACAGGAGTCGCCAATACTAATTAAATCAAAGTACAAAATGTCTGATGACAGATTAGACATTCCAATCAGTTAAAAAGATACGAGATGTGTCTGCGTTCTAATGGAAGATGTTAAATATATCAATGACAACAGCGGAACTCTTAAGAACACAAAATTTCTGCAACTGCGAACACGTTTTTACTTATTTAGAGCTAAAAATCTCCTATAAATTGCAAGTTTTCATTAATTTATTTCCTGCAACCAGAAATCACTGATTATCTTAAGGACCTAGAAATTATAGAGATGGATGATGACCCACGATTCAATTCCAGTGATATACCAATGATGATGTAACAGAATGAAAATAAACTGTGATGTTATACTGAATAAAGTTGGATGCATCGGGTGCTTTCAGCACGTTCTTCTCCAAGTATCGAGTTTGAATATAAACGGATTTTTAAAATTTACTTTCCCCATTAGGGTCCATAGCGTAGTGCCTTTCAAAATTACACCATCAGTTAAGAGACCAAATTGAGAACCCTAGAAAAAGGTAAAAATGTTTAGACGGATTACAAGAAATATTATCTTGCAAAGGTGCAAATAATGGTTTGTAACAAAGTACGCATTTTGTCTGAGAGTAAGTCTCACTGAAGAAACGTGCTATTGAGAGTTTCTGGGAAAATTATTCTCAATCTGATTTGAGTATTGACCTAGTGAAAAATCCTCCTTGATATATTTTACACAGTTTCCATGAAAAATTGTGAAATTTTGTAAATACGGAAACCACATTGCATATATGTATTCAGAACCATGCAGCTTAACAGTCAACACTTTCATGATTAAGCTTTGCTTTACATAATGTACTGGGAATGAGGGAAAAGTAAAATTTCAAGGAAAAAGGGTTCCTTCCTGCAGATTTCAAAGATGCTGAAGCAAAGAGTTCCTCTAACGCATCTCCTGTCTGTCGAATGTGATTTTTTCACTGGAGGTAGTATGAATACGTCAATTACAGGATCATTTAACAGCCCTGCCTTGAAAGAAGCTGCTTGCCACAAGACCTGACAACGTACAATCTCTTTTTTTCTGCTTGCACAGATTTCTGAATATTGAAGACCATTCTTGAAAGAGACACCCAAGAGTTACTATAATAACAACAGGTTTTCCTTTTACTAGTTTACTTTTTCCAGCCAAACATTTCTAGAAAATTCTGTCCCAAAATAGTATTAAAGATATATTTTGCACAGTAAATACTAAAAAAAAAACAACCCCAAAATAAAAAACATCTGAATTGTGGTAGCAACCTTAACATGGCCCCCATGGGGCAATATATTGTAACCATCAATTACCACAGTGTGTATTGCAAGTTCCTGCAAAAGTTCCCAAACAAAAGTGCGAAATAAAAAAATAAAACATGTTTTCTGTACTAGTATTCATAAACCAAATCTTAAATGATTCTCTGTGTGCTAGAAAAGGGTCCATAAAAGTACAGCATTTAAGAACTAAAACTATTGAGTAGTGCTTACACAGGAACTCATATTTCTGCCTTTTTAACCATCATGTTATAACTAACATCCAATCTAATTAAAACTTCAAGAACTGGAGGAAAACATCCCCCCCCCCCCNNCACCCCCCCCCCCCGCCTTTTTCTAATAGGTTTTCTCTGTGTTTTTGACATAATTCTGTGCTATGTATAATCAGTTTCTCTGACTCCCTTCGTAAATACTCAGATTCCGATGTAGCAGGTATGTAGGCAAATGCACAACTTTATACAGAAAACTATATGCAGAGAAATCACGCAGCATTCGAGTGTTTGCATGATCAGATTCCCTCTAGAGCTTCACTGAGATTTTGAAGAGATGGGAAAAAAACATATTCATCAGAAAACACGACGACAGAGCCACTAAAATTGGCGAGCACAGCGTGTTGTGTTTTCTATAAGTATCTAAACATTTTTTGTAAATTGACTGTAGTCCAAGCTGGCAGTCTCTCTTTAAATAAAACAAGAGCAAAAATTACATTAGCCACTTAAGTTTGCAGCTTCATTAACTTCATAGCTACCTTAGTTACCTGTCCCCTTCCCCGAATTACACCTAAGAAACACAGCACTGCACATCCGCGCAGTTAAATTAGCTTCAGAACCAGCTATTGCATCTTCCAAAATGCCCTCAAGGAATATTGTTCTAGCTGGAAAAAATGCCTGCATACTGCATGTTCTCAATCCCTCTGCTGAAATCACCCCCCCCCCCTTTTTTTTTTTTACCATCAGCAAC
>VWZL01003322.1:185426-217736 GCA_013396915.1 Stercorarius parasiticus
GCTTGGGAACCGATATTCTGGGATGGAGACTGAGCTTTGAGGAAACGAGGCTGGAAAAAACTCATTTAGAAAAGTTTCATTCCCAACTTATTTCAGGTTCCTCAGCACCACCGAGGTACCCTACTACTCACAAATCGGTGGTGAGGCGTTTTCAACACAACCCTGCAGCTTTCAAGTTGGAGGAGAAGTACATGGGATACTAGAATCACAAATAAAATGCGAAGTAGATTTACAAAAAATAATAAACGAATAAATCAATACCAAAAATGCAGGAAAAATAACTGATCTGAATTTCAGCATAGACAACATCTTACAATACCATGCTGTTAAAAATAAATTTGTCAGCAAAGTCATGTTTTGACATTGTTGCAAACTGAAAAAGGATAATAACTACGTTAACAGAATCAAAGATGGAAAATCCTGGACTAGCCATAGATGTAAATATCGAAGAGACACAGACAAATAACACAAAAGAACCTACAGGGCCTTCAGATTCAGATCTTTATACAGAAAAATACAAAAAAATGAGATTAGGATCATAAAAGTGACAGTGAATAAAACAGGGAAAATAGTTCAAAGACCATACATGTAATGAGAGAAACAAATTTAAAAGGCAATAAGTGACCGTGAGATTATATCAGTTGCTAAACTTATATTAAGTTTGCAGAATAATAGAGTAGGTTTGCAGAATAACAAGGGTAGAAGGGGGNTGAAATTGTGGAATAATTTCTCAACAAACTAGAAGGAACGCTCAGTGGCATAATGAAGGGAACAATGCTGAACTAGCAGGGGGGCAGACCAAAAGATCCAAAAAGTATTTTCTCCATCTAATTCTAACGGGCTATTAAAGGAGACAATCAATAGTCAGGGAGGTAAGTTATTTTGATAGGCTCCATGGTTTTCGTTCTTTGAGAGGAAAGACCATGGTTGAAGTTGGGAGAAGAAAAAAAGAGGAAACACCAAGCTGTGTGCTTTCTTACAGTCACTGTTTCCCATTGTGGATGTTACCATTATCTTTACATATGAAGAGAGATTGAAATAATCTAGAGAGGTCCCCCACACTACAACACTGAGATAAAGAAGAACTTGAAAGAAACACCACATGGTCTGGCACCAAATTAAATGGGGAAGAACAGAGTCATGTTTCCTGGGGGAAGGAGACTGAATATTACGAGGTTAAGTCACACTATTAGTGGGGCCAATAATGTCACTTAGAAGAAAAATAAGTGTGATATATAACTAAATTTTTCACATCGTTTCAGTTTGGCAGAGAGGCACGCTGCTGTACTGAAGTGGAAGAGCAACAGCACAATTCTATCAGGTAAAAGCAGTGAAGAAGGAATCCAGCCATTTGGGCAGCTTTTGTCAACAATTCAGCAAAACAGCTGAACGACAGAGGTGAAATTAGAGCCTAAAATGTGGCTCTCGTAATTAAAAAAGATATATAAGCAAACCCAGTATTTGATACTTAAAGTATAACACAACGTCAGAATATACTTATATTTGGATATTGTGTCCGCATTATATTCCACACGTTTTTACCCACAGTCAGAGCACTAACAATTTAGACTGAATGGCTCAGGAAACAGCAGGTTTTCTTTATTACAGATGCTCTTAGTGCAGCTAATATAATCAGCTGCTTCAGGAACAGTGTTAGGATGCATGAGCTACTGGTAAGTAGTTTAGAAATAGACTAGTTAAAAATATTGCCTACTGAAAGACGCAGCAAAACAAGCATGGTCCATCGGCTATAGAACTAGAGAATAAAAACCAAACTCTTAAATTGTAAACCAGCTGTGCTACTGAATCAGCATCTGTATTTCAGCCAAGTCACAAGCCCGTTGTGTCTCAATAGCCGTAGCTGCAAAAGGAGAATAAATATTTATCTTTTTACTTTATGAAGCTTTGGCTGGAAACCCTTTGGGGCAGGTAATGGGTCTCTCATCCAACTCTTCTACAGACCTGAGCAAGTGACAGCACAAAAAATATACTACTATTTAGGATGCTGCAAGAGGAAAAATATTTGGGCAATACATTAAACTAAGTTCTAGATACACGTCTAGCATCCATCTTATATATCAAGCATCTAGCACTAGTACATCTTATTGTACTCGGTATCAATCTTTTCTATGGGTTTTGTTCCATGGTACCAGCCCAGAAATGAATTAAAGAACGTATTCAGTTCCTGAACTCTTCTAAACGCTTTCTAATGGTTAAGTACGTACTCTGTAGACTAAGAGCGAGCAGTCATTTCAGGACATCGATTATTAAACGAACAGACAGGCTCAGGAAAGTAATTTCTGAAAAAAACAGCAATGAGATGAGCTTGGGGGGCAGAAAGGACAGACAGTTCAGTTTTGAATGAATCTGCAGAAGGTGGGGTGGGAAAAAAGGAAAAAAAAAAAAGGAAGGACAATTTCCTATGTGAACTGGGAAGCTGTTTCACACCAAGGCCTTCCAAAGCTCCTCTGCCAAGATGAATTTTTCTGTGTGTTTGCATGGATTGCAGGTCCAGTACGCTTTGAACAGTGACATGTATCACCGCCGCACTGAGACTTTAGGCCTCCTTGTCCTCCCTGCTGGTGGTAGGAAAGGAAAGATCCCTCTCCCAGCTCCTTCACAGCTCAACAGCAGTTTTGGGAAGGCACAGGAGAAGGGCTGGTCTGGGGACTGCAGTCCCTGTAACGCCTCGAAGAGTCACAGTTGCAGCATGCAACCTTTCGACTTCACGCAGAGATTAGCAAAAATTCCACCGTAATGGGCAAGCGCCGCTGGGCAACACCTGCACTATTCAAACAATTACTTGCTAGCCTGGACTTGGCATCAAAACCCGCCCTATCACAGGCACAACATTTTATAAAAGTCTGCAGCTTGCTTTTCTTCATGCTTCGCAGACTTCACATTCTGGCATGTTTCTGAAGCAAGCCAAAGACAATGCATTCTGGAGCATGCCTTGATGTTTGGATGGAAAGGTTCACCTTCTAACTGATAACAGATGGAGACACAATGCATAACCCACTGCATGATTCATTTAAAGACTCTCTCTCTCTCTCTCTCACTAGGCAACTTAGCATTTCAGTCATCAAGCTACACTCTCAGAGAGGCGGCAGGGTATACAGGGTTGGCTCCCTCCTAGATAACGGTGCCAGACTCTGCAAACAAGGTCAGCAACGAAAAGTGGCTTTGGAAAGAATACCACTAAGTTAATTAACTGGTTCAGATAAAACTCTGAGCTCATCTTAGAGATGAACTTAGGCTGCCAAGTGTCAAGACGGGAAAATGCTTTCATATGTTTTCTGTGTTTAGCTACCATTCCCAAAAACCTCCAGGAACTCACAAGATCTATCACTGTTTTGACGGAATGCTTGGATGAAGAGTACAGAAGACATCAGCTATCAAGCCACACACAAAGTTTGACAAATGATGTCACATACATGCACAACACTTACCGAGCAGCTGCAGACACATATACACCACTGATATTGGGTTCAAGCCCTTGTCAATAACTGAAGGTAGCAAAGCCTGCCTTTTGGCAGGCAGGAGCTGATCAAAGTTCCTATGAGCACTCTCATCTGAAATGCTGTTAGAGATTATTTCTTTGCTCATAAGGAATTCAAGCTGAGAGGAGAAGGAGTGGAGTAGATAGTCCACACACAGACAGACTGACAAATATTCTCTTTGTTAGTACACACGCTACCGCCAGTATCCTCAATTTTGTGAATATTCCCAGTGATGTGGCAGCGCTGAAGGGTGGTAACCCACACGAGCAACTCTTCAGGGACTTGGCATGGGTTAGAAATATTCAGAAGTTAAGCCAAAACCAAAGAAGTAGCTGAGGATATGGAACGGTGGAGGCAAGCATGGTAATCTCAATGGGTTGGAATATTTGTTGAGTCCATGTCTAGGATACAATGAAGACTTGCGTTTTTTCTTTGGAAAACTTCTTCCCCTGAATTATGATGGCAACTCGTCGAAAGAGTTTAAACAAAGCAACAAGGCCACTTCTCTTGTAAAAAGCTCTCATGAGAAGTGTCCTTCAAGAGGGACGTGGAAGAGAGGTGGATTACGGGTAAAAAGTGGATTTACATATGGTAACAATGGATAATGAACATTATACTACATCAAATAAATGGGGCAAGGTGTCCTTGAAGGGTGTGCCTTTTTCCCATCAAATCTCTTGATGAAGCATATGCGTCACAGCCATTGCTCAGGAGGAAGGAAGCTGGTGACTTTTTGCTGTACTTTGGCTTTTCTGAAGCAATTTACCTGGAGAGACAGTAACATTCTCTACTTCAGCGGAGGGCAGCTGAGCTCTTGCTTTTCGAGCAAATACCTGTAGGTACTCTTTAATTTACATCAGAAATGAGCCTTTGTAACCCCTGCTCCTCAAAGCCTGGCATGGCGCGCGCTTCCCCGGGGATGTCATTATGTTGTAGCACAATCACCCAGCAACCACTCATCTGAAAGTGGTGAAAATGGCAACCCTTGCCATTTCTACAACCACCTTTGCCACCGACTGTCCTCCTTTATTTCCTACAATTTCTCCTTGATGCCACAAAAAAATCCAACGGGAAAAGTACCGCTTAGTCCCAGATTAAAAAGGCAAATTTGGCAATTTGCCATAGAAATTGCCTTAGAAAAGGAAAGGAACACAACCTTTTTTTGAAAGCATGTCCAGCTCCGTACGGTTTTTGCAGTTGAGATGCTGCCGAGTGTTTTCTCCCCACCCCTTCTCTTTTCTTCTACCCAACCTTCAAACTGATCTTGGCACTTGTGAAAATTCATAGCTTCAATGACAGAATACAAATTCTAATACACACACAGAGATACATCTGTATTACATGCATAGGAAAACTATGTGGCTGGATATATTCATCCAACTCCATTCTCTCTTACTTTTTTTACAAAACAAATAAATTCTCGGTTATGAACTTGAGCTTTACAGGCCTTCACAAAAATAGACACATTTCAAATTCTACTAATAAACTTTAAAGAAAATCCCTATAACTACACTATTATTGTAGTCTGAGATAAACCTTAATGTGCGGTTAAGAAGTGACATAAGATAAAAACTGTTATACTTGCTGCTTGTCTAGTCAGAAATCCCACCATCTTTATCTCTTAAAAAAGATATATTTTTCACGTAAAAAGACACATATCTCTTTAATAAAGCAAAGATGTTATTAAAAGTAAGCCCATGTCAGCAAAGCTTATCGACTATGAGATATAAACCTTAAATGCAGTAGTAACTATTTCAGAAAGAATACAAAAGCCACATCAAAATGATACAAGACTAAGACTCACAAATGTAAGGAAATTATTTCCAACTGTCCACAGAACACGGAATTATCTTTTTCTACAACTCACCGCATTTTACCTAGGTAATGCAGCTCACATGGCAAAGTACAGTTCTAAAATAATTCATTGTTCAGAGACCCTTATCAGCTGCAAAGCCCAAGCTGGAGCAGGGCCATATCAGCTGCAGAGCCAACATATAACAGAGCGAAGAGTGGAAAGGACAGATTGCAGTGTCTCCCCATTCTACTGCTGCTATTGCAAAATACCAACCTCTGAATTTCCATCCTGTTTGTTACGTGAATGCCAGTTTATTATTCAAATGGAACTGTGGCATATTAGTATGAAAAAGAGCGATACAGAAAACAAATTTAAGAGATTCTGCCACAGCCTTTTTATCCCCTTAGCAAGGTTCATTTTTGCACAAAACGTTGCACGGTATGATTTCTAATATTATACAAAGATAGGAGAGCATGAATAGTCTCAGTACCATTTGTTTAAAAAAAAAAAAAAAAAATCCCAGAAGGGCACTGCATAAATCCTTAACTTTCATTTAGAGCCTGAACAAAACAAGCATGCACACCAAACAAGAAAGCGAATGGCCCCAAACCCCAATTCCCACCTCAATGTCAATCAAAACTCAGCATCTGTAATGTATGTTTTGATTTTTTTTCAAATGAGGAAGGAATGATGCAAATGGTAACATCTAGACTTGTCATCTGTATACCAAAGCTCTCATTCAGCTGAACATATGCTGAAATTTAAGCATATTGAAACAAAGCCTCTCAGCCAAACTGAATTCAAAGTGGCTGAGATATTAAGGCCACACTTCTGCAAGACAGACATGCGTATGATAAAATTGAAGCGTGATATTAATTTTGCGTGAGTTCAAAAACTCATGTGAAAACATCACCTTCATAATAATAGATGTTATAATAGCAGTTTTCGTCATTATATCTCAAAAGAGTTTTACAAGCCGCTTTCTCAGGAACATCACGTGAAATTCCCAACAAACACAGAGTCCCCTCTTTATTTGAGGTTATTGCAAGATTTGGCTCAACTAAGCAAGATGATTTTAAAGTGCAGTTTGACAATAACGACTTGTTTAGGTAGTGCCTGCAAGCAAGAGCACTTTCCTTTTTTGTTAAACGCCACATAATTTTCTTATTAGCTTTGAGAAACATATACTACTAGAGCAAAAACACAAACTGCACCTGGTATTCTCCAATCCATCTGCCTAATATGGGATGCCTATATATATGTTTTCAGATACGTACATAAAAATGGCTTTCCTGTACAAGAGATCCTTACTGTCTGCTGCTCTTTTTTTGAAGTTTGTGAGATTTCACAGTGCAATCATCACAGGAAGCAATGTATTTCCATTTAGGTACCTTAATTTGGTGTCTAAATTTACCACGTGCGTCTGAAAATGCTGATCTAATTGCATACGACGGAGCATAAACCTTTGCCGAAAAACAACCAGACTAGGTATATTCTTCAACTATTTCAGTCGTTTAAATGATAATTCAAGTTGCATATAATAGAAAGCACATAGAATTGCCCAGGTTGGAAGGGACCTTTCAGAGTCCAACCATCAACCTAACTCCGACAAAACCATCACTAAACCATACCGCTAAGCACTATGTCTACCCGTCTTTTAAATACCTCCAGGGATGGTGCCTCAGCCGCTTCCCTGGGCAGCCTCTTCCAATGCTTCATAACCCTTTCAGTGTCAAAATCTTTCCTAACATCCATCATTGGCAAAAAAAAAACCCAGTACTTATGTATAACTAATTAGCCTTAAAAGTAGACTTTAGAAAAACAAAAGCACTAAATTGCTTTAGACATTGTGTCTGAGCGACGCATTTTAAGATGAAATCACTGGGAAATGGGTCAGCGGTGTCAGCCTCCCGCCCAGAGCAGCGCTGTGAGTCACACGGAGGCGATGCTTCTCCTCTGGTCCCCAGGGTGGGCTGGGATGCAGCTCCTCTCCCCATCACTGCTGCCAGCCAGGACCGCCCGCTCCCCACCACCCTCCTCGCTCCATCCCCGGCTGCAGCAGTAATTAATTAGCACAGGGGGTGGCGGACAGGTCAGATGCACCACAAACAGCCAGTTTGGGAACCGGCTGTAAGGTTCCCGTTCAAAGAAGAACGCTTCCATAATGCGTCTTGAGGAAAAAGGAAAATGAAGAGTTTTAATCTGTTCTAATGCATCGCACCTGAGTAATGGCTCTACAATTACCGAGCAATTTTGCCAGTTTATCTGTAGCTGACCGTAAGATATAAACCTAATTTACCGCGTAAATTTATAAATGAAGGGAAAAAAAAAAAAGCTAAATCCCCTAACATTAAAATAATTTATAATTATTAAAATAATCCATAAATTAAAATATCCGCTAAATGGACTATCAAAAGATAAAAGGTGTTACTTATTATTTTACCAAATTAATGTTAACCTGCGTTAAAAAAAAATTGTTCTGCTTTGTCAAACTGGTAATAGTACGTTTTAGCCTCATATTTAGAAACAACACACAAAAGAATTCACAAATAAAATTTAAAATATACATTACCAATGTGATATAAATCACAAAGGTAAATCCAAATAAACATTATAAAAATAAATTATTGAAGCATATTCTGAAATATATACATGCTTTCTACCTTCCAGTTACTCTTTATTACTCACTCTCTGGTAACAGTACATTTCCCACAGGGATCGATTATGTAAATCTATACATATAAAAAAATGTATGAAGCACAGCTGAAACAAAAGACCAGAATTCAGACCCAACTTTAATGTATCTAAAAGTAAGTTATACCAACTACCGTTTTCCCTCCTAACTTCCTTCACTCTCTAATTATGTGACAACAGCAAAACCTATGAATATAATTTGTGAAACTGTCTACACTTTGAGACTCTTAACAGAACTGTAAATTGAAAGAACAAACAAAAATTCTCCTGCAATGAGTCATACTTTGCAGTAATATTTTAGAAAGAAATATTACATAGTAACAGATATAGGTTCTGATATTCTCTTTGGAGGCAAATTCATCACATACATCTGAAAATTTAATATGCTGACAAACAGTTATGACAACATCCTTGTTCCTATCACATATACAATTTTTGAAGACGGTGGTCTTCGCATTCCACTAAGAAAGTAAAAATAACAGCACAGTATCTCGCAGTCTGTGTTCCTACCAAAATTCTCTGTAGTTTTACGACTGAGGAAATACACATCAATCAAGAATTCCTAAAGTGTGTTTCCACCTTTCATGCATCTAGAACTTGATAAATATGTTAATGTTGATCTGTACCATGAATACACACGTTGACAAAGACCCATCAAAAGTTAATGTGTCTGCTATTTGGTGCTGCAGCGTGTCAATTTTGAACTCTTTAACATCATTTGGGTTCTTCTTCACAGCCTGAATATTATTTTTTATATATGGGAAGGAAGCGGTGAGCTGCTGCCAGAGGTGATACGAAGAACAAAAAATGAGTTCTTTCACTCAAAAGATTTTTATCTCCTTCTTCGTACTGCATTCAGAGGGAAGAACTTATTCAACAAGTTGCTATCAGTGTTTCTTACACTGGAGGTAAGGTTGCTTAAAATATTAATCTGATGAGGAGTTAAAACCATAAGCTTATACACATTCTGCAGGAGCTAGGCTACTTTGCTTTCGTACCTCAAACAAAAAAGCAACCTATGTTTATCTTGAGAGATTTCAGAGATTTTCTTATCTGGAATTTCTGCTGTGTACCTTACGCATTTGGATATCTAACGCGGTACAAAAACACTTCCCAGGATCAAGCTGATCTCAAGTGATGTAACGTTAGAACAAATACGAACCCATGTTTTTAACTTCTCATCAGATTATATATTGTCGTTTTAGGGAAGGCCTCTCATCATTTCAGTCTATGTTGTACACCCTGAGGTGGGTTATGTACACAAAGAGATAGGGATGTACTGGCCACCCTATCGCACGCGAATCCGCCGCGATTTTCCCTTCCGTTGAAAAAGCAGGATGAACTGCAAGGGAGAGATCTGACAAATTATTATCTCGTTTTTCTGCTGCCCGGAATCGGTCACAATCCCTGCCAGGCAAACGCGCCTTGGCCTCACGATTTGCTCACCCGTCCGCTGCCTCGGCCTTCCCCCGCTACGAGGGTCTCCGTGCGCCCGATTCCCCACTTTAGTTTATTTTACGCTGCTCTTCCCTGCCTTTGATCCTGCCTCGTACGCGGCCGGCGCCGAGCTACCCTGGGTGGTCTCCCATCAGATCCCCGCCATGCGTGTCTCCCCCCACCGGTTGCCTTCTGGGGGGACTCCATCAGCTGTGCTCTTCACGCATCTGACAACTTTATTAGCCGGCTCCGGTAGCGCTTCAGAACATCTCCGCGGCGCGCACACACTTCCTCAAACAATCTCACCTTTGTAGTTGACTTAGAACAAATAATTCTATGAACACTTCAGCTTTTATACTCAATAATAAGGTTGAAATGAAGAGAAATTTCACATTATGTGCAAGCCGGGGGTTGGTTTTCATGTTTGGGCTCAAAAAATCAATCCTGGATTGATTTTTATGTATATATCGTTATTGTCAGAGGATTAATTGATGAATTTTTCATTTGATGAGTCAGGTGGAATGGGCTCCAAGGCACATAGTGAGAGGAATTTTAATTTACTCTGCTTCTTGGTGCTAAGCAGCAAAATTATCAATTGCGATACTTACTCTGTTAGAATTTTCCTGCTCAAAAACAATGTTTAGAGACTGAGTGCAAAGCTGAATTTCTGAGTGTACGCACATCCCACATTAAAACTTGCTTAAATTAGAAGTTTCTGAATGGATTTTCATTTTGTTTTTTGAAAGCGCCCTTTAGTGTTAAATCTTCTTTGCAGATTTTCACACTTACTATCATTAAAACATATTTGGAATTCAGACTTTGGGAAAAACAAGCCTAGATTAACACAAGAAATCTCAATTCAATAGGAGGTATAACTTTACAAGTTTCACTTACACTGTACCAGATCTCTTTTTTACCATGGCTTTCAAAGGAAAAAAAAACCACCCACATTTTAAGTTTACCTTTTTGTTTTCAACTCCACAGTAGAAGTGGATATTTTCACCTATGATGCCTTGGCGTGTCTTGGTATAAAAGCACGCAACCGATGAAGTTCTCAAAGCTCAGGACAAAGCTCCTCTAGGTTATCTGCTGAACACCAGAGGCCAGAACTTTTGTGTACAGGTACAGAACACGCAGTGGCTATTTGTGAGATGGTGCAAAGGTGTCCCTAGACATTAAACTCCCTCATCCCTGGTTGGCTCCATGTGGAAGACTGTTTTTGAAGCAGCAGAAGGGTTCACTGTTTGCTCTGCTTTCCAGATGAGTCGGCGAGGCTTTAGTCGATACCCTGGCATGTCTGGGATACAGGAGGTGCAAATGTATTTTCCCAGGCCAGGAAAGGAGGCGAGAAGATGTCACGTGAAGCGCCCACATACTCCAGCATGGAACCTCTTGCAAAGTTTAGGCAGTTTTGCCTGAAAAACAAAGCAAATCCAGTGCAGCACAGGCTGCAGTCACGACGAAACACCAGCAAGATAAGGGTGTTTGATTACTGTGGATGAAAGAATAAAGAGAAGCAAGGACCATCTCATAGCCAAGACAGAGAGCACGTAAGTATACAGATCCTTCCCAAACTCTGCCACAGATTTTTCCTGCACTGTGTTCTTCCAGCACTCTGCTATAGAACGAGACACACACCACAGGGACAGCAAACAGCGCTTCTTAATCGCTATTTAATACGGGCGTTTCAGCAGCACTCAGGAAGCCCCGCCAGAATCAATGCTGCTCTGTATGCAGTGCTGTAGGAACGCACCAGAAGTCTTCTCTCCAAGAAAATCAACATCTGAATTTGTGCTGTGAGATCCACACAGAAAGTATCATTGAACTAAGCAAAAAGAGGATGACCAAGGCAAACAAAGAAACGGAGGGAAGAGGCATAAAAGACAAATGAGAGCATGCTCTAGACGTACAACCAGAGTTTAAAGATCAAGCCAAGAACTGGTCTGCAAGTCAGTAAGAGGGAAAGCTGTGAACGGGGCTGCCAAAAAGATCAAAGTACTTAGTGCCTTCTTTTACGGCAAACTGTCAACACTTTTTCCATGGCATTTCACCTCTGCAACACATTTAAATAACCACTCATCTCCCTCCAACCAAAATGTCCTGCTGGCTCATCTCAGTCCTGCTGTTACTTCTCAGACATGTTGAATATGGAACTGATTCTAGTCCTGCATCTCTTTTTCTGAGTGCTCTTTTTGATCATTTTACTATCTGGCTTCTCTTCCTCCACTGAAATTGTTCTCACTCCAGTTATTCAATCAACATATTGTCATGCCAAATCTCAGGCCTTGTCTGTACTTCTGCTGTGCATGACAGTTAAATGAAATGAGGCACTACTCTCATGGCTCTTCTTTCACTTCCCTAGCAGCCCCTTCCACATCCCCTTTTTGGGTTATAATCTTCTCTTCTGCAGTGTCTCACTATTCCACTGGGTCTACCTTCATCATCCTCTCGCACCACCATCCAGCCTCGTTCATTCTCACATCACTACGACCCTCAACGCTGATGATGACACCCACCTCTGTCTTCCTTGACCTCAGCATCACACAATACAGATATTCATGACTACTCTGTCAAAAGCTTTGTGCACCTACCAAGGGTCCATGTTACAGCACCTAAACTGAATAACCTAAGTTCTTCCCAAAATCACAAGGAATTTCCAGAGACAAGTTTAAAGCCAAACTTCTAAAGTTATACACTGAAAAAAACTTCCTCTATGTCCTAATTCATACTCCAATAATTTCTTGTCCAGATGCTAGCAATAGAGCCTAGTTTATGAAATAACATCTAGCTTATTTTTGGCTTCATCCATACGCTGGTTTCAGCATTATCATGACCAGTTTATTTACATTAGTTAATGCACTCTTAAAGAACAAAGTTTTGGTCACCGAATCTGCAGCATCAGCCTCAGAAGATGAGAATCAATGTGTTCAATCCTTTTACCGATCCTCTGAAAGACTTTTGACTCTTTTTGCTTTGCCTGCCTACAAGCTCCTGGTTTTGGCCATCCCATCGATCCAAAATACCCTTTTTCCAGCTCTCTGTTGCCACAGAAATCAGCCTCAGCCAACTCACTCTTGCCTTTAAGATTCCACATTCCACAGCTTCCCATCTTCTGACTCCTTTCTTCCAAGTTCCCCTACAATACCGTCCTCATTTTGCTCACCTTGAAGGTCCCCTCACTGCAGCCTGACAGCCAGGTCACTTTGCCTTTTTCATTTCCCCACCAATCACGACAAACTTCTGTCATATGCCCATGTAAGTATGAAAATCACTTAAAGTAATGATATTATGCAAATACTGCATGTATGAAGTAATCAGATCTGTGTATGCAGCCAACACACATTCTTCTGATCCTTTACATTATTTCCCACAAATTCACATATATATTGTCCTGTCTTTGTTTCAACCTGGCCCATCATGCATTGACTTGACTGTGTGTCTCAAAAGACACAAAGTAGTAATAGTGCAGGTGACTTCCCAACAAGAAACTGGCATGTATAAAGTTACCGATGTATCTAAATGGGCCTTGGCATCTTAGGAAGTAAATCCTTTTGCAAACTGCACACCGATACACCTCATGTATATTTTTAGTTGTTTAGTTTAGCTTAGTTTTTGCTTTGAGCAACCTCATCTAGTGGGAGGTGTCCCTGTCCATGGCAGTGGGTTGGAACTAGATGGTCTTTAAGGTCCCTTCCAACCCAAACCATTCTATTTTTACAGGGGTTTGGGCTGTTTTTTAGTTTTTATAGTTACTTTTCATTTTTCTATAGTTACTACAATGTCTATAATAACTACATAGCACATGAGAGAAAATGCACACAGAAAAAATCAGGATGCCTAAGATGGATTCCAAATATATTTAGTCAATGAAACTGAGATGTGTGCTGACGGAGACTGAAAACCTCTCACCTTAACAACACCTACAGTCCGGAAAAGAGCTGTGTGAGACTTCTAATTGCTTTTTTTAGATCTAGAATGACCACACACAGGCATAATTAAGATAATTCCATCTTCACAATCATTCAATCCTCTGTCTCTGTAATAAGAGGGTGGTACCAGTGGTACCCACAGAAGCCCAGCACAGTGTTCCCTTTATAGTCAGTGAAGGGAGAAGTGACTCTCCGGAAGGTGATTTACAGCCCCTGATATTGGGTAGCTGCTCTGAAGTGCCTCTCTTTTACACAGGGACTGTCAGTATCTCCACGACAGTGGCCGTGCAGAGGCCAAAACCAACACAGTTTCTGGCCACTGCGGTCCCAGCCTGCCCTATTCCTGGCCACGCTCTCCTGTCCCCGTCCTTGTCCTTGCTTCAGCATCCATCCATCAGGAACCAAGACACATCGCAAGCGCCTGGGAGAGAGGACGGTCCTGCCAGAGAGGGGGGAGCAGAGAGCTGGGATCTCTTCATCTCTGCCACCACAAGCAGACACACGGTCCTGCTGTCCCAGGTAAACCTTCCAAGGGTAGTCTGGATACCTCTCGTAGCGTTGTCCCTTGGTAGTGCAGGTTTTTGGGATCATTCCTGTATTGTGCGCGTTAAATATTAAGCGATGCATCTGCATGGAGAACAGCAGGAATAGTACAAACAACATCGACGGTGACTCAGTTCCTAAAACTAGTAGCTATAAAATATTCCTAAAAAAATCACTTCATAAATATTACAAGTATTTACAAAGAAGTTTTTACTCCATGTAAACATCTCTGGAATTTCATTTTCCACACCACACTTTTAGTAATTATTTTTCTCTATTAACTGAATACCAAGAACTACCCAAAACTAGGACAAATATTACTGTATTTCTTCTCACAAAAGAGAACTGAGGCAATTGAAAATACGCTTTGTCAAAAAAGTCACTGAACTTTTATACGTAATACAAATACTAGCAGTGAAGTTGCAACCTGATAAAACTGAGATTTTAAATGAAAGTACTACCCTGCTACTTATAATTCAAAAGAGAGTGACTTCATGAAGTTAAGCTGCTTGTTATATAAAATTGAATCAGACCAGCATGGGACTTCATGCAGAATTTTCTGAAGCCTAGCTGTATAACTTTAAAATCCACTACAAAATTTTAACTATGGGACTTAAACTGATATTAATGACCTGATAAACTTTCGAGAGGCTGTCTGGGGTTCAGGATTTCAGAGCTGTAATCCAATTTTGAGGCCAGACCACCGTCCGAGATGCCAGCTCTGCTGAACAGGACCACCCGCTTGGAGACAAGTTTCTGTCTTCACACCATTTTCAGCTGATGGATCCATTCGAGTTTTAACCCGGGCTGATGATTTTGCTCCGTGAGCGCAACTCACCATCAGTTTGAATGGGTTTAAAGGGATGGAAACCTTCAGGGTGGGAGGAGAGGTGAGAAGAAAGGTGAAGGAGTGCTTCTTAAGGAGATAATATCAAGGTAAAGAAAATTGCCACCTGGGAGAAAAGTATTATTTAACAGCCTGAATTTAAATGTCAATGCCATACACCATTTTTCAATGGATAAATCCCAGCTGCCCTCTTCAGACACAGAGGTGTCCTGCGGCTGTCGATCTCCACTGACTGTGAAGGCAAAACCTGAGACTTTTCCAATACTGACAGAGAATATGAAAATGCTGAAAGAAATGTACCGTTGTACGAACCGGCAGGGCTGGGTCCAAGCTTCAATGCCTTTTCCTTCATTCCCTAAAAACTACACTTCATAAGAAATGCCTAGACTCAAAACTACAATTAATGCAAAGTTATAAAAGAAAATAAGTAATATAATTCATTACAATGTCCCAACAGAACCAAGAAATGACCATAATGAACAGTAACTATGACAAGATAAGAGGCTTGTCACAAATAATCCCTAAATCCAGATACCAGGACCGGGAGATGTCGTAACAATGTTCTCACCTACCTAAAAAAAAAAAAAGAAAGAAGATACAAACTGACACTAAATGCTGACACTTAAAGGATAAAAACATCTTTATTTCCGTCACAACACTGCTACTTCCAATGTCATTATGAGAGAATCATCCTTTGTAACCCCATTCTTCGAAAACTCCATCCCTAAACCCATGTTGGGCGCCAGGACCACAAACACAACCCACCTCCAGAGATGAGGCCACAGATCTCTCTCGCAGACCAGGTGCGGGCAAAACCATCCAAGTTGAGAGACAGTAAAAGACAGAAACCAGGTAAGGGGAAATACTAAAGTCAACAGACAAAGACAGACTGGGAAGAAAAGCATTCAGATAAAATAAGCTTTACAGAGGTTTGAAGAATGTATGATTTGAATGATAAAATTTGGAACCTTTTTTCTGGGGGGGGGGGGGCGGGAATGTAATCTTTTCAAAGTTTGTTACCTCAAAGGGCTCAAATTTTTTACATGAATGTCACGTTTCTTACTTTTTTGTAAAAGGATGCAATTGCTATTAAAAAAATTGGGAAATTATGTTATTCCCATAAGTGCAAATGAAAAACACATTTCTCTTTCATATTTGTTACTCGATAATTGTCTTAAGCTATCCATCAGTAATTATTACATCATTGTATTATCAGCATACAATACATGTATTGTATACTGATGTATTATAAATTCTTGCATTAAAGACTTGTAAAGTACGTATTATAAAGTCTTGCAGTCACTGGATTTTACTTAACAAACTCAGAGCCCTTCAGAAGAATGAACGCAATTTCTAATCACTAGCATTATCCATTACCCATTAAATCTTATAATTTAATTAAGAGGAAAGTCCCTTGATATTTCCAAATAATCAAACTGCCACTCCACAATCTCACAAAATAACCTGTGCTGATTTTAACAATCATGTTTCAACCTGCAAAAAAAAAGGGATTCTTTTCCAGAAGCATCAATTACTGCTCTCACTCTTCCATTGCACAATCTGTTGTGCGGCAGACATCCAAAGTCATCTCAAAACACTGCATGAGTGTTGATTTAAAGGTTAACTAGTCATCTTTTTTTTTTCCTTTTTTTCCTCCTCTCCCCACGTCTCCTGGTGGAGTTGCTCAATTAACTTCCAAGTATCATCTGATACGCAGACTCGGAGTCAACTTAGAGCACAAAATATGCAACCGTAGCACAGTGTTTGATTCCCTGGCCTCTGTACCCAGCCTCTGGCAGAGTGCAACCAAGGCTGGGCTACTGGGACAAGGACACCTCCAAAGGCACATCTGGGGAGAGTCCAAACGCTCCTACCCAGCCGTGCAGCAGCCACCAGCTCCGACCACCGGCAGAGGAGCATCCATCTGCACTTGGCAACCTACAGACCACTTCATTCTGGTCTTCAGATTCCTTGGCAGGTCTAGATTTTCTCCCCAGACGACACTTTCTGTACCATTTACATCTAGCCATATACTCCAGCCATGCTCTGGATCTGTGCCTAAAATGCTATCTCCGGAGTGTTCCTGTGGCACGGTACATTCCCACCAAATACAGAAAGTAGATACCGGCCAGATCTAGGATTTAGCATTAAAATATTCACTGATAACAACTTGTTATATTTTTCCTCTAGATTTCTGATTTCCTCATGTTTTTTTTTTTCTGTTCCCTCACAACAGAATTTCCAAATATCACCTAGCTGATTCTCCTTATTTATTCATTTATTGCCCTATCAAATTAGGTGAGAAAAGGCATAATTATTCCAATTGGCTATAGGTACATCTTCTTGCTCGCAGCAGTTCCTTAAAAGAGTGTAAAGATTTGGCTTTTAACTGTATTTCAGATGTGAATTTACTCCATCATTCATTGCCTTGCAGAAAAGCTGGTTTCTCCCGTCTCTTTCTCGGAACGGCCAACGAAAAATACTTTGCTGCTGCTGTCGCTATTATAGATTTATTTTTCCTTTCTTTTCTATTTAATGCACTTTGCTTTAACAAAGGGTTTTTAATTTACTCATAACGAGTTAGTTCTCTTTCCTTCTTCCATAGGCTCCTGGATAAAGATACCTGAATATGATGTGTGATTATAACATCATTGCTCATGTATGTATTAACATCATATTCAGAGTCAACTTTTAACCTGAAGCCCCATCTTACTACACAATTCTGAGCACAATGTGCTAATTAGTTAAAAGTTAAGCCCGGGTCCAGGAATGAGCTTTTTTCTCTTTTCCTCTAACTTACATCTACCACTTCTCTCCAAAACTGAGAACATTGAGAACATTCACGACCATTGGAGCAGAAATATATTTCTAAGTTGCTTTTCTTAATGTCCTATGCAATCCCCTGTGAATTATTTAGGACATCTTAGTGCAAAGTTTACGCAGGTAGTTTTCTCATAAGATTTCCATAATAATTCTCAAAATTGCTAGCATGTACTTGTATGTTTTACGCAAAACATTTTTACATACAGTCAGTATGAGATTTACTACATAACTAACCATCCAGTAAATAACAGAGGAATAGCAGAGAGAGGAACAATAGAGGAGTTTTAGTACTTGCTTTTGGGCTCTCCTTTGCTTCTGCTCCGTGCCTTACCCAAACTCCTACGAAATCACAGTGCCAGACTTTTCATTTTCTTGAACAAGCTGCACTGAACTATTCTTTAAATTCCATTTGAAATTTATCATTAATAGCTGCAGCAAAAGAAAACAGGACTTTTTAAGCCTTAAGAATAAAGCTCCTAATCATCCAATATATTTACTAGTCATTGTTTACATGGACTTTAAACAAAACATAACTTTTTTTATTCACACTGAGCAGAATTTTTCTATGAAGATGGCTGCTGATTACAGCACTTCTTTAAACAACATTTGGCTGGAGGTTTGGGGCTTTCTGCAGATCAGCATAACTAAACTCTGGCTTTGGGCAGACACCGTCTACAATTCAGGATTTCTGTATCTAAGAGGTGAACCATTTTTGCACAGTAAATAGGCTGTAAAATCAGCAATTGGGTGTCCAGGAACAGAACAGAGCAGCAATTTTTTGCAGTAATTTTTAAGCCATAGAAGCATACAGCACCAAGGGGGTGAAATGCAAAGGGCGGCAACTGCCGATCCAGCTTGTCATCTATAGAGAATACAAAAATTGAATGACAAAGTCCTGCACTAAATACAACTTCAAGGAATATAGTGCATTTTATTTCAATAACCCCTTTAGTCTGGTTGTAGATTTGCAAGAGTGACAGCTACTGTCCAAATTATTATAAGCTATTGGCTCTAAAAATGTGCTTAGGTGCTTATAGAGACTACAAACCTTCACCCCTCCTGACTGTTTTTCATAAACGATCTTTTATAATTACTAGGAATAATCTCAGCTCAAAAAAAAAAAAAAAAAGCCAAGGAACTTGATGGGAAGAAAATGTAAAATTCATAGTCCAAGAAAAAAAGAAGACAATTAACACCTATATTTTTAATGAATTTTTTTGTTAGAGCCATAACAAACAAAAATGTGAAAATAAACTTTGTGAATTTTGCTGAAGATACAAGACAACTTGGAGTTTATAGCTTGAAAAGCAAATTACTTACTTGAGCACAAAGTACAAAATGTTAAAAAGGGAGAATTAGGGATATTAAAGGTGAGGCTCTACTCTGAACTGTAACCAAATGCAAATGGCAGCTTTGTGTAAACGCTCTTTTGCCCATTTGACTTTCCAACATTTCTGACAAATTTTGCTGAACTTTTCACCTCTTTTGGCTCTGCTGAAAGTAACACCAAGCAACCCAACTCCATTCCATTTCAGATACAGAATCCATTCATCTCTCTCTATGTGATTTCAGTTACTAAGTGCAACCATACAAAAAATATAACAAAGTGACTGCCAGCCAAGTATTTAAGAATGGAATTTGATAAACAATGGTCCAGTCTTGCCAAAAAAACCACCTTGAATGGTGACAATGCGCAGTACATGGTAGTCAAACAGTGTGTCTCCACATTTTGCCCAGTGTGCCCAGCAGCCAGAAGAGAGAGTTACTTAAAACTTGATTGTACCTGAATCAACAACTGTTGAAGCATTCAAGTTGCAGCCTCTCAACACTATTTGCTCTTCCAAAGCAAGTCAGAACTTTGTAAGAACCTATTATTTCTAGAGCAACCTCTTAATCGATCAAGTATGTATCTGCTTGTTTATCACCACCACATAATTCTGGAGTATCTACCTGAAAAGATATCCATGTATAGGCTTCAATTAAATTCTATTTTAAATTGCGGATTTCTGATTTGACCTGTTTTCAAACAGATGATACATTCTTGAAAGCTCTCCTAATAAAATAAAAGTTCTATTCACCTGAATGGAACCTGCGTTTTCTGGGACATAATAAAGGCTCCCCACATTTTCTAATATTTTCCTCATACCCAATTCTCAAAATACTAGCAGATGATCAGGAGACCAATGTCAAAAGCTATTCCTCATATACCCAAGAAAAACACACACAAACGCAGAAGTCATAAAAAAGAATGGATATATGTCCGTTCGTCTTTTCATAACAAGACTTTTCTGGAGATTTCAGAGGGATTAACATCGACCCTGTGAAGGCCAGCCTGCCATTCTTTTGTCAAGAAAAGCCTAGATACTACACTGAAATAAAATTTATCTTGCACAGAATGCTGTAATAAACCATTTTTATATTAAATATATTAAACTCAAGTGAAAAACAAAGATAGTCATTCCAACATTTGCCGAAGAGATGCCAAAGACATTTGTAGTGCAAGCTAAATGAATTTTATGGCAGCCACCTATTCCGCTAAAAAAAAAAAAAAAAATTACTAATAAAATTCATCTTTCAACACTGCTGAGCTAAAAGTTTCACTTGTTAACTGGATGGATATTCTAAAATTTATTTATGTAGCTTCAACATACATATACATATAAACAGTTGCACTGCAGAGGTGTGCTAATATTTGGCAAATAACTACATATAAATTTCCACATTGACGATAAGGATGAGATTTTTAAAAGAAAGAACACTTAACAGTTCACAGTGAAAATGGAAAAGCACAATATTATGATTAATTTTATACAACGAATTGCAGATATGCGATATAAGTTACAATAACTGGAAACATTATCACCAGTATGCAAAAATCAGAAAATTCTCAGTCCAGATAAGCGATTACCTACGTTTATGATGAAGCGTCACTGTCATCCCCACAGCCAAGTCAGCCACACCGAGACCTCCGTGACTAAGAGCACACGAAGAACGTTGCTCCTGATGCCCTACCACTTTTGAGAGGAGTTTCCAAAGTTCCCTCTCGAGCTTTTTCCCAGCGCTGAGTGCTCAGTTCTAGCTATGGGCTCAAAGGGAAAAGTTGCAGAAAAGGCAGGGTCCATAGGACATTTCTAGCTATTTCTGCAAATTCTGCATCATAACAGTGAAAGTTTCAAGATGCAAAGGAAGATAAACGTTCAAAACTAAGTTGTCAAGTGCTAATACAAGAATCAGATCAATGAGTAATAATATGATTTTAACTCTTGCCTGATAAGTAAGGTTTGTTATTCCTCAGACTGCGAAAAAATTATTTTGGTACGGCAAGAATTTGAGCAATGCATACATCATCCTGTTTACTACTAGTACTTTTTCTGGGTTTTTTTTGCTGGTACATTTGCACTAAGAGCCATAAATATTTTAACACTAACTCGATGCTGCTTTTTAATTTTCTAAGCGAAGTGTTGAAAATCAACATTTAAAATAAATAAATAAATAAAAATTACCCGCAGGGTTTATACAAACAAACAAACAAAAAAGAGTAGCGGTACAAAGCGTTTTGGGGACCCCGACGGGACAAAAGCTGCCTTTGTAGCGGGACGGCGGCCGCCCTGCGAGTCTTCAAGGTGACACGGATGCAGAGGGAAGGGGGAAGCACCGCATCAGCGGCAGGTGCAGAATGTTTAATCTAGCGCTGAAAGGCCACCGTCCCCAACACATGGCAATTGGGCTAACAGGATTGACACCGGGGGGAACTGGCTCAGCGAGTACACCAACCTCTGAATGGTGGGGGCTTCTCCCAGCAGCTGCCTGGACGTCAATCAGCTGAAGGGGAATGCTACAGGGGTCAGCCTTTGGGGCTGGTTCTCTATGCCTGACATTTCTATCCGTTAGTCAGAAAGACAATGAGAGAGCCACAAAGCCCAGGCATTACCATAGTCCCCATTCAGTGGCACAACAAAATTGAGGGGAGTGGGAAAGGCCTCCAAACACAAAATGATCAACAGGAGAACAACCCAACCCACCCTCCTCCGGGGAACGGTCAGGGGAGCACCACGGCGGCAGCTCCGCCAGGGAAGGTTAATCCCACACAAAGACGTCACTTTTTTTCAGTTCAACACTAAAGTTTAGTAAAGCTTATTGCTAAGCCAAACTGGACGTCCGCGTTTGACCTTGTGGGTGACGCCCTTTTAATGTGAACAGACCGGGTTTTTATAAAAAACACCTCTAAAAGGCAATCACAAGTCGTAGGAACAGTTGTAGAACATTCTAAATTAAGAGATTCATCATTTGGTTGTACAGAATAATTAGTATGATCAGATGAGAATATCCATTAACCCCTAAATCCATAGCAAGACGAGGCAGAAGCTTATCTAGGAGATAAACCGTAATATCCAGAGAATAAGTTTCTGACAAAACCACAGCTAAAGCAGCCTTGCCTATCACGGAGGTTGACAGTCCTCACCTTTGTACAGCAGGGAAGTTAAAAACAATTAAAGTTTCACAAACAATTAAAATTCGCAAGATACCAGCATCTAGATGGGGATCGGGGTTTAAGTAACTCAGAGCAAAATGATTCAAGATCTGCTTTTGACTTTGGTACTTCTCCGGTGCTAAACAAATTGCTTAACTTACTTTGCCTCTACATTTTACCTTCAGGAAAGGATGTGTAACTTTTACACATATACAAAAGGATGGAAGGACACGCATGGTACAAGTGGTAGCATAAACCCCGTGGCTAATACAGGCATATAGTTTAAGAATAAGTTGCATGAAAAAACAGTACGAACTGACTTCAGAAGTTTAATTATCAATAGAGATAGAAGATCGGGATCTAAAAATAACGAGGAGATACTTGTGAAGAGACAGGAGAAACTGACACCGTCTGGCAACACAGTTTGTCAGGAGCTGGTCACGCTGGAGCTGTGTGTGCAGGAGAACACGGAGACACGAACGTGCATCTCCAGCCCTTCGCTCCAGGGAAGGGAGGGCCAGGCAGCTCAGGAAAACTACTGACCGATTTATCAGCACGTCCTCACGCATAAACAAGATAAAGATCCGAGTCCCGAGATCCACATCTCCTTGAAAAAATGAATACAGCATGTATTTGTGAATAATGGCGTATTTCCATAGCAATGCTTATAGATTTTGCTCAATACTGTCCCCAACTTGTGATGATTTTTACCCTTCAACCTCTCTTTCACATGCAGAAAAGGGCGCAGAAGCTCATGGTACCCAAGCAGGTTTTTTTCTTAATTCAGAAGCTGAATTAAGCAAAAATGCTCATAAACCAAACACATAAAGAGACATTAAATGCTAGGGTGTGAACATTTAGTGGGAACATTTCTCACAGAAATTAAAATCGGATTTCTTAACCTTTTAACCTAAAATTCAGAACAGATAGCGTACAATTCAAATAGGTGAAAGAAAAATCTCTTTCTAAATAGTACACTGACACAAGCTCACAAAAATATCAAATCCTGACTAAAAGAACGTGAGAAAAAACCAGAGCAGTTCAGTTGCTGCAGATTTGTAAGATTTTACTGTATATTCCTTTCCTGCCTGTGCAGTGGTAAATAAAGCTTTAAAGTGCCATGCACTCAGGCGCACAAGTGATGTGCTGTAAAAGCAGTATCTTTAAAGGGTTTCAAAGGTGGAGATTGCTGTTTGGTTGCATGGTCAGATAGGTTTTTTTTGGGAAGGAATATTATTCCGGCGTTTCAAGAAATGTTTGTAAAGCTGAGGTTTGCATACCCACAGAAGTGGGATTTTGCAGGTCAAAAAAAATTCCTCATAACTCGTAATAAAAAATGGAAATTCAGTGGAAATATTCTGGATTAGCATCAACCATCTATACACTACACTAGGTTTTATACACAAATAATGTTGTTAGAAATTGTTTTTTCATCTCTTAGGGGTGATACTGGAGGAGCCAAGTCAAAGAATTAAAACAAAACCCTGAAGTGATGGAAATCAAAATAAAGCCTACATTGCACAAATCTGGCGTACCACACATTTAAAGGAATATATACAAGCTCCATCTGTGCGCTCCTACGGTCTATAATCAGTCACGATTTCAAGACATGGTTAAAAAGAGGTAAAGATCCACTTGCATTACAGTGAATCCCACATTAGAGAGAAGAAATTAGGTCAGTATGCTTGATTTTGCCACTACTGATAAGGTTAAGGTTAAGCCCCTATCTTTCGAAAATGAAGCAACAAAATAGCTCTCAGGTCTATTAATTTATTTGCATAGGTTTTGTTTTGCCCTAGTCACACTATCTTACTAATCTTTTATTTTTTAGTTAACTCCTTTCTGAAAGACTATTTCCAAACTACCTACAAGAAAAAGTATTCTTCAATAAGTTCCTGTAAATGACAAATTCTTTGAGCCTAAGAAAAAAATAAATTACCATCTTTGAATGCTATAAATGTTACTCAGAATCGTTATATCAGTTATTATTAATGCCTAGCGTTCCCAAAGTAGTACGAGGAAATGTCAAGGAATAACTTAAAAGTGATGCAGGTCGAACAGCAACGCAAAAGGTAAGCATTATAAATGAGTCCCTTCCTATTGCATAAAGTGAATGTTCTGTAGCTGATATGAAAGAAAGCAGGACTAGACTCTTCTTTTTCACAGTTCATTTTTTACAGCTGAGCTTCAGTTTGCTCAAACATGTAACATCACCATAGTCTATTCATTTCCCTGTAAAAGCAGATTTCTCAAGTATAAGATATTACGTCTCTGAAAAAAGTAAATCTTCTTTAGTTAAGTACCAGGCAATGGAAAAAAATAATTGAAGAGATCACTCATAAAGGATGAAATCAAAGCATGAAAAATGACTGGCTACAAACTAAAGCAAACCTATATCCAGTAACTTCTCATATATAAGTATATTGAGGAAAACAGAACTTCAGCCCTGGTCTTTGGTAACTTTTGAGTAGTATAGCTGTTTCCCTCACTGTACGCTCTTCCGCTAAACTGGTCATCACAAACCTCCAAACGATTTCGGAGCTACCCTGTTTCACCGGGACGGGGGATAGCTACCTGCCGACAAATTGCTCCACTTTCAGTGCTGACCCATTTCAGTGTCTCCTGGATGTTTAGGGTTACCTAAACAAAAAGACGGTATCGTCCTTCGGAGGTGGAAATTAGATTCACGGTTTTATCCCAAGAAACTCAAAAAAGCATAATATTACATTTAAACGGTCCTCTCTTCATTAAGATTAATACGTATGACACATGGTCATCCCTAGGAGTTCACTGGAAAACATTTATTTTTTTCAGATTCTGGACAATGAAGAATTTATTTTCATAAAGCAGTCAGAAGGCTCTAGAAACTTCAGCTTCTGCTTTAATAACAGTAGTAGAAATAAAAAAGAGAACTGTGGACCTTTTCAAATATCATTAGTACTCAGTGTTCTTTCCACAAGACAGAGCAAACTGTGTAACACTACAGATGGGTGAGCTACAGTATCTTGAGGGGAAAATGCAAAAAAAAACCAACAAAAAAGCATGTTTCCCTATCAACACCCACAGTTTCCATTTAACTAAACTGGTATGTGGAAAAGAATATCAACATTGAGACACTGGCCAGGGTGACAGGAGAAAGGAGTGTCATTTTCAGGCTTGCCACAGATTTTTTTTGCATAGCTGGTGTAAGAGGCTTAATTTCAGTGCACCTGTTACTGCACCTCAGTTACCACTACATGTAAAATGTGTTTAATTCCTTCTTCCCTTTGAGAGTCTTCTCAGAAGTGTGACTATACACACCCATTGCATTCAGCACAGTGAATTCTCCTGCCTTAGTTGCAATCATCTCCCACAAAAATTACCCCACATAGGGCAGTTAAAATAATTAAAAATGCACTTTGAAATAAAGTGATTTCATTTCAGTTTCACAATCATTAGAGCAAAATGGTCTAAGCACCACCATTCTGCAGAGCTGGCCAGAAAGACAGACTCTGGCCACAGAACATTTCTTTTTTAACTCAGGATTTCTAAAGATTTTTTTTTTTTTTTCAGCCAAAAAATCAAAAATCTAAACAGCCCTGCCAGAGGCCAAAGTATTTTGACTGAGAAATGTTGACAGTGGGAAGAGCAGGTTATCTCTTCATGGTGGCATCTTCTGACAATAGTAGACTTTGTCTTTAAAGACTGTGACCTCCGCTCGTTCAAACAGGCGCTTCAGTGTAAACAGTTTGGATGTCACCCGTTACCAAGTACAGCAAAGGCTCCTAAGCGTAACCCCTTATTGGGTCTGCAGGGGTCTGGAGAGCTTGTTCATGTCACCTGGCCAACTGGACACAGCTCTCTCAACTCCCTTTTTTTCCTCTACAGAGCCCTGTCTTCCTGCTCCTCCCAACAAGCAATGACGGCAATACTCTTCTCTTTTGGGCAGCAACATTCAAAGCCTCCTGAGAAGGCGTCCCAGCTCTCAACCCTGATTATTCTCAATCAATCAATCAAGGACCAGACTTCTTAACTCTTTATTTCTTCTTGCACTGATAGGCAGAGCATTATTCTCGCCCATCGGTTTTCCCTCTGGATAGGTTGCATTAAATTATCCTTGAAAAATACGGATTTCCTGGCCTCCTCTAGTGACTTTTACCTAGTCTTCACTGTTCGCTCATGTTTCACCACCACAGCCTTTCTCTTCTGGCTTTATATTGCAATCACACAACAAACTGGGTTCGTATCTCATCCTCACACACAAGTGATAGCAGCTATGCTCATCCATGCACTCTTTCATGAGTGAAAAATATACTCTTTGTTTCCAACTTTTTAAACTTGTCGTACATTTGAGCAATCCAACTGATTTTTACATCCTCTGGAGAAGCACCTTTATTCAGAATTTGATTCTTTATGTCTCTTCCTATCACATGGTACCTACAAGATATTACACAAGGCCGCCAGCCTTCCCACTGATCTTTATTAGAAGGTCCCCACCATCCCTCTCTGCGCGTACCCATTCAGCACATTGCATATGATAGCTAGTGGAGTTTGTAAATCCCATAATTATACTTGAGAGCTCCAAAGGCACATACCACCTTGCCATTAGCACACCATAATCATTTAATGTAACAGCTTTAGGCTTAATCACTCCTCAAATAAGAGAAGTCCTCTTCTGGGACCTGCGGTTAGATAGGTCAGCATTGAACTATTGCGGGATAAGATTCTGGAAAAGCCTCGGAGTTGTGAGTCAGAACTGAACCCAAACGCCTTGTCTTACATGATCCCAGCCAGGATTATCCAAGAACAAGACAGCAATGAAGTTGCTGCAGCATTGCATAATTTTATGTGTGGCCGAATGGTAAGCCACAACGTATGACGTACTGCACAGCTGAAGGACAAGTGACTCCTAACTCACGCTCAATAACCCAGCTACTCCAGCGATCATCTTCTAATGTCATGTTTTAATGCTTAGTCTCTGTCCTCAGACCAGTGGGTGTTCCAGCAACTAGTAGCCCCATCCTGTTAGTCAGGACCTGACATAACCCTCTGACCAAAAATCAAACAGTAAGAACAAAGACTTCAGTCTAATTCATCAGGTGAACAGTGAACAGTACCCCAACGCAGAACTTTTATGGCTAAAGGCAGAAGAATTTCTTGTTGCTGGTCTCAATCTGATGATTAAGGAACACTGATACCGTAGTGAGGGGTGACTGGAAATCAATTAATTGGCTAATCCTTAAGGCTGACACATTCCTCCTACTTACTTAGAACCGTACCAAACTTCAGCTATAATTTATAGCTGTTGTTTGCCTCCGGCTGAGCTGTGTTGAAAATTTCACAGTAAACAGTTCATCTATATCCAAGAGAAAGTCAGAATACAAATACATTGGTTTGCCAATTTTACAAAAATGTAGCAAACTTTGCTATGAAACACTCTAATGCACCTGTTTTTTGAATCAGGGACTTGAAATTTGGCTGGGTTTTACTCCTCCCATTCCCATAAGATTGCAATTTACACATTCTCAACAGACACTTCGTAAATTTTAGCAGCTACAGTATACAAAGACTTAATGAAGCAAGTACTTGCAATGCAGATGAAGGTCTGGACTCGCTAAATTCAAGTCCGGACACATGAATGAAAAATATGGATGTATCCCAGAATCAATGTGTTCCCTGTGTACCAAAAAATACATGGCAGAAGAAAGATATTCAGTACAAATTCAAGAGGAGAGGAAAGAAGAAAGCAGGAGGGAAGGTGGGCAGTCATTTGGACGTGGATATTAGAACACAAAACAAAGGTCTGGAAACTGCTGGAGGGAATGGAAGACACAAACAGCTCAGGAGGTTTACTTCTAAACCAAGATTAAACTGTCCAGAAATGAAAGTCTTAAAGACTGTACCTCCATAAACCATCCTCAATCACACTTTCTGGCAAGAATAGTGACACTCCCAACTTCATCCTCAATCCAAAATGCTGATTTTATAGATACTCACACAACACATATTCCATATATAATTTTTAAAGAAAAGCAGAACTGAGACTACTTCTCCAGACAAATATCACCTTCTATCACAAGCAATAAAGATGTATACCCACTGCAGAAATTGGCCAGGAAAATGCCTACAATGGGAAGTGTTTGAAAAGCTACTGCTTTCTCATAATCCATTTCCCATGAAAAACAGTGAGTAGTATTGCAAACTGAAACATCCTTAAGTCAAACTATCTGAGTTTAAATAAATCAGCCTCTTTCTTTGTGTATTTGTGAATATACCCATGAACTTTTGTTTTCCTAAACAAGCCGTTATATGATGTAATTGGTACAATACTATTTATCCTCAACACTTAAAAGGAGGACTCCGGCTTCAACTGTTACCCATTATCCTCCAAATATATGTTAGGATAATGATATCCAGAATTTGATTTCAAAATATTAACACTATTCATTAGCAGCTCAGAACATGCATAAACACTGTACTAGTTACTCTACAAAGGCAGAGACCGTCCCTGCTCTAGGAAAAAGTAGGCCATATCTTTCAAAGCAGATTTGTAACTTTTTTACTGCACACAAAATTAGTCAGGAAGCTGAAAGAGCACCATATTTACTTAGTAACGTCAGTAAAAGGCATATATAGAAAATAGTATAGTAGAATATTCTAAATCAGATGTGAAATCTGATTACATATCATTCCTCCTAATTCTGAGTGCTTTATTTTGCTACCTGAACATTCATTAAACTGATAATATTCAGCATTACTTTTAAACTTAGTTTTTAAAATGAAATACATTTAACATACATCAAATGGAGGTATTTTTAAACAAAACACCACCACAACTTGTACAAACGCACACAAGGACTGATGCAAAGTCTACATCAGAACCTTATCAGCTTCCATAAACGTACTGATCCCCAGGGGTACGTCCCTCCCCATCCATAAAGCTGGCATCATGATTACTGCAAGACAACATCAAAGGGGAAAAACCAGCAACAAGTATGTTCCAAAACTTAAAACACCCCACCATCTAAACACCTTTTGCACATGTTAAAGTTTTTTTACAGAGCTTCCTTTTTATTCCTTCCTAGGGGGCTTGGAGTCTTCTCTTCCCAGTAAAGAAATTAAGAATGAACTCCAAGAAGATATTTTTCACTCTGAGGGCGGTGAGCCCCTGGCCCAGGTTGCCCAGAGAAGCTGTGGCTGCCCCATCCCTGGAGGGGTTCAAGGCCAGGTTGGACGGGGCTTGGAGCAACCTGGGCTGGTGGGAGGTGTTCCTGCCCAGGGCAGGGGGTGGCACTGGGTGGGCTTTAGTCTGTGATTTTATCATAAGAAAAATTTCCCATTAAATCTGTCACTGGACTAGATTTAAATAGTACCTTCCTGAACTTCAGACTTGTATTACTGCAGAGGGAGAAAGTGGAAGAGAAAGGTGAGGTATTCATACTGTTTGGTTTGAAAAAGGGTAAAGAAACAATTCCTGGTAGATGGCATAGAGGAGGTCTGGAATCCTATGAATCCCGGGGGCTGGGGGAATACTGGGATAGAGCAGACTGCCTTGTAAAGATTTTACCTGCCTTGAAAAGCAGTTCACAAGCCAGGCCTGAATCCCTGAACTCCTACTTAATCTGAAGTTACTTTATGGAGGGGAGGGATGACTGTGCAATGCTGTCGCAAAGCTGCCTCACTGCAGCTTCTCGAAAGGTCCATCCACCCCACCCCAAACCTCACCTCACCCTGGCGAGCAGTCTCCCTGCCGAGGAGAAGGACGGAAAGCAACCGAGTCCCCCCTCACCTCTCGAGGGGGTCCTCGCAGAACACGGGGACATCAGCGGGGCTGATGCCGGAGCTGCCGACGTGCACCAGTTTGCAGGGATCCAAAGTTTGTTTAAAATTGGATTTAGAATGGGTCTACTCTCAAATCCAGCATTTACAGTTGTGTCTCAACACCAACTTCATAAAAAAACTCAAGAAGTAAGTTTCAACACCACCATTAGCATAAATGTCTTGTGACCTTATCTCAGAACATTAAAAGAAAGCCAAGACACTTGCAAAGTTGATAATCGCTGCCTTCTCTTTAAATTTTAATTTTTTATGTGGACATACTGCATAAAAAAATCCCCCAGACTTATGAGTAGTATCTCAATAAATATAGATGCTGAATGTCACCACAGTAAATACCTCATATTTTTGACACTGATCCAGTACTCTGTTACAGAGGAGCATCAGACAGATTTCATTTAACTGAGCACATGGTACAGCAAAGATATTTCTCCAGGTTCCACATAGTTTTTATAAGACTATGTCAACTGTCATTCTTATGAATCTTTTGTTTTTAGAGATTTATTACCTATTCCTAACGAGTTCCTTACTTACAAGTCTTTCAATAAGGATGTCCAGAGAAAATAAAAAAGTAGAACAGCCATATGAAATGAAATCACAACGCAAGTCAACCCGTACGACATTTGAAATACTATTATCTTTGAGTAATAGACAGTACAACTCCTTTTTAGTATATCGTAAATTACTGGGTTCAAAGAAAACAGTAACCTGAAACAGTACTTTTTCAGTAAAGTATAATCAGCATTTCCAAAAAAGAAAAGTCATGTGCAGCTTCCAAACCCAAAAGATGTAAGAAATTAACTACAATTTGCCTTGAATGCCACACATCTCATATTAACGTTTATAAAATTGAAAAGTTCCATCTAACTAGATAATTAAGATGCATTTATCTTTCTCTACATGCACATACTTACACTTGCATACACACACAGAGGCACTTCAGAAAGCAATAGTTCCAATTTGAGAAATGTAAACTAGAAAAAAAAAATGGCTGAAAAAAGTATTTGCCTAGCTGTAAATGTAAACTGATGACACCATAGAACTACTACCATGAGGAAGCAGAAACAAGGTAAAATATTACTGTTGGGTAAGTTCTTCCAAATTAGCCTCTTGAAGAGGAACACAAGGACTTTAGACAGACATGAATAATGTTTTCAAAATATTAATTACATGGAATTGGTCACAAGTCAAAGTAACAATTAGTTATTTTGATTGTCTTTGGTGCTTAAAGATTATTTTACATTGGAGCGCTTGTCAAATCCTCCTGAACAAAATTTGATACAAGTAAGGCTAGAAGAGAGACCTGAGCTTCCAGCGGAAAAACATTAAAGCGTTTATTTTTATCTGAGAAGGGAGGCATTCGAGCAGTTCAGCCAGACTCTTGCCCATCGCTTTTGTTTAAAACTCCCTCTACTCTGTATGTAACCTAGATGAAACTACATTTAGAAAAATACATTAAATGTACAGAAAACCTCACAGGACACCACAGGCAGAGAAGGTGAACACAAGGTATAGGATGGGGAGGGGGAGGAATTAATGAGAATCAAAGATAGCTGAACGTTGCTATTTTAAGAAAGGACCCGTTTCAAAACGAGGCAAAAAGACAAATACTGATCTAACACAGTCAATGCAAATACAATGAACAAAATATGAAGAATGTCGGCATCAGTAAAAAAGATCAAATTAACGACACTCTTACGACACTGCTTATATAAACAAAGCCAGTAAATGTTTGAGTCAACATGAAGTATTAATTAATAAATGATATTTTAATCTGTTGCTAGTAATAACTGTTTTCAGTATTTGTTTGACAATAACAACACTGTATCATTAAAACGGAATCACATAATCACTTATTTTTATCATCAGCTGGTATCAGTTGACTATTAGCACACAGAGAGTCCTAAATTCAGTATAAATATCACTGTTCACGAACCAGGGCTGTCAAGTCTTGAATATCCCGTATCTGATCTCAACCATGCGTGATGCGGAAGGTGCATATTCCACATGAGTAGCTTCTGCATTTCATGGAAAAGCCTCCTGTTATCAGCATTCAGGAGCTCATTCCAGAAGACTCAATCATATTACTCCCAACGCTGGAGGAAGAGTTGGGATTCAAAACACAGGCTAGTTACCGAGGGCCAGCACAAACTCAATCACCTGTGCACTGAAGCACCGTGAACATTTTCTGCCCACATTTTTCAAACGCTTTTTAGAGTGAGAAAGAACATTTGCTTGTTAGCTAAGTATATATGCTCTGAAGAAAAGCTTAAAATGGCAATGAGTAACTCCTTGGAAACAAACTTTAAAATAAACGATAGCGTTTAAACCCTTCACATTTTTAAGAGTTCTTATTCATCAGAAGCAAGCAACAGCACTATTGAGTACAACTCGGCCTTTCATAGCTAAAAGAGCAATTAAAATTAATCACTACAAAAAAAAAAAAAAAGGGGGGG
>VWZL01003322.1:217752-287545 GCA_013396915.1 Stercorarius parasiticus
CACTGCCTTTGGCATAACAGAGATGGAGGCTGCATGCAGCAGACGATACCACAGGTGAAGCTACCTGCGCCGGGCTCTCCCTGCCCCAAGAGGATTAGCACGGCAATATGGTACAACAATGCTTGTGAATAAGCAAGATGGTACACCTGGACTTCCCCCAAAATAATCATCCAGCTCAACAGCCTCAAAACTGGCTTACTCTTTAAATGATGCTGAGGTGAAAGAAAACTCAATTCATAACCCCAGAANATGCTTTGACATGTTTAAAAATTCTTAATATTCTCAAGTTTAAATAAAGTTAATCAACATATAAGGGATTTTCACTGTTCCATTGTTTTTTCCTTTCTAAAAGAAATCACTGAAAATGGAATAATCCCATTTTTTCTAATGACATATTTCACCCTATTGTTTGTACTTTCACTATTTAATTAATGTAAAGCAATTTTTTTTTTTAACAAACCTATCCTATGCAACTCAACTCTTTCTCCAAAGGGAACACAAAACAAATTGCCTGGGATGGGTGATAATAAAAAAGCAACAGCATTTACTAATTTTATATAAGTTAACTCGGCACCCTAGGGATTCCTTGGAGGGGAAGAACGTGTCTGAATTTCACCTACACTGCCACAGGCACAAAGTGAGAGAAACTAAACAAGCACATCCTGAAGGGAGAAAAAATGCCTGCAGCAGCAAATGACCTACTACATACCTCGCTCTCAGATTTTTTGATGTTATAATTTGTTAATTTCAGGGAAAAAAAGACAATTACCCACAGTTTTAGTTTGTTCTAGCAGAACTATTAAACTTTTTAAAGTTTTTGATCAAAAGTGACATATATCGTTCAAAAGATCTGTGTATTTTCAAAAGATCACAATCCTGTGCACATTTGCATGACAAAGTCTTTGCCATATCTATTTCCTGATCACCTGAAACAGCAATGTGCATTATTAGAACAGTACTAAACTATTTAAGGATGAAAATTTTTATTTGAATTCCTATGCATTAAAGTTAATATTTTCCAGCTCCACGCACAGTAAGCAAAAGATAATTTTATTCAAATATGCATTTCATGGTATGAATAAGGAAGTGTTCATCTCCCCATTGAATTGGTAAGTCTTTTAAGTAATGATTCATTTGAAAAATCAACAGGGTATTGGCAATTTAGTGTAATATTAAATACATGCATATACCACACCTATACTGACATGCATGTAATACCATTTCTATGGTTTAAATTATAAAGAATGTAATTTACACATTGCAATGCATTAAGATTAGTTAGGTGATAGTTTAACCATCTGTACGTCTAATAAATAAGACAAAAGACAATTTTAATACTTTTACATAGGTATTAAATATTTTTAAGTGTTAGTGAGTTAACTTCTTTAAAGGATATAAAAAACACGCATGCCTATTTCTCATTCCTGCATTAATACGCTCCTGAATGAACAGAACAAAGTTGTTGGCTCCTGATTATTTTTTTTTTATTAAACAAAATGAAGTTTAACGTATTAATATGACAATTAATATGTCAACTAACGAACAACTAACACTTCACCTCATCCTATATGAAAGCAATTTTAATAAGTTAAGATCATCCCTTTTAAAATTTACGTTTAACAAGGAATAAAAAGAAGTTTGTGTGCATACCTATACTACTTAGGACGGTGCCACTCTCAAAAGCCTGCATTGACATAATCATTGACAAGACCACTCCAACCGAAAAAGTTGGCAAACACGCTATGAAAGTTGTTATAAAACCTTTGTTCCGTGATCAGATAAGCATACTGATAAGGGAAGGATAGTTTATTACACACACACAAAAGAACACCCTGCAAAGCTCCCATCCTGAACTGTACCGTCCCGTGACGGCACCGGTGCGTTGTGTGACCCTACCACAGCTTTACTGGACCACCCCACCTCGAAACGCGAGATACAACTGCTCTACAGCACTTCAGCTGAAATGAAAAGTTACTCTGGGACAAACACAAATAACCACAAAGCCACGACACTTCCAAAACCCCAAATTCTCTGAATCGAAACAACTTCATTTTCTTCTAAACACGATTCTTACAAAGTGGCCTGCACAGAGTAAAACCCAAGCCACAAATAACCACTGTATTTCCAAGCACAATCATACTAGTATGTGTTTACCCAGTTCCCCTTCAAATGCTACGCATACCACTAATTTAAAATAAACAATATACTGAAGATCCACACAACAACAGAAAGAGCCTCATCATAATTTCTGGGCAATTACAAGGTGGGGGTTCCACAGCCAGCTTCCCACAGGCACATCCTCAAAACTTCTCCACACAGGGTAAGAAGTACGCTGCTGAACTGAGACTCCTCAACACTTTATTGCTAAAAGTTTTGTTGAAACTCTGCATGTAGGGTATTCCCTTTCAAACAAGCTCACCTATTTTGAAATAACCCATTAGAAAATACAATGCTGTGCCTCTGAAAAACGTTGATTACATATTTGCTAAAATCTTGTTCATTTACTGTTCAGAGTGCTGTCAGTGATTTTGCTTTCATTTAACAAAAATGAAAAGTGCAAATAAGTAAATAATTAATGAAGGGTAAGAATCTTTTACTCCAAAGCCCTTCATGCATTATTTACCAATATTTTGTACGGTACGCGTATACTATGCTGTGTATTGAAAGCACCATTCTTAGGTTTTATAGGTCAAAATAGCTGCTTTAACAAAAATCATGATACAAGAACGTCAGAAAAACAATAAATAAAACCTGAAATTGTGAAACATGAGATGAATTTAATTTCATAGTAAAACTGTTTATTTCTGTAGAAATCAATGACCCTATGCACTGGATGTTCATTAATGCCATTTAGATCTAATTTTTAAAATTCAGTTAATGTATATTATGTTTTAAGCTAATACAGTAAGGTCCAAAGCTGCAAATGTTTTCTGTTAGCTAAAATGACTATTTGCAGAATAGGTGTGTGGGTAGGAAAAGAGAAAGATAGCAAATCTAAAGTTAGATTTTTATGGAGAATTTCATTTTTGTTCTTACAATTACTAGACTACACAGACAATAACACACTACAAAATTAATGTATTGGCTTAAGCAGATGACATTATTTTTGAGGCAGACTGATTTTGTAATACTGCACACATTTAAACAAAAGCTCATAGTTTAAAAAACAAAAGGGAGGGAAAATACAATAGAAGTGCAAACCTGACCTATCTCTAATCTTTTCTTTTCAAACCCAGGCTACTCAAGAATCTTCAACTAATTATTCCATTTTATTGATGGCGTTTTTCCCAAGGGAAGTTATTTAAAAAGTTTAACCCCTGAGCAAGTCATGGCTTCTCCTGCCTTTGAAAGTGTCAAGTGCATTGATTATAACTGCAGGAAGTGTTACCTTCTACCCAGAGAATCTCACCCTGCACCATCTTAAACACTGTCTCTCTCCCAAAACGGCTTTGATTCAGCAATTCAGACCGCTTCAGCTGATATTAAAGGCAGAAGCACCACAGAAAAGGGATCAGCGGTTAAAACGAAATACAAAGAGGAAAAAAACCAGATCTTGGATATAGTACCACAAAGCTTGAGAGAAAAGCAGATTTGAAAAAGACATCAGAGTGACTAAAAAAAGAACAACATGACAGAAATTAAACAAGATTTTTATGTTCGCCTTCTATGCATTTAAACTCATCTCAACCTCTATTGAAATTCCGATCATACCCAAACCCCAAGGCTTTTGACATACTTTCAAAAATCCACACCCCCTCTTACTCTTTTCTAAGTCTCCAGAGTCACTGTTAGGTATCCAACAAGTTGAAGGGAGGGGGAAAAAGAAAAAAAAAGGAAGAATCCTAATATGCTTATGATAAAAAGGCCATTCATACTCATATTAAACTTTGTTTCTAAAACGATGGTGATTATTTTAAATATTCAGAGTGTGTTCTTAACCCCATACTTGGCTAGAGAAAAGAATGCTCAAGTGGGTTTTTGGGGAAAAAAAATTATGTTCTCAAGCCACATTTACCCAAATATCTTGAGCAGTGATTTTCTTAGGTCAGTGACAAAGTAAGGGTAAAGTAACACAAGGTGCTACAGGGTTCTAAAACATGACAGCCAGCGGAATAAAGGAAGACAAAGCAATCTGTAAGTATTTCTACCTTATCAAATTAATGTGGCAGAGAAAACTCTAAGGATGTGATACACACGATTAATACAACAACGGTAACACACACCTTGGAAAGGGTGCACTAAATTCCAAGGGGTAATTGGATTTTCAGAACTGCAAGTGGGGTTTTTTCCAGTTCATGACAGGGCCAGAAGGTAATGATACATCTGCCATGATGCAACAAGCAGACCTGTCTTCTGTCAAGAGTTGAAATCATAAAGGAATAAGCTGTCGTTAGCAACCTCTCTCCAAACAGTAGAGCTGTCATCTCATTGTTTTCCTTCGCTGGCATGGGGGCTGGTGTGGGCTTATATACCCTGTCAGTTCAATAGTAGCCTAAGCTTTTAACCTTTTCTTGAATTTCTGACTTAGTAATTATTAACTCCTATACAGCAGATTTTTAAATAATAATAATAATAATTATTATTATTATTATTAATATTATTATTGTTGTTACTTTAATTAATATTAATAATTTTGTGATCAATTAATACTGTTTCCAACTAACTATGCAACTTTTCCTTCTAGCTGCTTGGCAATCAGTATTTCAAATAGTTATTTCAGAGATTATTCCTTCCTCATAAAATGTTTTAGAAGGAATTAAATATATTGCTTTTTAAATTTTCTTTCCAGAGTATGGTGTATTTTAAGACAATTGTACACAAAAAATTATTTAGAAATACAATAATTTGTGTTTGTTTTTAGAAAGATCTCTAAAGATCATCCAACCAGCTATGTAACTTACGTTTTCTTAATATTATCCCCACAAAAACAGGAGTTGTAGACACAAGTTTTTCCTACTAAGAAGCACTTTACAGGCAATGTTATTTCTATGGTCTAACAGAATGAATAAAAGCAAATACATGTGCCAGAGTCAGAAAATTAATATTTGAAAGAAACCAATATAGCATATTATTGTCCATTTTAGTGAAATTTTACTTCCAGTAAGATATTAGAACACTCAAATAAGATTATGATTATTCTGGCACTGTAACTGACTATTAATAAATAAATGCAGTATTAGCAGCAATATACTTAGGAGACTTAAAAGGTACATAAATATTAGTATTCTGCAGAAGAACTGTAATTGCAGTGAAACCTAAGCTCTGCTTTTTTCCCAGAAAGTGTCACTTGCCCATCTTACTGAAATTACGCTAGGCATGTTTAAACTATAAGATAAAAATTTAAATTATAGATTCCTAAAATATGACCACTAGAATGAAGGGGACATACGTTGTCTAACAAGATATTCTATGCTTAAAAGTGAGACATAGAAGTTTTTCAACAAGAATTTTTGTTAGTGTAGTCTACACAAAGCGTAATTGCTTGACAACAATGTGTAAATATCCGCTTTTGAAACTGGCTGATTTTTACAAAATGGAAAGACTGAAGTGTGCTACCGTACCAGTTACTAACTGGTAAGTAACGTTACTAAATCATGTAAAAGTTATGGCGGGTAGATCTACTACAGTTACGCTGAATGACTTCATTGTTCCATTCAACCTGAGTTACCAAACTAATGACATTTTACTGCATGCTGAAGAAAGTAACGACCCTCAGCAATCCTCAGTAAATATTACCAACCTGATAGTTTTACACAAATGAATGATATTAATATAAGTGAATAAATTCAGTATTGTGAACAAAAATACTCTGTAATACAGAAATTGTTAAGAAAATGCAGTACGAAGAGTAGGATAAACACATGCCATCTCAAGCAAAACTTTTTTTTTCATTTGTTCCTGTAAAGTCAGACTTTCTGGGTGCTGCTGCATTTCTTCTGAAAAACTCATCCAGGTTCCTTGAAGAAGGTATTTTTCTGCTGCTATTACCCCTATGTCAAGTACTAATTCTCCTTTAAATAATAATAAAAACACCTAAGCCATCTCAAAGTGTGCTGAATTTGAACCCAGGCAATAATTTTTGGTTGGTTTTAAAAAAATAATAATAATTTTTAAAGAAATCAAATAACTGGCAGTTGCTGTGGCTGAATTTTATCAGCATCATTGGGACCAAAGCTATCTTAGGCAACAAATGTGCTGAATTTGCACAGGAAAGGCACAGAAAGCATCCAACAGTTTCTCTGTACTCGTGCAGTACGCCGATGTCCTCTTTATTCCCTAGAGGAAAGGTATCAAAGGTAAGAGTACTCCAAGATTCGTCCGAACTCAGGTAAGCTGAGCTCCCGTTTCCCCAAGGAAAATAATTCCTCTGTAAGCAGGTCAACTTCAGCTTCTCCTGGCCTGGCAACCAGTGGATTTTAAAGCACAGAATCTGCATCTCCAGCCCCTGGAGAAGGAACACTATTGCACGGAGCAGGGGCCAACTTTTGCTCCCTTTCTTGCTCGCTCCCCTCTATCACTGGCATCACTGGTTCATTTCCCAGCCAAATCTTTAGATTACTGTCCATGTGGTTGCCACTCAGTGGCGAACCAGAGAAGCATACCTCTTCATAACCTTCTGCTCCTCCGCAAGAGCCTGGTGACCGAGGCTCTCAGGGAACACGGGAGCCCCTGAATTACCTAAATGAAACCAGGAACGTAAATCCTTAATTTTTGACACCCCAAGTAAACGGCCTCATCACCGAATTAAAGAATTTAGCTCTGTCTCTCACCATCTCCTCCTGACGCTGCTTCAGTCATTGTATATATGACTAAATAATAACTTATCTCATTGTATATATGACTAAATAACTGATCTGAGAAGAGCCTGACCCTACAGACACTGAACGAGACACTGATGCAAAATGTAGAAGATTAAACTTCCTCTTCCAATCTATGTTTATTTATTCCTATAATTTATATTTATTTATAAAAAGTGGATAGGCTTCAGTGCAGTATTACCATTAAAAGTGGAAAAGTCACTCACTCCCAGAGGAGGGACTTGAACTTCAGTCTCTCACACATCAGATGACTGCTTCTGTCAAAAATCAGGATTTCCCACTGCAGAAAGTTTCAATTCAGAAGTTCTGCTTTAACAAAACAACAAAACTATACAATATTTGTTTCGTACCATATTCATAGGAAATTGATATCTTTTTTAAGTATATTTACAGTACGTGTTATAATTTTAATTAAGCTTTTCTTACTGCTTTACTGCTTTATATTACCACAATTGCCTTTTTTATACTTTTTCTAAAGTAGGTCTCTTCCTGCCGTGTTTTAATATATTTACACATATCTGTCTCTCACATTGTATACACTTTTCTCCCTCTTCCTTTCTGTACAATCTGTTCTCTATCTTGTCACTTGTTCTCTTCTTCTTTCATATTTCAATATCTCTTTCACACGATCCAGCTTGAATTTCTGAATTAACACATTAATCTTACCTCTTCACATAAAACCTTGTAAACTACTCCCAACACCTATAGCACAAGAGATTGAATCCACACAACAAGATTTGATATAAAAGAGGGAAGGAGAAGTATTACCTACCGGAACGACCCCCATGAAAAGAAAAAACACTTTCCTAGCTACTTGAATGCCTGGTAGGAAATTTCTTTCCAATGCGTATCAGCCCCAAGACACTAGAAGCATGATAAATTTTAAGCCTTTACATTGCTCCCTTATTTCATACATGCTTTAAGAGAAAAGTTGTTTTGTTTTTCTTTTCTCAAAAGCGTCGTACAAGAAAGAAACAGTTCCTTCTCTTCCCTTAACTACCTGGTTGGGAGAGCAGTATCAGTTCATCCTGCCCAGTCCACTGCTCACTGGTAACTCCAGCTTTTGCATTCCTGTTTTCAGTTTTCCCAAGAAGTGCACTGAAACTTGCTCGTGGTAGACCCATCACCCTCCACAGAGAAAAGCAGTGGAGAAAAAGATAAGGTTTTGACCTATGTAGAGGGGTTTTTTTTGTTTGTCTATTTGGTTTTTTTTTTTAAGGAAAGCAGAGGTGACATTTCTGAACTAGTTTTTGCACAAAAGGCATATAAGCACTACTTTTTACAATTTTTAATTTTTTTTTTTTTTTTAAATGAAAACCTAGTCTCCAGGAAGTGTTTTAATCTACCTGCATATGTTTCACACTCACAACAGATCAGGGGAATTTTCAAATGCTAGAAACTATTATCCACTTCAAATTCACATAGTTTATTAGAAAAAAACCCATCCATGTTCTCCTGTCATCAGCACTGTAATCTTAGGCTTTGATAAGGTCTGGTGGTTTCATTCAAGGATGAGACCTCTTCATAGAAGAAACACTGGAAGATCACGGAAAATAATTCCTTACTTCAAACTGGCAACATTGTATGAGGAGTTATCACAATTTTCATTCAGGCCATTTACCATCTAGACCAGTCATTTTCAGTTCATAAAAGGCAGAAATCAACTTGAGGACTGAACACCCGAAACCCAGAAAAGGATGCAATTCTTATTATTATTAACTAAAATTGGAGTCCTTATACTCAACTCTACGGTAATTTCCTACTTTTGGAAGTGTAATTTATATGATCTGTACATGAAGTAGACATGATATCAGCATGTAACTATCTGCATTCTCTTTTTAGTCACAACATAATGATTCCAAATACCTTCAGTGGGGTTTGACTTCCATAAAATAGCTGGTCCAATATGACCAGATATACATCCAGTTCCCACTACAGCGATTGCAGGATACAACAAATTGCAACGCGTTTTTAATCTTCATTTTGCATGAAAAAAATAATTGCAAGTAGTGTATGTTCTAAACATATAGTACATTTATCAGAATTTTAAGACGCACAAAAAGGGACAGCGGGTTTTACAGTAGCTGGAATTACTCAACTAAAGAGAACTACAAATTTAAAAAACACGCTAAGAAAGAAGTCAGAAGATAAGAGCACGAAGACTGATGTCCCAGTGTGATCGAATAATTACATTTTTTTTGAAGATATTTTCTCATCAAACTCTTTGGGGTTTTTCCTGTGTTTTTTAAAGAAGCATTCAAAACGCAGAAGCACATCATCTGTTTTTAAGGATAACAACCATTTGAGGGAACGTAGGTCTGATGTCTGCCACACTGGCACTATCATTGCATAAAATAAATAAAAATAACAAAACACAAAAAAGTACTATAACCTTCCTCTACTAGAAATACTCTCTTAAAGCTTATCTGTTAATTTAGGGATAGTATCCCAGTTTTAAATGCTCAGCCTCTCGTTAGCCAAGACAGCAGCACCTCTAGAAAGGAACGAAAATGTAGGCATGTAAGCATCGCTATGAAAATTTAAGTAGCTACAGCTATTTGGGTTTGTTGGGAAAGGTTTTGGAACTTGTACTCTAGAAATTAACCTCTTGTACTGGACTTCCCATACACCCATATCACACTCAATAACCTTAAAGTATTTTTTTACTCTGAGTCTTGATTTAAAATGAACAAAAATTTTATGTTAGAAGATGGCAAGCATCACTTTCACAAGACTAGGTTTCTTTTTCACACAAAGTGTAGTCTGGTGCTTTGTTAGTGGATTGTACAAAACAAAAATAACTTAATGGCCCCACGTTTTAATATGTTTCCTTTCTTTGCTTTATTAAAAAAAAAGAAAACATGTTTGAAGAGAACCACTTTCTATACCTAATACTTTAAAGACAACTGCAAAAAATTCAACTTAATTTAGCAAAACGTGTAATAATCAGTGACAACACTGATATTTAGAGTAGAAGGTTAGCTTAGCTTGGTAAACAGACATGAAATACTGAGTCTTAAATAGGCTTTTCTAATGTTTATTACAGGAAGTTTCATTTAGGTAGCAAGATGCAAGAGATGAATTACACCTAGAAAGTTCCTATGTTAAAAACATTATACAAATTGTGCATTGTCTCTCACGTAGATGTAAATGTAACAAAACATTGTCCATAAAATGTAAATGTTCTTTACTGTCAAGTATTGATAGGTGAATCAGAATGAATCAGTATTCAGTGCAAAACTGAAAAAGACTGTGCCTCTAATAAATTCAGTACAAGCCTAGCAAAAAAGCCTGCTGTTACCGTGAAAACTCATGTTATCATGATATTACAACAGACGTTGAGTGAGAATACGTACAAATTTAATGAAATGTAAAAGAAAACACTTCAAATCATAACAAATTTCTGTAGTGCCTCCTATTGCATCTCATCGCCTGCTAAGGGCTCTTGTCACGTTAGCTGCCATATTAAACGACATGGCAGTGCTGCCACAACAACATGACATACAACTAAAATTTTTGTTACACTAAGAGAGAAACTCGGTTCCATTAGAAAAAAGTTCTGAAAAAAAACAAGCAAGTATTCCCATCATAAATAAAATGACCATATTGATCATTTAACACTGTTTAACAATTTAAATTAAGAGCTCTTCATACACAGGTACACACATACACATGCGTACACACACACAACCGTACAAACACGCACTTTCACTTACCTCAGTAGCTCTCTTTATATACGGTATCTGTGTGCCACTGTCCAGATCTTCGTTAATTATAAGTCTCCTAGCCCACTGACCTGCTCTGACAACGCCATTACCGTGAATGAGGACCAACAGCTTATCAGGATTTGTTAATGCGTCTCCACTCATAAATATAAAGCTCTTTGGTTCACTCTCAGTTGCGTCAATCTGCAATTACAGACAACACACTCTTTTACGCATCAATAAAATGTTTTAAAAGAACATCTGTAGTTATAAAGTTAGCCACCAAATTGATATAAAAACTTTCACCATTTAACAGCTATTTGTATGCATATTATAAGGACTAATGTGTGCCCCGTATTAAATAAAAATAAAGCAAAAGCGAGTATCTGTGCAATGTAACTTCAAGATATAAAAATATACCACAGTTTAGAACAGTAATCCAAGGCAGATTTAAATCAAAAAAAGGGGTAGAAAATATGTTAAAGCTTTGAAACATCAATTGTTTACAAAAATTTACTGGCAAAAAAGAAAGTTCGTAAAAGAACAATCTATGCAGGGAAAAAAAAATCAAGTAATTTGTCACCTCCGATATGCCTGAAGCAACAATAAAAGTCTTACATAATATGAAAAAAATCCTAGAGTTCCATCTCAGCCACCTCAACATAAATACCCAATAAGCTACATAAGAACCAGTATTGTAAATTTGTCTATTATAAATTTAATAGGATAGACCTAATAAAATATAGAAATCCAATTTGGGTCTAAATAACGGCTTCATTAACAGTCCTGCACCTGGGCCAATGCTCAGCTACTTTTCCACTGGAACAGACCGACAACCAGCTTTGACATTCAGAAAACCATAACCTAATTCCAAGCTTTGTCCTTACTCTAGAGAGTAAAGTAGCACTTTTTGTTCAATAAAAACAGGGGTTCTACAAAACAGGTCTACACTTGGTGTGGCACGCCTGGCTCCAAGCAAAAGAACTGTGTTGGTGCAAACATTGTGAGCACAAAAAGACACACCTTGTCTACTCGTTCTTCCCTTTCTGCCACAGAAATATGTAGAAAAGGAAGAACAGAAGAGGCAAATCTCTGCATCCTACTGAACTCCATACCCCACGACCCGCACAGGCTGACTAGGAACAACCCCGGACTGTCTCACGCTCCACAACAGCGATGAAAAGCGGGTCAGGATGTCAGCCTTACGTTGAGATGGGAGGGATGACCACTTGGATTATGTCAGTTTTTCCCTTATACATGGGGGTGTATTCTTAAAGTACCCTTACTTTAGGAAGAATTAACTCAGCGTGAATCTCCAGACTTTTTGTAATGCAAGTCCTACCTAATAATTTTACTAATGAAGTCAGTGAGGTTACTCGAGCAAAAGGAATTCCTAACTGGGAGAATGGTCATGTCTCTCTTCAGCATCTGCATCTGCCGTCGCGCTGAAGACCTTATTCCCTGCTCCAAAACGACGTGATGTCTCATGTGCCTCAGCTTGCACTTTCTACACCACTTTCTACACCTTCTCTCATACTGTGCGAAAATAGAAAACATGGTAAAAAATACGTTCTATTGAAAAGAGTTCTGAATATGTAAGCACCACAGGTGCCACACTGGGGATACAGTCAGATCACATTGCCGCTTCTGAAGTAGCGGCACCAATACCTTAAAATTTAACGTGGCTTAGGTACATGTCAGAAAACATGAAATCTCAGATAGTACTTGGCAAGACTAGAACTGCAAAGTATTGACTTTTGCAAATAAACTGTTACGATACTGGAATTAAGATAAAGCATTGTGAACTTGTATTTCAAAGACAGACATTAGTTGTAAGTTTTAGCATTTATAAACTAATCTTTGTTTAATATCTCAGAAATACTAGCACTTAGTAATCATGCATACTAGAAGATACAACTAGTTCACACTTCTGCAAGCGCGTTAATTTTAAAAAGTTAAATATCTACCAAGATCATAAAAAATAACTCTTCATTCCCTTCCTCAAATTAATCACATTTGGAAACTTTTCTTCAAGCTAATTTATCTTCAAACAGTAGTAATTCATTAGATCAAGCTTTCACTAAAGAATGCACATAAAGGTCACTCCTGTGCCCAACCTTACTTTATTGACAACTCAACGTAGAATACCATTTAGTGCTAGACACACTGAGCCTGCATAAAATAATTTATACTTATTAGCCACTTTCTCTTCTGGACCTACTCATGAGCACTTATTTCTGATCCTTTATTAAAACACAAATCAAATAAATTCAGCAAAATGCTGCACTTCAATTAGTGTAATTTTACAATTTGATTCAACATTGTTATTCACATGCAGTAATAATCTTCCAATAATATGTAGCTAGGAATGTCAAACCAATCTAAATTCTGCTGATAATTTACTGTTTAAAAGTACTGTTTAAAGTTTAATTTTCCTTTTCTCAGATTTATTTTTCCAACTCACAATTATACCTTAAGGTTTATGAAGGTATGGAGTAACGGTGAATTCTCTGCGTTATGCACTCTATGTAAACTATGGCATTCTTAAGGTTTTCAAGCAGTGAATTAATTTTACCATATGAGTTCTGTGTCAAATGAGCTGTCACCTAATACAGTAGTACCAGTCTATAGAATATTTCAGTAGCATACTAGTTAGTATTTTGCACAGTTGCTAACAATACATGGCGTGAGATCAAACTATACTTGATAACTAATCTTAACTGACGCTCATGCTACCAGATCGACGTTATGACTCAATTTTCAGTTCTTAGCCATTACCAACCCAACATGCACGAGACCTGACTGGTCTCTAGGGGCCTCGGATTTTATACATTGGAAATGTTTAAGTTTAAGATTGAATGTTGAATTTTTAAGGGGGAAAAAAATCCACTAATATTTTTCTTATTCCAGTTAAGAAACAATAAAATTTGTGAGCTTAGAGCCTATGAACAAGTGGAACAGGTGTAACTTGAGACTGGAGGAAAGAACATGGCAAATAAATGGAACTGAAACTGAAAAGACTCAAAAAGGTTGTGAGAATTGTGAGCAGCTGGTGGAGAGAGAAAACTGCTCATTTACTTTGCAAGATAAGAAAAGTCTTCTGTTACACGGTTCTACGTAAAGCTCGCTAACTCACTTATGTTACAGTCTTCACAATATTGAATATCCCAATTTATAATTTTTCCCTGAAAATTGTAAAAAATGAAAACTGCTGATCAATACTACAGGCAGCTAATCAGCATTTGGCGATGACCGCAACTAACATACCACATCTAAAACTAGTGGAAGTTTTACTTAAACGAGTATTGACTGGACTTAGGTAACAAAATAGCCAAAAGGAACATGCATGGGAGATGAGACCATCGTTTCTGAAACAAAAATATTCCTGGCTGTCTAGTAGATCAAGAGAACTACAGAATGAAATTTTACCTATTGAAGTGGAAGAGCAAAGCATTGATAAGTTACAAGATTCTGCAAAGTGAGACCTTTCAGTGCCACTGTCAATAAAATATGTTAGTAATTACTTAAACTTCCATCTCAGGCCTTCCCAGAAGCCGTTAAAGATACATTTAATTCAGAAGCACCCTCTATTTGTCCTCAACAGCTAAAGAACAGCAAAGATCAATCACTAGTTGTGCCATTAAAACTAGGGAAATACAAAGACTTCATCTGGATAAAAAAACTGCAGTCTCCTTTATATTCATAATAAAACCTTCAATGGAGCACAAAATGAGAATTTAAAAGAAATAATTGAACGCCTTCTCCCCGAATATGAGTCTCTTCATTTAAATGTTCAAGTCCAGTAGTATGTGTTGAACATTAAGAGAACTACAATACCTTACAGTAACAATAATGCAACATGCATCTCAGCCTCCCTCTGTAGGAAAAGATGTTCAGGTTTATGTTTTGCCAGAGATGATAACATAATAAAATAATGGGTGAGCTTCCCCGATTTCCAAACTGCTCTTATTTTTGTATATGAAAAGAAGTTTACAAACGTGTCCAAAATTGAAGCTGCCACCTGAGAAAGGAAACTGAAGACAGCAAGTTGGACTTTGCACATGAGGTTAAAATTAAGAAAGATGAGAGAACGTGAAATGCTGTCATCCTAAGCCTTTGAAGCATAGCATTTCCATACAATAGTTAAATCACGCTGGAAAAAAAAAAAAGGCACTCCACTTAACACAGTCCTGAAACACATCTCATATTCAAATATCATGACACTGTCTACTTCGTTATCAGCTGACAGAAAAAGGAAGGCCAATACACCAACTTTCTGATCACCTGTGCCAAACTTCAGAAAAAACATGTTTTCTTATTGGATTTTCATACAATAAGGTCATATTAATCGCAGCAGCCATCCTGGTCAGATCAAGGTCCCAGGGTCCCGTTTCGGACAACAGGCAGATTGTTTAGGGGAAAAGTACAAGAACAGAGTGGTTATAGTGATTCTTCCCTTGTTTTGGCAACCAGTAACTTTGGAGCCACCCCAATCAGAGTGTACAACTGGACAAGCACGTACAATAGTCCAATGCACCTATCCCACCTTCGTATTGTCAGATGGTTTTTTTGAATGCATTTAAACGTTTCTCCTAGATAGTATTCTGTGGCAATGAGTTCCGCAATATAATTGGGACGTATATAAAATAGTACTGCCCCTCTTTCAGTAGCGATCTCCTGCCTGATAATTTAAACTTGATGCCCCTTACCTTCTCTATTATGAAAAAAGCGAAAAACCATTCCCTATTCATCTTCTCCTCACCTTTCATGATTTTATAGATTTGTCATATTCCTTCCTCAGTCATCTATTTTCCAAGCTGAAGAATCATTGTCTAATCTTTCTTTGTCTGAAAAGCATTTCATGCCTGTGATCATCCTTGTAACCCTCCTCTGTACTTTTTTTTTTAAATTCTTCATATCCTTTTTGATATGGTGTCCAGGTTCCATGCAGTGTTCAAGATGGGGGCCCACATAATGAGTGGAATGACGATGTTTTTCTGTTTTGTTCTCTACACCTCGTAATTCCTAACATCCTATTTGCTTTGAGGGTTTTTGACTGCCATTGAGCACTTACTGATGTTCTCAGAGAACTATTCACAATCACTCCAAGCTCTTTCCTGAGTTGTAATAGCTCATTTACAGGCCACCATTGTGTTTACAGAGTGAGTTATTTTCCCCATAATTTCACATTTACTAGAATTGAATCTCGTGGCATTTTATCCTCCAATCATTCAGCATCATGAAATAATTCCCCAACTCATCACAATCAGCTTTAGATTTAAGTACTCTAAATAATGTTAGAAAAAAACCAGCAAAGTCTGTTAGCTTCTATTAATTCCTGTTTTCCTTTTATTCACAACTATGTTAGTGCAGGCCTTAATAACACTGCACTGGTAACAACTCATTTATTCTGTAAAATGTGAACACGTTTTTTTTTTCCCTTTTAACCAATTATTGATTTATAAGGGGACTCCCTCCTCCTATGCCATGACCATGCCTTTTTTAAAAGCATTTGGTAGGCTTGTTGACAGCTCATTGGAAATCCATGTATGATCTTACCTACGCGATCTTTCTTTTTCATGTGATCCCTGACTCCTTCAATGCATTCCAGTAGGTTTTTTAAAAAGAAACCTGTACTGACTTTTCCCCTAGTATATTATTTCCTCCTGGTACACAGGAGTCGCTATGAATCACTCCTGGAGGCCTTTCAAAGACTATCACATTTACTCTTTTTTCATTCCTTTGATGAAAATAGCTGATTTCAGCAGTAACTTACATGCTAGTTGGTTCTTCTGCAGCTTCATATTTGACTTCTAATAGTACCCTGGGCTTAAAAACCATCTCATCCTGGAATTTGGTTATTGTATGATATATCAATTTGTTCTAAGATCTCCTCTACTGATATGTCAAATTTCAGACAGTTCCTCAGAATCGTATCCTGTTTAAAAGAAGTTAATAATATTCAAGCGTAGAAACCGGACAAATAACACTGGAAATAACCATATTAGTTTTTCTCATTTGAGCTGAGCATTCCTTTCGCACGCAACTTATCAGACTCATCATCTCTCTTTTATTATTAGCCTTTACAGCTGTAACAAGGTCCTCAAATCCAGTTTTGGGTGATGTTACTGTGGTTTTATATGTAACTTGCCAGCATTTATACTCTTCTCTATTTTCCTCACTTGAACAGGACTTGCTCTTGCTGCAAGCTGCCTTATTACTTCAGTTAGTCTCCTTTACTAGTTTAAACTCAGTTTCTTTGTGTTGTTGCTCGGGAGTCTGTCAGTGGTGATTTAAACATAGCCTTCAGACGGATTTAATTTTTCACCTTCCACGTGCATCGTTTCATTTTTGTAGTCCTCTTCATAACCTATTTTTGTCTGTAGTGAGGGCTTCCTACACATAACAGTCATTAGTAAAGAATGGTGCTCATACCTTGTGCCAAATTTTCCACACTGCTCAAAATTAAACAGCTGCATATATTTTGTGAGTTCTTACTTTGCTCCAAAATGCAATTAAATTATGACACTTTGCAGGAGCTGGAAGTAATACATTTGAGAATAGCTTAAATGTACCACTGACAAAGTACATCAGTACATCAGTGATTACTACATAATTTATAAATAAGAGTAAACACAGACTAATTCAACAGTGGGAGTTAGCCAGGGACATTCTTCTCCCAAGCCAGACGCTCAAATCTCAAAGCCGTGCAGAAGACTCCCCATGTGTGTGACAGAGGTGATGGAGGTGTTGTAATACTTATTCCAAGTTTGTTCATTTTTTGAAGCTAATAGAACAGCCTTAGCACTGCATTACTTACAGGCGTACTGCTTTTTAAAAAGGACATTCAAAGAACAGTTGTACAACCTCAAAATTCAGGCACTTGAAAGTTTACAAATGCCATCTTCCTGGTTTGATGGAGAGAGGGTGACATGGCTTGGGGAAGCCTTTTGACACATCACCTGTCCGGAACATGGAAGTACTCTGTGGATCAAAACTTCCCCACCAAAGAAAACTGGTAGCGCAAAGAACTGCACAGAGACCACATCAGCACTGCTCCAGGCAGACCGCCACCGCGAACCCAACCCTCTTCTCTGTCTACACAGGGAATTCTAAAGCGGGAGAGTGCCTTCTCAATCGGTTTTGGGTCTAATCAGACTGCAAGTGTGGAGGAGAGCACTAGCACAGCTTCTGCCCTGACTAGGGGACACCAGCACAGCCTGGCTGGGAAACCTTGAGTCATTTGGGCAGGTTATCAAAGCATTCCCTAAACACCACTACTTAGGGAATGGAAATGGGAACTGCAAAACATTATAGAGCTGTTAAAATAAAGGAAATTTCCCTTCCTTAGCCCAAATGGGTTTTCCTCGACTGAATATGACAGTCTGGCTGAGAACAACAGCAACACAAAAGCTTCTCAAAGACCCTAAGAATCCTTTCTGGTATTGTTGGAAAACCTACACAGTGCTGTCACACTACAGTTTCCCCTACAATCTCCACCACAGAATATAAAAATGCCCAAACATCATCATGGTATCACACGTATTTACAAACACCCTCATACATGTTCTTTGGGGAACGCTTCATCACTTGTGAGGGTTGATCAAATACTTTCACCGAACAGCAGCAGCACCTTATATTCCATACATCTTAAAAGATACTGAAAAAGTGTGTTTTAGAAGAAGACTTGGAGTAGTTTACTGAAACTCAGTTTGAGTTTACTCCTCTGCCTGTAAAGGCACATTTGTTCTCTACATCCGGCTGTAGAGGTCTCAACACATTCACAAATACTTTCAAAAAGCTTGTAATACCTCTATCAAAACTACCACATTTTGAAAACTCTGGTATCTGGTAAGGCAAGGAAAGCTCAGCTGGAAAAACCAAACAGACAAGAAGTGCAGTGGAAGCAAGTCTCCAGATGGACGGACATGCTGCACGCGAAGGCAGCGTCCGGAGACAATGCACACCTTCTCTTTATCTGAATACTGGATTGCAGGCTCTGCTCTTTACGGATCCAAACGAACAACATCTTTGCTAAAATAAAAAATTATACTTACTGGGAGAGTTACTTTCTTCAAGCGGCATTCTTTTTGCAGTAGTTCATAAACATATTTAGTAATGATCTGGAAGAAAAAAAGAAAAGATAAAAAGAAATGCAAACAGATGTTAAACCACTTACAGTAATGACATATGCAGGCAGACAACTTAAAGGCTAATTGGTTGAACTTCTGAGCGCTTGTATATGTTTTGCCACCTACCTGAATTCTTTACTATACCACTAATTACAGAACTTGGAGCTTTACACAAAAAGGTCTTCTCTGTCCCTCAGAAAAGGCTGCTTGTCAGCACAAAGAAATTGTAACTGTACCTGTGAATCCATCACGTGCTGCTGTGTGAATAATTATGTGCCTCAAAACTAAGGATTATAACCAATTAATATATACTCAGGGGTACAAGAAAGGCTCTCTTTTGCAAAGAAATACTTTAAAAGCATTTTTTCCATAAGCAGGACTCCTGAAACCCTCTCCCCTGCAGGTTCGCTTCATGAGCTACATGGAGAGCAGATCTTTAGTCACCCTCAGCACAAGTTGCCTTGCCATTTCTATTCGCTGAACAGGGGAGGGATGGGTCAAAGGTTTCTAAATAGAAGAAAAACCCTGACTGATTCCCCTCTATGGGGGAGTTTAAGTCTCTTGTCTCCACGTAGAAATGAAATTGAAATTTTAGACCTGAAACAAAAGGAATTATTTCAAAGAGCAACCGAAAAAACCAACCGAGTCGCAACGAAAGACTTGCCGTCTCAAATGTAACAAAGTTCACACTTCAAAGGCTTGCCTAATATCTAGGGAAATTTTTTTTCACCCTTATATATTCTAAGAAAAATGGAGATGCAGATGTAAGAACTTTCTAACTATTATTAATTTGGGAATTAAGCTGAGGAACAAACTAAAGCACTTTGTCCATATGGGGCTGTAAAAATGGTTTGGAAGTAACTGCTTGGATTTCACTGGCTAGAGGAATTAAAAAAAAAGAAAAGGAAAAAAAAAAGGCAAATTAAAGAGGAAAAAAAAGTGCTCATTAAGAGCCTCAAATGGTGCTTGCCTTCCCTTTAAAGCTTGGGGAACTATGTTTAAATTCCAGACAGGACAAGATCTAAGTCCCAAAATATTAATCCAAGAATATCTGGGTACAAACCCAGCTGGTATTCTTTAGTCCAACCCCTCAAGGCCACAATTACAGCCATCTGAACCCGCAGCATATTAAGCCACAACAGAAACGTCGCCGTAACAAAGCTCTCAAGTGATGGCATCTTAACAACACACTATGAACTGAGCAAGTAGGAGCCAGGGTATCATAAACTTCAATTTTAATTTTCCAAATGCACAATTACCAAATAAAGTTTCAATGAAGTCCAAAAGTTTTCATTATGTACATGTGAGCAAACACAATATGCAAACGTTTGGAACACATTTGAACAAATTAGAGGTACTGATGAAAGCTAATTAAAAATGTTGGCGCGTGCCCCTCCCTCCCTTTGACAAAACCCCCAAATCTTTATTAGGATTATGAGAATTCTTTGCTACCCTGCTCAAATACGTTTATTGATAGAATTATGTTCAAAAAACTTTATGGTTTTAAAGAAAATCAGTCTTACTGAACATTACTATCTACAGGGAAACTGCACTTGGAGAAGGAATTTAGCTGTGAGCGATGAGTTGATTTAAGACATGTTTATCCCCAAAGCAGTATGTTAGGAACATGCATACAGTGTAATTTTACCTTCAGGGCCAAACTTTTTATGGTTCACCGAAATCAACTTCACTGTAATGCCAACGAGTAAAGCAGTTAAGTTCCTGCAGCCTCAGATGCTGATCTTGTACAGACATTAAAATGAGTATAACGATAATATGGCCTCAAACATAGAAATTTTATTTTTCACTCTAAATCCAGGCATCTACTAACCATCAAAAACAGTAAAAGAACACTTGGAAGAGAAAAATTTGCTAGGAAGAAAATACATTTTAGACACCACTTGCAAAAATCTACCCTTTTTTCCAGCTATGTGTTTGCACCTATTTCTTCTGTTCTCATCCATTTAGACTGTGATGTCTTCAGGGCAGAAGTAAACCTTTCCTCATTTTTTCCACAGCCTGGCTCAATAGGGCTCTGATCCTAACTGGCTCTTTAGGCACTACTCTAATATAATCACTAGAGATATCAGTCTTAAAAATGGGACTGTTATATCAGTAGAGCTCCCCGGTAGAGCAAAGACTTAACCTAATGAATGCTTTTAATAAGAGTAAACATGAAGAAAGATACAGTAGGTTGGAGTCTTGGGTGCCAAGTGTGAGATTATGATCCTCAGGCAGCTCAGCACCTGGATGTTCTCCACGGCCCAGACAGACCTGAGGAAAAACTGCCGTAAACTGCCCCAGTGTATATATAAGACCTCAAGAGGGTTTTTTTGGCAGCAGATCAACAAGTCCAGGGTACACTGTCAGCTTTAAAGGATGGAAGATTTCTTGAAGTAGTATCGAAGCCCAAAATTGCCTGGACAATCCAGCAAAACCCTGTCCTACCTAGGAATATGGCTGCAAGTACTGAAAATGCTGCAAGTTCAACACTATTTTTGGAATGTTAAGCTTTTAATTACTTCTTGTGATTTTATGGCTGATCTGTAATTCTGAAAATTTAACTTTTAAAATATCTTTTCTATAGGGATTAAAAAGAGAAGGGAACTGTGCTATAGTATTTATATAGCACTAGTTAGACTTACTATTACAAATCTATACAATTTAGACAGCCACAGCTGCTTGAAGTAGTAGTATTAGCTTGTGTACGCTAGTATTTCATCTTTACGATCTGAAAATTGCAGTAGGATGTTGAAAAGCATCTTGTGACTTCTTGCATGAGAAGGTGAGTATGGTTACACTCTGTGAACCCTCCTGGACTAATCATCAGTCAGAGGGCTGCTCATGACTGCAGGTATTTAGTGACAGAGGCTGGTCAATCCAGTCCAGTGTTAATAACTCATCTGGAACTATGAAGCCACAAACTGTCCAGTACAAGCCATTCTCAAGTCAAACTGTAACACTTGTTAGAGAGCCCTACTCATGTTATTCATACTAACCTAGCATATTTATGCTTTTTCTAAGACTCTTGCAACTCATAAGGTGTGCCAACACCATAAGCACTGTGCTGCACTGTCATTCAAGGTAGTAAGGTTGAAGAGCAGGCAGCACCACGTATAAGATGGGAAAGGAAAAAGAACTAATAGTATGGTTTGCCCAAAGTGCGTGAAATTAATTGCGTGATGAATGGAGGGAAAAACGTTAGTTCTGTACTTCTTGCACAAGACACTGAAAATTTCAACCCCATTTTACAGTATCTCTGCTCTTCATTCACTTCCAAGCGCAGTCTATCAGGAAAACACACTCCAAGTATGGTAAGTATCTGAACTAAGCACTATCAAGGTGTTCTTATTGCCTGCTCTGAAAAATGGGGGAAAAAAAAACCAAATAAAAACCCCCAAAAATTCCATGCCATCACCTATTCTGATAGCAAGGCAGAAATCCTTTCCCACCACAAAAAGGTACTTAGCTTAGCACTTCCACCTCCCACAAAAAGGCTGTATTCAAACTGTGGGATAGGAGAAACTTTCTTCCCACCACAAAGTGGTCCCCTTTGGAAGGAAAATAAATGGCTTACACTTCAATTTGCTTTCAGTGAGCTTAGGAGCCAGTGTCCTGCTTTTCGTAAGCCTGATGATCTTCCACCCTAAATGAAGTCACGGCTTTTCTTATTTTTGTTGGACTAGAAAAAAAAGTCCTTTTGTTCATCTAGAGGACTTTCTTCAGGACTGTTTGAAATTACCAAAATGCACTGAAAATTTCTGTTAGCAGCCTAATTTTAAAAATCTTTATAATACAGCATCCTGAAGCTACGTGATCAAAAGATCAATACCTGCATACAACTATGTGAAAAGAGAAATTAAAGACTAAGAGCTATTGAGACCAACATGTTTAAAGTTACAAAGAAGGTACTGGAGCCAAAACGTGATTATAAGCGGAGAACAATACCAAAGAGACTCTTCAAAGTGGAGAACAATACCAAAGAGTACTCTTCAATGCACTAAGTACTGGAGGTCTTTAAACAGCAAAAGTCTGGATGACAACCAGAAGCATGCCAACAAAGAAGGTAACTCCAACATAACTCAGTTTAAAACACTATACACCCAATACTATACAAGTCTGTAAGAAACTGAAATAAGCCTTATAACACATATCAAAAACGTCAAGAACCAGCCCGGCACGCATGAGGAAGAGCAGAACTGCAGCTGACCCACCGGTGAACTTCTTCCTAACAGAGATAGCCAGGTATACAGACAACAGATCACAACTCAACGATTTGTTTCGTAACACCTACATCCTAATCCAGAGGAGCTGCTTCAGTACATACGGCATCAAAAACCATGCTGGGACGCAGTGAAGTGCACTGAGCCTTGCTCGTCAAGCCCCCCTCCTGCTGTGCTTTACAACCCAAATCCTCTGAATTCTCTTTTTTTTTTTACCCTGAGAGTGCTCCCATGTTCAAAACCAACCACGGGTAACTCTACCCATCACCAGACTACATATATGAAGAGAACAGCAAACCCACTGCAGAGGGAAAAAAAGAAAAAGACAAAGTAAACTACTCAAACTTGCAAAATGTTTTCTCAAGAGTGAATTCTCTGCTAAAAACACATTAAAGAAATTGCATAGGCCCGTGTGCTTTGAGGCCTTTTGCTTCTGAACTGGCACCTATCAGTAGTCACTGGAAATCATTACCACGCAACGCGTGTTCATGGATTCACGACAGATGTGAGGAACCCTTCGGTTAGCGCAAACCACAAAGTCTCTTTGAAGACAATGAAACGCCACATGTCCCTCTCTTCCCCCATATGTGCATCGCTCATGACCAAAACGCCAACAATCCTGTCAAATGGTTGGTGTATGGTTAACACATGATAAAGAATAAAGCACATGTGACATGACGAAGAATAAAGCGCATGCGAGCAGTTGACATTACCACCACTCACATGATGGAGGACGGATTACAAGACCTTGGAGAAAGGATAAGGGAGTGCAAGCTGTTAACCCAAGTTGTCCACACCATTGCCTGCTCCTACACACTTCTAGCAGATTTCTGGGAAAAAAGGAAACGGAGCAAATTACCGGTTAAATATATTCTTCTGGTGGACCAGATCCAGCTGGATGGATCTGAGATTTCCCACATCGTGTTCCTCATTCACAGCTATTCAAAACACAAACAGAACCCCATCACCACCATTACTACTCTTGTTACCACTTTTCACTACTCCAAGGACTATATGCGAATGGAGACAGAACTACTCTCTCAAAGTTAACAGAAGCTCCTTCCCATCAAGAGTGAGAAGCGTTGGCAATGATACACTTACTGAGCAGATAGGAGGCTTCTGCCTCTGAAGATGTCAACTTGTGAAACAACACTCCTTAAACACCTTCTCAGATCACTTGTTTTCATTAATTTTTAAAGACAATTCTCAAAGTACATGAAAGTGCAGAGAGTAAGAGAATCTAATGGCAATAATTTTGCTTGTAAGTTTTTATTAGTGGCCAGATTTTTTAGAATATAGAGATTACATTTAAAATTAAGGAGATTGTAGCTAATAAAACACCAGTGCGATGGCAGTTTCCTTCTTGCCTGACTTCCTGGTTTTTCACAGTTATATCATAAAAAGGGTTAGAACATTATTGGTGTCATTAGTAGTTCATTATTCCTCTATTAACCTTCTGCGTTAACTACACTTGAACCTCGGTTTAATCTCCTACATAAACATATATTACAGAAAAAAAGAGAAAGAAAAGAAGGGAAAAAATTACAATTAAAAATACTAGTGAAAAAGACTTGCTCAGAAACCACTGAAGTCTGACCACCTTTACCTTCTACAATAACCCTCTCAGATATAGTTTGCTGTGCTTTGAGCTGAAGTAAAGAAAAATGCAAGGTTCTCTATTTTTCTTTAGAGAATGTAGAAACAATTCAATCTTGGATTCACTTGTCAGTTCCCACCCTGTGACAGAATTGCACTTAAAATGTGTAACAGTTGAATATTACCAGTTTGTCTGACAAATCCACATACAGACCAAAATCAACTTCATTTGCCTTTGTGCTCTTTTTTTCCTAAAGTAGTACGTTTGACTTGACTCCACACAGTACAGCAAGAGATTCACTGCCAGCTCCCCAGACCTCTAAAACGCTTTCAACCATCAATTCAGATTTGGCATAGCAAGTTACAACCTCTTGAATCTGACTTTCTCAAAAAAAGGATCTTTCACGGGCATAGAAAGGATAATATTTTCAAATAATTTACATTCAGCCTAAGAGATTAGGCCTCTCAGCACTACGAGTATTTTCTAAGAACTTCAAGGCAGTGCACACAGGTTGGAGGTTTTATCACTGATCTTAAAAATAAACAAGTATAAACCACTAGAAGCAATGCCATTACGAGTAATGGATTTTCTTGTATTATGAGATTTTTCTTCTCGTTGGTAATAAGCGCTTTAGCGCAAAAAGGGAAAATGAGCACGAGAAGGAAGCAATCCAGTAGTCTACCCACAACTTTTTCCTCTTTGCAGTGTAAGAGCAGTAACGTTCAGTGAAACAAATGCAAAATGAATTCCAACTGACTGCCCTGCGGCAAATCTCAAGTGGTGGGACTGACCCGAGGCTTGCTACTGTGGCTGCCATAGCCTTGGTTGAATGAGCTTTATTTCGACCCTCAAGTGACAAACCTGCCAATAAGTAACAATGAGAGATGCAAAGGAACTTTTTGACATACTGCTCTTGGACAGAGACTTACCTAAGAACTGGGACAAACAAAAAAACCCCACCATCACCATGCCAGAACAAAAAAAATCCTAAAAGCTGAATGGACTTTCTAAAGGCTCTGTTCACTGCAAGCTAAAAAAAAAAAAAAGGGGGGGGGGAGAGAAAAAAAATCAATGGCATTTTAAAAATCCACAAAAGACCTCACTTGGATTATAGTGTGGGAGAACAATTCATTAAGATGGAATTGACATTACCTCTAAGGGATTTCTTGCGTTTTCTACTCAAAGCAATTCAATTCAATCTTAACGCATGGGTGTGATATTCTGGATTCCGAGTTGACTGATCGCAAATAGGATCTCGAGATCTTTTGAGAGAATTAAATGAAAAACAACAGGGATTTGTCATGAATGCAGCATATACTGTTGATGTGATTTGACCCAATGTTTTGTTACATGGTCTTTGCTGACACCTGTTGGTTTATTTTTTGTTTTTCTTTTTTCTTTTTTTTTCCTTTTTAAGAAAAGCATCTATAGTTTTAGAAGTAGCTTGACAATTATTCGGCTTCAGAAATGGCTTAATTACATAGCCCATTTAGGAAAATTATAATTTCTTTTAAAATATGCATACATATACATATATATATATATATGTATTAGTGCTAAGCAGAAGCTTCAATCAAGGACCTTGCGCTAGAAGCAATTAAACATCAGCAGAAAGCATGACCTCCATCCCCAAGCTGAGATAAGAAACAAAAGAATGAAAAGGTTGCAAAACAAAGAAGGAAACTAAAAAAGCCCAAAAGAATAACAGAGGAGCAAATATAAATGAGGCTTATAAACATGTTTCAATGTTCTAATTCAAGAAGTAAAACTTGGGATTATTATCTCTAAAGCTCATGTTAGAGACGAGTTATGAAAAGGGGTCTGTAATAAAGTGCAGCAGAAGTTTTGATTATTCCGACTATTAGTGAAAAAAAATGTAGTTTAGGTGGAGAGGTGGTGCTATGCAGTTTTGAAAGGTTAAAAATCCATGCCAAACCCAACTGACATATCAGATTAACATAGTTAAAGCATACCAGCTTTTGTAGTCACAGACAAAAAAGTCAGTGATGTGTCAAGCATCTCATTTTGCCACCTTTGATTCCTCAGCAGAAATGACCAGATAAATATTCACAAATGGACTGAAGGCTTAATTTTATGTAAATCCAGAGCAGAACTCAAATTAACACCTTCTTTCCATAGCAAGATGTCTTAACCATTTTGCCACCGTACTCCAGAGCAGTAGTGGGTCAAAATAAATTGGATTTACATAAATTTAGCTGAAAAGGGCCACGGCGCTGACCGTTTGCAGCATCTCTTTTTTTCTTTTCTTGGCACAAATAGTGGTTGATACCCTCAGGAAAGCAAATCACAAAAATATTTAGTTTCACTATTAAATAATACCTGCACCTCTTTTTACTAGGTCAAGTAAGCCAAATAGATTGCACCAGGGTCATTAACTCATCGCATATTAACTGGCAAACCCCGGACCCTCACTTGCTTTGAGTAACTGACAAAAGCCAGCAGTTAACTTCTAAGAGAAATGGCTAGCTTGCTTTCTGTTTTTCTAGTCCATGGTTATGATACCTAGTACTCTGAAAGAAATTTCCCCTTAAGGAGAGAAAAACCTGCCCTGAAGGCACTGTCTCTTCTGGGGGTATGAAGCTGAAGGTTAAGAAAACACCTTGGACATTGATGAACCTTTTTCTATTCTTTTTCCTCATGGTTTCTCAAGAAAAGATTTCCTTTTTCTATTCCACGTGACTGAGCCCATCTATCGTAGGAAGAGACTACAAAAAACTCCAGGTACGGCAAATGCCAGGAGAACTTTCCACCAAGATGTAGGGAAGATTTCCTCATATGTGACAAGTAAAATCCTGTCACTTTCACTCTTGTATAAAATACAGCACCATTTAATTTAATAATGAAAGAAATTATTACTTACAATGTCTTCACTAAATCAGGTTTGGAAAGGTTCATTTATGTGGTTTTTCTACTTCATTTTTAAAACAATCCTGCGACAAAGAAATATTCTTGGTAACAGCGGTTTATAAAATAAACTTCATAGCCCATAATACTTCCCTTATAAGAGGACAGTATGTAAGGATATTGTTAGTTGCTCATGAATATTTATGTTGATGATGTCCAAAAAGCATGGAACATCCTTTCTTCCTATGGAATTGTGACTGAAAAACTACTGTAGTCAATCATGCAGCAGCACATGTCCAAAGACAGCACATCCGTGTAGTACTCTCATTAAGCTATGTGGGCATAAATATTGGGAGAAGAAGGGAAAAAAGCTAATAGTAAGGCTCTGTACACTACAATGTACTGTGCTTTAATGAATTTTACCTATATGCTTTGGGAAGGAATCACGTCTTTCTCAACCACCACCTCCAACCACCAAGACACAGTCCAATTACATACAAAATTGCTTAAGATGACAGTGATAAGAAGGATCACAACAATTCATGATTTTATGCATACTTCAAACATTAGCTTGTGTCTTCAACCTTCTACTGAATAAAAATATTGTGAGAAGAAATGCCTTTTTTTTTTTGTTGTCAAATGGGATACTTAGCAAGCTGTAATGGAGATTTTGCATTAAAACAGTATAATACTGAGCATGTCCAACTAATTAAGCAGTTCTTTCTAAAAAGCCTGTGAAGCTATGAAACAGCCTGACTCAGAAAATACTGCATAAAAGCCTATTCTGGTGTCCATTTATAAACCATGTGACCAGGACTGGTTCATGTTCACGTTGGGTGTTTGTCAGTTTTCCAGCAGTTTGCCTGATGGGACCCTTTGCTCTTTTGGAGAGGTGGAGGATAGAATCATAGGGTTGGAAAGGGCCTCTGGAGATCATCTAGTCCAAGCCCACTGCCAGAGCAGGGTCACCTAGAGCAGGGTCACCTAGATGCAGAACAGCCATGTTTGATTAGACACGTGGTTCCATACAGTAGTTATCAGTAACAAACATATCAAGTAAGAAGTAATGAGAATTCCTCCTGAACAATGAGATGAAAATACTGTCTGAAAAGGAAACTTCTTCCTAACACCTAGTTTCTGTAATTTTTATAGTACTTTACAGAAACATTAAGTAGGCAATTTTATCACCTAAATATAGATAAAGAAAATGGACATCCACAACACTGAGCGGCATGCTTGTGCGCAATTTATAATTATACCACAGTTGCCAGCCTGGAGAGCTCTGCACAGAGTTCTGCATTCAGTGAATGGGTGTTATAAAATAGAAAGACACATGAAAGACATTTTAAATTCATCATATATTAGACGAAATTAAGTGAACTCAACAGTCAAGAGAATAAAATGAAAAGGTGCGATTAGAAATCAGACAGATTTTTGCCTAAAAGCAACTTGTTCTATGACAAAAGAATTTGGTACAATTATTTCTATGCCAGGAGAACAGCGCAGACAATCTGCATTGAGGATGACTTGCCCCTCCATCAAACACAAAACCGTATTTATTGCTCTGCACAACATGCAGTGCTGTGACCACATACTGACTGAGTGCCGTCATCGTCACTGCTGCTGTCCATCAATAATCTGAGCAATGGGCACACAGGCCGACAGGCGCTCCCCCTTTGTTCGGCTCAAGGCCACATCCAGACAGAAGAGGCAGGAGGAGACCAGCATGTCACCACAGATTTGGCAGAAAGCATGCTGACAAGTGACGAATCATCGCATTACCATCTACAGTTTGCCTACAGTCTTGTACTCCATTCTCCTCCTTTTCCATTTCTCTCTTCTACAAACTCCAGACTAAACTGCAAACCCGGGACCAACTTTTGGCCAGCGTTCACAAGGTGGCTCTAATCTGCTTGAGCTTCTGGGCACTTCATCACACTTCATCGCACACAACAGCAGGTTCGGCCACGTTCGCGACGCAGACTTGGGAAGCTGCTCTTGCAGGAGAAGCAGAGCCTGCAGAGGACAAGCAGCTACTTCAGCGGCACCGGGAGCTGCCGGCAGGACCCACAGCCGTCCACGGGCAACAGCAAGGCACAGGCAGACAGCAAACTACAGCTTGCCATGAGAATCCCATTTTTGTCCCCTAATTGATGGCAGAGACCGAGTCTTTTCTTGAGTTAATGAAATGGAAGCGTTGGGTTTTTTTAAACAGCAAAATGCCTCCACTGATACTGGAAACAATTACTGCTGCTCCTTTTGATAGCCAGCCAAATAATCTGTTTTTGGCTGGGCTGAGGGGAAATGAATATTGCGGCTTCTCCTGCTATTTGTGCTCCTGGCTAATGTGCCTTATTTTCCCAACATAATATTCCTAAAATTATGAGTTGTAATGAAGGATCAAGAACATATGCATTCCTGAATATTGGAATTCAGCCCAAAATTACGTTACTACAATCCAAGTTAGGACCCTGTCTGTTACTGAATGTAGCCTGTCCAAAAATATCTTTATGAAACAGTACTAAAAATGCGCATCAACCTTCACTTCCCATTTGTATTCATCTTATGATTTACTTAATTTCTGTTCACTGTATCCATATTATCTCCAGGGTTACAGGCTATTTTTATGTCAAAAATTATTAGTAGGTCATTTAATACTGCAGCCAAATCAATTCTGCTTTCTAATGTATCTGACAACAACCCCAATAAGTTTCCTGTGGAAGAGGAAAGGTAAGCCTAAGAAACTTATAAGCACAGGAATATAGTGAGCATTTCACCAAATATTCTAACTTCCTGAAAGACAGTGGAAGAAAAGATATTGTTAAATTCTTAGGCCGACTGTGAACTGAAATCAGATTTGTCTCACAGAAAAATCAACAAACCCCATCTTACAGATTTTCTTTGGAATTATCCAATCATACTCTAATGAAAAATTTGTTCCAGAAGGAAATGTTAATGATATATTTTATTCCTTTGCAGATTTAGCTTACTGATGTAGAACTGATCAAACCTGAAGCCATACACTTGCTACTCAATATGCACCTTGATCACTTCCACAAGCTGATTTCAACGTATCCACTGTGAAAATTATTTGAATTTTATCTACCTACGACCATACACATCTGGAAATATTTTTGCATACTAGACATCACCGTGACCAAGAGCACTGAATTATGTTGACATCTGCAAGAACTGATCAGACCTCTCACTTCACGATTAATCCTTACACGGTCCCTAGCAAAGCAGCATCCAGTGCTCTCTGGCATTCCCAAAATGCTTAAGTGAGAAGAGATGTGACGCTGTAAACTGAAGAATAGACTAAAACCCAGGAAAAATGAGAGCTCTGTTCCTGGCTGACTGCTATGGGTACAAGCTCATGTTATCAAGCAATCTGTTTCCTTTTCTATTATAAATTGATCTCAAGGCACACGCTTTCTTAAAGTCCACTTTTGCCAAACACAATGGAGTTGAGCAGGGGTATCTATGCTACCAAGTAATACTTTTTCAAGTGCATCATGACGCGTGTCTTGAGAAATTGGTTGGTGGAAGGCAATATGCACTCTGAAACTGAAACCTTGAATAAGGGGAGCAGGTGGCAGGATCCATACTAACAGCAGCATCTGACTGAACTGTAGCTTTGACAAGGGAAGCAACTGTTCTTTCTTCTTTGAGTGTATGTCACGTTCCGACCCTAACAGTCTGACATTCAGCACCGTTCCTGAACAACTGGCTGAACAGTTGCCTAAGAGTTGTGGTGCTCCTTCCAAAGTCTTCGTACTGCACTTAACAGTGAATCATTACATATGACCAGCTTACAAAACTCATAAACCAGCACATTTTCTCCCTTAGAAGTTAGCTTTACAGCCGTATCAGCCTAGCCACATCTACCATGGTCATTTCTCACGCCTCACAGGCCGCAAGTTTCATGTAGGGTCTCCTTTCTACCAGGAAGCTCCACCACCGGAGTATGCAGACAGATCTCTGCAGCAACCACTCATGGTTAGGGTGTTAAAGGCCATCTGCATTTTTTTAATTGATCAGCCTGGTTTAACTTTGAAGCTGTGCATGCTTTAAGCAGGGGAGTTGACTGCAGAATCCCCAGAGGTGCACCCAAAATTATTCTAGGATTCTAATGTAATCATCAGTACCACCAGTAAACATACCCAAGATATCAATACCACCTCACGCTGGTTTTGCCTGGGATAGAGATCGTTTTCTTCACAGCAGCTTGTATGGGGCTGTGTTTTGGATCTGGGCTGAAAACAGTGTGGATAACACAGGGGTGTTATTATGCTCACACAGCACCGAGGCCTCTTCTGCTCCTCACCCAGCCCCACCAGCGAGCGGACTGGGGGGGGAGGGCACAAGGAGCCGGGAGGGGACACAGCCGGGACAGCTGACCCCAACTGAGCACAGGGATCTTCCATACCACATGGCGCCATGCTCAGCAATAAAAGCTGGAGGAAGAAGAAGGAAGCGGGGATGTTAGGAGTTATCTTCCCATAAGGTGTTTGTCTTCCCAAGTCACTGTTAGAACAAAGCAGCCCTGCTTTCCAGAGATGGCTGAAGGTATAAAGGCATAAAAGACTTCCATTTAATTGTCCTGAACTCTAGAATGCATAATTTTTTGACCGCCTCCCCTCTTAAGATGAACCAAGTCAGTTTCTTCATCCATCACAAAGATCTCTCTCATAAGACACATCAAGAAGTAAATGGAAAAAAAGACATGGCTCCCTTTCACATTAATGGGTAAATTCTTGTAGTTCTTTGCTTGAAAAGTAAGTGTTATGCTGACAGGGATATCTAGAACAGAAAAACATGGTCCTGAGCCATTACTGTAACAGTGTGTGCCAGCATGAGCTTGACAAGTACAAGTGTGTATGGATCATAATGATCCATCTTGCCCGTACATTTTAGACGTACGACAGAAACTTGCTTCTGTCCTTTTGCACTTGATTCAGGTAGACAGCACGTGACAGTTAGTGTATTTATATTTTAGCATTGCATGTGACATTGATGAGTCATTTTGCTATCAGAAACCCCCAAAAGGTGCATTGATTTCACTGGCTGCTGTAAATCCTCAACTTACCAAACGTAATCACAAACCTCTGTAATACTGGAAAAGGATTCATGAATTCTGTTATATCTTGGCCATTTATTTAAATTATATTCTGGCCATTTGCTTCTTTTACACGTGTTGACTTTGAGGATGGTTGCCTTCACAGAAATAGCACCATTTGTACAGATAGCTATTCGGATGCACACACTGAAGGAGCTCAGTTTGCATCTCTTGAGCGCTGGGTGTGCTGGGCACACTATTTTCCAGTGAACAGTTTGACTTCTGTGAAAAGCACAGCCTTTCTGCAAAAAAATGCCAAATCCCTCCCTCAATGAAAGATCTATGAAGTTTTAAACCGAAGAAAAAACCACAAAGAGCTTGTGCAACTACCACATTGTGTCCTGACATCTTTGACACTTCATTCTGCCTAAACAAAAACAATTCCTATCCTAGGGTTTCATGGTATCTATTTTGCTGACAGCTATTTTAGCATGATTCTCCACTTCCAGTGCTACCTGCAGCTTCGTACAGGTTTTTAACTAGAACACGGAACATTTGTTTCAAAATTTAGAAGTTAAAAGCCTCCTTAAGTCAGCAGAAACAGAAATATTCACTTCAAAAATTTGATGTGCATTTTCACAGTATCAAGTAAAGCAAGATTAAAAAGTTGTTTCAACAAAAATGATAACAAACCCCCACATTTTCGAAAATTTGGGATCAACTGTAACAATCCATCTTGATACATTTAATAGCATAGAGGAGACTAAGTATCAAACCCCCGATGATCAGGCAGTAAGGATGCTTAACACTTTCCAAGTACTTTCATTTAAAAATTTCTTCTGGCTGCCTGTTGTAAATTTTCTTCTTTTGCTTGAACCTTCGGCCTTCCTACATTCTTCAGAAACTATGAGTAACTTTCTTCTCTCATTTACAGCATTACCTTCAGATGGAGCAACCAACTACAGTAACGTCCCCTTTGTGCCTGTTGTACCAACAGTATATGAAAATGAAGTACTTAGGCTCCATTTTTCATTAAAGTTTATATTTTTTGTATTTTTCAAGCCAACCGTACGGAACCAAAAGTACACACAATATCCAAAAAGATGTCTCACCTAGAACTGCAGCTTACGGTGGACAAACAGCCCCTTTTCTTACTTTTCGAATTTTCCACTCTTGCTTAAACATCAGCTTTAACGTCTGTTGCATCAAAATTCTTACCAGCACATGACAAAGGTATGTGTCTAATGCATGACAATTAATTGTGTCTAAAACCACGTTCAGACTACAGAACTTTAAAAAACCACTTTCAAATAAATTTTATACTTTTATTTGTAATTTTATGTGAAACTCTCACATGCATTATGACTGGAATGGATAAATGTCAGGTTGCATCTTTAAAAAAACACTTCGAATAGAGCCATATATACCGGAAATGAGGACAGAAGCCGAATTCCTGAAACTAGAAGTTAAAAACAATGTATAAAAAATTAATTCCAGGATTTTAACCACCCTGAGTTTTAAACTATTCTTTCTGTTAAGGTTACTTATTTTTCAGATACTGTTTCCATCCTGTGTTATGGGGTGTCAGGTCTACAGCAAAATCAGAGAAAGTTAGCATAACACCTACATAATTTACACTGCTGGAAAGAAGGCAAAAACATAACCACCCCACCCCTGGTTAATTCAGTGAAAAGAGAAAAATTCTGTGGTTTTCTCCCAAAGATCTTTCATATCTTATAGCCATCAACACACCCAGGGTATCACTCAAGAGAGGAACTCAAGGATTTGGCAGATATAATGGCAAGAGTTAAGAGGTGCAACTACCCAAAATGCACAAGAGGCAAATGTGGAAACCCTGAACGCGAGAAGGAATTGAGACTATCTGTGGAGGCGCACGAGGCTTTCCCGAATCATTACAGGCAGGACAATGCATGAGTTAAGATAAATAGCTATGTATTAAGCCTCTCAAAATCCTAAGTAACCAACCTATTGAACTGGTCTTACTTAATAGTCATAACTGCATCGAACAGTTTCAGGCACGCTAACTGGGTATTTCTGCTGCAGCGATCAACAGAAGATAACAGATACCAAAATTCAGTTGTGACTGAGCTAATGAATTGAGCAGCTGGAGCATCTTAAAGTAATTTTAGGTTGTTTGCACATACAGAAATACAACGCTCTATTGATTTATAATTGAATTTTTTCCCTTTCAAATTATTCCTATTAAAGACTGACACAGCTGATACAGCTTTATTAAAAAATACCACTATTCTGCTGAATTTTAATAAAAATATTCCCAGAAATCGGAAAGATATAGTTCTCTTGTTAAAAACACAGAAAGTGTTAAATTCTTTATCCTGGAAAAGCTGGAAATCCTGTGAAAGAGAACTAACTCTTCCGGAGTTCTGCAACTGAGGTAAAATAAACATCTTTTAAAAGAGATGCTTGATGAAGGCAGTAATCTACATATCTCTGGTTTTCAAAAAACTCCTGCTGAAACAGTAGGAAAATACTTTGCCTTTCATAGAAACTTTTAATATTACTGATGGAAACAAGAACGGAACATTCACAAGACAAGGGTGAACCAACTGGTTTCATCACGTATGCTGATTTGTATTCTGCCTAAGTACCACTTAAATATCTTTTTTTTTCTAGTCACCTAGTTGGCAAAACCCGTTTTTTTTCACCACTCCTTTAACAAAAAATAAGTCAACTATATCCCAGCTTACTTCCTTGCTGCGAACTCTCTGCTGATTTTGGAGTTCACTACTCTATTCATTGGTTTTAAAGAGGGAATGATTAATAAGACCAGTGATACATCAATTTTATTCTGCTGTTCAATAAATCTTGGGTTTTTCCTAACAAGAAAAAGGAGAAAGAAAGGAATGTATACATTTAGACAAAAGGTGGATTAGCTGTATTTTCAATTTCAGCTACAGGAAAACGATTGGTACAAAAGTTTACTAAGAACTGAGGGTCTAAACTTTTGCATATAAACCCAGGATGGCAAGAATGCTTCTAATTGAACTAAAGCTGCTGAAGGTTTTATTTTTAAAAAGCTCATGATTAACTCATTGAAACACTCCCCCTACTCCAATTTTTGTCTTCTTTTTAACAATTAGTACCATTCTTTGAATTGCAGCAACTTGCAAGTGCTTTATAAACAACCATCTGCCTTATTGTATCTTCTCTGCTTTTCACTGTTTATCAATTTAAAAATGTAAAACACATTTATCAACACATTTATCAACAATGTAACAAATTCCCATCTGGGTTTATGAGATGCTCATCATTTCTTTCAAGAATCATGCTAACAATAATTATGAAACTATCTCTGAACCTTTCGAGTACTGTCATGTTACTGTGATGAACCAACCTACTGCCAATTGCTGCCTACAAACTAGAAGAGTTCACTGAAGCACATCTGACATAATCATTCCAGTAAAAAGTCTTCACAAACAGCAGATTTTCAAAGCGGATTTAGCATATGCAAATGAATATATTGCAGGCAGCAAAGATTCATATTTAAATTTAAATTTCCTTAGGTACTATTAAGTAGTCTTCAATCCTTGCTGTCTGTCCATCTACCTCACTCACCAAAAAGCAATGCTGAAGACAAACAGATCATTAAAAGCTGAAATCTTTCTAAAATTCTGAAGACAGTACACCTACATGATTTAGATTATTTTGTTCAGCCCCTACTGGCATTTTCTTTCTGTTACCAAAGGCATTGGTTCAAAAATGAGCGCAGTAAAAGGACTGGAACCTTACAGAAATGTATTATTTACAGCTTAGGAACTACTACTGGAGAGAAATTCAATACCCTGCCCCTTCCTTAGGTGCTTTATCTAGTTTGCTTAAAGCCTTCTGCGTCATATTTCTGCTTCATACTTAACTATCACGAATTGAAAATCATCAAGTTAATATGAAAAAAACCTGTAACCTGTAATGGATTCCTAAAGAACTGCATTTATAATTGACCTCAGTGCCCAAAAAAGTGATTTAAGTTCTTCCTCCAACTGGTACATTCAAAAGTCTCTATTCCATGTGGATTCTTCTCTGTCTAATAAATGAGATCACAATTTAATTTATTTTAAAGATCTTACCCAATCTCTCCCTTCTGCTTAGTATTATTTTTCTGCACTATTTTTGTACAGATAGTACAACTCTAAATATTTTTGTGACATTTACTCCACTGTAAAATTTTGCTAAAGCAAAAACCCTCTGCAACATTCATTAGTAGATGGGGCAGGGTGTGCACAGAAATAGCACTATCAAATCGCTTCCAAAGGAGACCACTCAAAATGGGATGTAACCACTTTCAAAAATAAGGGAGGGGGAAATATTTCAATTAGATGCTTTCACTCTACCTTTCAAACAGGACATAAAGTTAGGAAGAGTCTGTTAGGTTCTCAGTGAGGATTTTTACTATCCCCATGAAAGTTTACTCTTCCTTGACTGTAATACAAGACACTGAAAAAATTCAGTTCACATACGCTCAACAGACACCTGTTAAGAATTTGGCATCTCATATCGTTGAACAGAACAAGCTCTTCAACAGCCCTAGCCAGGCAAGCATCCCGTGAAAGCAAATGTCCGTGAACCCGCCTGTATATTACATCACTATCTATTTATTTTGCCCTCTCAGTAAGACAATTTTTTCCAACCACTAAATAACTAACAGCAAAGACATAATAGTAAGTCAAGGTACACAAACGTAATTTTGCTTAATCCATGGTGCGGAGCACATGATTTATTACATTAAAGTCTCACTAGCCAGAGAAAATCTGGAATGTTTAATGATAAACTGTCTGTGCAAAGAAACTGAAACTAGAGTGTAAGGATTTCTACTAATCATCTGCAAATTTTATTTGGAACTTGATCCTGCAGCCCTTATTCACAAGATCAGACCTATTGAGTTTATTCACATGAGCTTCGGCTGCAAGATTGGACCTTAAGTACTATCAGGTGCACGTGCAGCCTATCATCAGATTTTGGGTTATTCATGTAAGAAGCTACCCTTTCAAATGCAGACTACTTAATGCTTCCTTCTTCATTAACTTACATGTCCTCTTCTGCTGCTCTATGCTTTCATTTGTGCTATGTAAATAGCTTCTTTCTCTCAGTCATCCAAACAAATAATGCTCTTTGCAACCAAGGAGGAAATTAGTAGCAGGTGAACGCTTATTTTTTATTTTATGTTGAGACCAAGCTGTTCTTTAACTTAAAGGAGATCTGGAAAAAAAAAATATCCCATTTTACTACTTAGCGATCTTAATTATGGGTTGTCATTGTCATAATCCTACATACTTATTCCCCCTCCCCCCCAATATTAACCTTGATGGTTAATATACTTTTTGATGAGCTGGACCTAACGTTGTGCCCACACTTTAAAGCAGTTTATTTAGTGGGACAAGACTTCTCTGATGATGTAAAAATAACTGTATCTTATCATACACGAAACACGCAAGGAATTTCTGACTCAGGTGTTCTATTTCTTTGCTTTCCTTATCTGTTTTACATAAATATAAGGTATTTTCTTGTGCTGTAGTGTGGCAACTGTAAAAAATAACCACAATACTTCTGCTACCTGCTTATAGGTCAGACAGGCTGCAATTACAAGAGACAGCATGTGCTTGTCCTTGAACAGGACCACAGCAGAGGCATTTACATCATGGTCCACATTATAATCTACATATTTGCAAATCCTATTTGACTTATTTAAAGACATGGGTAGCCAAGCAAACTCTCAGTACAGGTAAAAGTCTCTTCATTAGTGATGGCCCTCAGAACACCATCTGCAAATATTAAATGGCCTCCAAGCAATCACCAAATTATAATTACCCAGTACTAGAGCTGTAAGAGACACGCAGAGGGACAGACAATAACTGCCTACTGACGCTAGGGATACTCTGGTTAGTCTAAGACTGTGGAAGGAGAATGTCAATATAATCTTTTACATATGAAATCTCATTATCAACACAACCTATATGACTGGCAAAATGCAAGGTAAAATCCCAGCAACTGATTTTAGTAGTATTTTTTTAAAATTCCAGCTCATTTCAATGTCATGATGAAGCAGGGGCTGAAGCTGACTGTTGGCAATTTCCGTAGCCATAGTATTATTTGAAAGTGTGGTACAAACAATAAACAGAGTTACCTACTTAAAACGCAAGGAGACGTACATCGTATGAATCTAGTCTGGAGTTTAACCTAGAATCCAACTCCCCATAACTCCTGCCCAGAATTTTTTTTTAAATAATTCAGCCTTGAACTGGAATGGTACGTCTGCAACCACTGAACTGTTGTCACAAAATTGTTCTCAATCGTACTTCAAACTTGCCACATGGATTAATCGGCAGTTAGAAGCAGCTGCAACACCATGTTCTGTGCACTTCTGTTGCCATTTTAATTTTTAAAAAGCAAATGGAGAGGCTCTCCACAAAATTCAATGCTGCAATAGCAATGACTGAACCAGAATCACAAAATTATGAACAGTTCACTAAATTGTCTATTAGGAGCACATATCAAGAGGCTGCAGAACAAATTGTGTGCCTGAAATAACAGATCAATGAATGAAGAATAAAGAGATGTAAGAAGTGGAGACGTTGACAAACCATTGTAATTTCTGAAGAATCAATTTCCATACAGCCAGAGTAATGGCAGAGCATCACAGATAGTGTATTCACGACTTTTAACAGCAAAAAATCATGGATTACCAAATGGAAATTTATTGTTGCTCCAAGAAAGAGAGAATGATGCTGTAACATAAGGCCAGGAAGTACACCCACTTCTTAAAATTAGTAAAATGCAACGAAAGCAGCCCACAATATATATGTATAGTAAAAAAAAAAAAAAAAAAGTCACCTTGGGCATGATGGATATATCCTTTAAAAATTAGAAAAACAGTAGAAAATGCCTGAGCTAACAATGGAAACACTGAATACATAAACCACTTTTGTCTGATGACACAAGTCTAGCTACTTTATCATCCCACTGTATGTCCAGCTACATAAACGTTCAACCACTAATACACATCAGACAACTCCTAAAGCCAAAGGATGATGTTTCAAAATAAAGGCCTAAAGGCAGATTTTACTACCACCTTATGAATTATATGAGCTGCTGCTTCTTAAGCTATCACAGTTTGCTAAACACATCTTACCCTAGACTACAAAGTGGCTAATCAGAGGGTAATATACCGCTTCTGTACTATTCAACATCTACATCAGTGACCCACCAATCTATGGCCCAAAAGAAGGTTTTATCTATGTGAACGAGTGGCAAGGGTCTTGCTGGTCAGTGTCCCCTGTGTTCTCAGATAACTATATAAACACCCATAGTGCCAAAAGCTGACAATGGAGCATTTATAAATTTGTGGCTTGTGGAAGAACTGTGTAGTATCAAGCACCTAGCAGTCAACACACTGAAACACAGATGAGTTTCTTTTTTCTCTAAAAGCACAAAACAAATAAACAACTGAGAACAATTCACTCTGTCAGATTCCTGACCTCAAACCTTCCTGGCCTTTTTTACCTACCAATATAAACGAAGTGCACTGTCAAAGATGACTCAAACCTGAACACGGAGAATGACTATAACTAAGGCAAAATGCGCAGGACGGATCACAGGTGTAAGCACCCACTCCATGAACACACACCACCTCCTGGCTAACCAAAAATCACAAAAAAAGATTCATACTCCTACCACTATTCAGATGAACAGAATGAGGAATGTGATGATGCTGCCAAACACGCGCAACAAGGTGTGGTGGCACAGGAACCCACATGGAGACATACTAATCTTTACAGTTGTGTCTCGTCCAACTGATTTATTTGAAAAATGGGGATATTTGAACAATACAGGCACACACGAAGGTCTGCACACAGAGACCACGGAATATATGCCGATCTGTTTCCAGTTGGAAGACATCTGTATCGAGTAACTTAGATAATGCAACAGACTGGGCAATATCACATACCCTGATCTGGAAAAACATACAGTTGAGGTGAAAGGACGTGAAAAGCAGCAGCAGTAGCCTCCATCGTCTCCTCCCCTCCCACAGTTCTTGCAGGAACGAGGAGGAGGAGGAGGAGATAAAAAGCAAGGTTCTTCAATCCCTGTTAACAAGCTCCGGCAGGACAAAGCAGCTCCAAGACATCCAGCACAGAGCCCAGGCTCTCCCTGCAATGAAACGGAGGGGCTGAGGTGGCCACAGAGCACCAGACCACCGCTCAGCGGAGACCTGGCAGGGTCAGACGCAGCTTTTCAGCACAGTCTCACAAGCAGAAAGGCCATCTCCATCACAATGCCTCTTCAGGAGGCACGGCTGGGAGACAGACTAACCGATGTTATCTGTCCTGCTGAAGTCACAGCGATCTGGCCTGCAGAGGCTTTTCATTTTACCGGAATGAAAAAGTAAAACCTGCAGCACTGAAAATCCACTATGGTTTACCTAAGAGTTGGGATCATTTGGGCAATTATTCTCAAATACCAGAAATTCTTTGTAATGGAACGGATTACATGTATTTAAATGGAGGCTTGTATGTGTGAAAACACAGCCCTGCACAGCCCTGCAGTTGTTAACACTGCACACACGTGAATCTCCCTCTTTCTTTCCCGGTGTACTTCTCTCCACTGAACCTCTTACTTCCACTTCTCTCTGCCTGATAGTATCCAAACCAACGCTGGTGGGAATTCTTGGACCATATCTTGCTCAGCTGTGCCGGTTAAGGACAGATGGAACGCTATTCCCATTAATCAGGACGGGCAGAGACTTCTGCCATGCACTCATGTCTTCAGCCTGCGCGCTCGGTGCTTACAGAAGCTCACAGAGCCTATCCTGCTACACCTAGAAAAGGCCATGTAATTACATGTTTCTTCAGCTTTAACAAACGCAGTCTTGGCAGCATGAGAACTATATGAAACCATTTGGTGACAAATTTAAGTATATCCTTATTTACCATCCAAGAAACTCAATCAAGATGCTTTATACTATTTACTTTGCAACACTGTAGGACTGGCTGTCATTTCAGACATTTTAGTTTTCTTTTTACTCTTTAATACACAAGTGTACGGGCTGGGAGGGACACAAGGGAGCTGGGAGGAGACACAGCCGGGCCAGCTGACCCCAACTGACCAAAGGAATATTCCATGCTATATGGTGCCAAGCTCAACAATAAAAAATGGGGGAAAGGAGGATGAAGGGGGAATGTTCAGAGTTATCTTCCAACAAGGCGTTTGCCTTCACAAGTCACCATCACACACGAAGAAGCCTTGCTTTCCTGGAGATGGCTAAACACCCGCCTGCTCGTGGAAAGCAGTGAATTAACTCCTTATATGGCTTTGCTCGCGTGCGCAGTTTTTGCTTGACCTATTAAGCTGTATCTCAGCCCAGAAATTTTCTCACTTTTACCCTTCTGATTCTCTCCCCAGTCCCACGGCGGGGAGCGAGCGAGCGGCTGTGGGGGGCTGAACTGCCCACTGGGGGTAAACCATGACAACCAGAAAGTTTAAAAGACAAAATATCTAAACATGCACAATCAAATGTATCTCCAAGTAGTACGAATTAATGTAACAGAAAGAGTAAGTGGGGAATAAATGTATTTAATCCTTACTAAAACAATAATGCTGAAGAAAGTGGACAAGCCATGAGGCAAAAGCAGTTCTTGAATGACATGCCATGATGATTCCAATGGAAACCGCTGGGCAACATTCTATAGTCTCTAAGAAAAAGACCCCAGTTTGTGCACAGAAGTGTGGATCCCCTTTCTCCAAAAGCCCCTCTGACGCGAGCGGCATGACTACCTAGAGGTGAGGGTGCCCAGGCTGTTCTCTCTGTCGGGCACGGGAGGTCGTGGCAGCGCAAGGAAGACCTCAGCACACACAGCTTTGCATCCACACTGAGGTCAGATGCCTTTCTTCAAGTCAATGCTCTGTCTCCTTATTGTAATGCTTATTACAATAAGCATGGCACTGAAATTAAAGTGATTTTCACACAGAAAAGGAACCATGGTCAGTCGCTTCTACACCTACTACATACACAACATCACTACAAAAAGCCCGGGAAGTACCACTAGCATCCAAACATCTAATACACCAATTAATATTTAATCAATTAATCATCAGATCTCTACTTAATCAATCTAGTGGCTCCTGGTGTCTCCTGGTAACATAAGAAAACCAGCCAATGTATTTATCTTCATCTAGAAAGTAAAATGCCACAGTTTTTTTACCCAGTGCTTCACCTTGAGGAGAAGAAAGTTAAAGAAAATACTGCATTGTATAAAACTCTCTGATTTGCGTAATGTAGATGATATTCCATTTTGAACACATACTAAACTCAAATTATAGTCTAAATCACGTCTTAAACTATGCAGCAAATAATGAAAAACTGTTAGAGCATTATCACACAAGAAATCCTGAAATACCTTTTGTTAAATGACTGCCTAAATCTCTATTAACATATATAGAAGTATCACTTCTACAGAGAAACACAACAAAAACCAATGCATATACACATGCATACACGCAAACGACTTACATACCTCTCCAAGAGCTTCATAGCGCTTTTGGTTCCACCTATGCAAATCTTCACGATAATTAAAAACAAAACGTTCCCCGGTTTTTATGTGTCTTAACTGTCCTTCTGTAAAGGAAACAAAATAATTACATTTTAATATACTTCTTAAGACACATTTAATTTCTGAAAATTTTAAAAGAAGCCTACATCTAAAAATTGGGCTATTATGAATTCTCTCTCATTTTTAGTTATAGTATTTCCGAAGGAAAACAATTGTAGCGTAACAACAAAATGCATTCCCCTTGAATGCCAGATAAAGCTAAACACAAGTGATGACACAGAAATTACATGCAGGTATCAAATGCCAAACTGCTTTGCAAGAAATATTTATGTCTCAACTGCTATGGATTAACAGTGAAATGTAAACATAAGCAGTTAATATTTGATCTGCAGTGTCAATTAGGTGATCAAATTGTAGCTACAAATCCCCTACTTCAAAACCAACTGCATTTATGAAGAAATGCAAGTAGAAAACGGGCAGGAGGTTGGAAGGAAAGGAAACATTTATTTTCAAGACTAACAACATTCTAAATTAATCTGAAAAAAACCCACGCCCACGGTTAAGGTAAATATCTTAACTTCTAGGCACAGTGCAATCAATAAAGGGCTCTTAGGTTCAAGGTACACTGAGCTCATAATAGTAGAATAAAGCAGAATGCTTGATCAGAGCAAAACCACGTGCTGTTCTTAGATTCCAGTGTAACTTTCTGTATTTGGCCTTATTTATAGCAAAAGTTTAGTAGCGTACCCAACCACAGATGAAGACATGGACTAAGTTAAAACAACAATAGTAATAAAATGGCAACCAATAGGAGGCAAACTGCAGAAAACAGGTATCTTACCAGTCATGTTTCAGCTTATTAGACAAAACACAAGTTACGATCTCAGACAATCAGAAAACTGCAGTAAATTAGACAAACATTAAAAACAGAGATATGTACGAGGATCCTCTTTGAAGGCTGAAATGTCTGCGTGATGACAGTAAGGTTTCTCAGCAAAATGTTTCCTCTTGAACAGTAAGAAACTGCTCACTTAGTTCACACCTTTGCAGACCTTTATATTTTGATTCTTGATGCTTTAAATAAAATATTTAAGATCTGGTATCTCTCATAGTTATGCTTATCTGCTTATTTGAAATTTTCTTCCAGACCTGTCTTACCTCATGTACTAGATAGCAGGGAAATATTTCTCCCCAACTTCACATCCCTGTCTCAGGTCCAAATATCCTTCTTCTCATATTTTCATAATAACTCTACCTTCAGCTGTTTCTTCTCAGCTAGCTACTCTTAAAATACGCCATTCAATAGTACACAAAGTTGCTCTCTCCACAAGTAAAGTGGAGCAAATATCTGGTATATTTTTTCTTTGGCTTTCTGGAACCCTTGTCTTCCTCGGATGCTTTAAATCTGATAAAAATCTTCCTTACCTTTCCATCATAAAAAGAAGCATGATTATGACATAAGAGAACATGACTGAACAGCTGAATTAAATGTACAACAGCAAAATGGAGACCTTTTTGCTTTGCTGACCACATGTAATAGGCTTTGCTGCATTCTACGGAAATCACTCAGGCTGTGAGCTTAGCGATGGAATATTCAATAACATCATTCTAAAACATCATTCCCCAGAATTCAAATTTCAGCCCTTTTTATCAACCACATATGAACCATTAACTCTGAAGTCAGTAAGGAAGACAGTAGACACTGTGCAGATCTAAAAATAAGGAGCTGAAAAGTGACAGAGCTGAACCCCTCCCATCAAAGAAAGAGCATCACTTTCATGACACTTTTAGTCTCTAAGTACCTTCCTGTGAAAGCCATCAGGGTATTAAAAAGCTAAGTGTTGCATAAATGACTATCATTTAAAGGAAAGCTCTTTTTTTTCTTTAAAAGTGGAAGATGTAAGACAGGCAGATTTAGAAACTAAAGTTCCTCTGTTCACAGAACAGGCACTGCAAAGAAGTAGAATTGTAAACGTCCCCATTTGTCCTACAGGTTTCAAACAATCTTGAAAGAGCCATTTCCTGCAGTCTGGTATTACTTTAGCTCAGAGGCTTATTTCTCAGCTGGATTTTAAAATGTATGCACTGGAAATTATAAATACTACTAACTCATTTAACACAGATTCAGCTAGCTGGAAGTACTTGTACTCATCACACGCTTAGCTGTAATGCGAAACCGAGACCCACACCAGAAGAGTAAGACACAGTCTATCATGTTGCTCATCCTTCCATCAATATAAACAGGTGTTTTCCTATTGGTATTCAAGAAATAGCTGGGATAAATTATTATCTAAATAACTTCCTTTGTACCCATAAAAATGAATCAATATGTAAAACATTTCTAAAATGAGTGACCACTCTTTGATTTTGCTTTTTAATGCTAATGCTACAGAAATTATTCAGAATTTTTGTATCAAACACTTCCGTCAGAGAAAACAGGAAGACATAAAGTATGCATAGTACAAACCTACAGTACTGTAGAAAACGAGGGATTTTTGTGACGATTTTATGAAATAAAAAAATATTTCTTAGCTAGATTTACAAGTCCGTTAACACTAAGGCTTAAAATTTTATTCTTAACAGAAAAGTGTGAAATTCTAATAGGGACTTATAAGATATAATTAAAGCTCTGATAACCTCTCAACATTATTCTAAGTATAGCCTTTACAAAGCATATATGACTTACTTTCATTAAAGACATACTCAAATCCTTCCAGAGTATCAGGAAATTCAAGTGGTGGCTCATCTTTTTTCATTAGTTCATCCAAGTCTATTCTAGACAATAAATCTAAAAAAGGAAAAGAAAAATTACATAATGCATGCTATGCCTTTTTTATTTCACTATTACCACTGACAAAATGTGTTTGTTAAGATGTGTAGATCTCAAGGGCAGAAGGACATCCCACATATTACTAAACATAGGACTTCGTTATGGGAAATGTCATTCCAGATTCAAAAGCTGGGCCTCATTCTCAGTACATCTTATTTATTTATTTCTTTATTTACCGACCTATCTCTATAAAGTTGATCAAAAAACGTCCAGGGACAGAGGAGTCACCGAACACATGGGGATTTGTTTCAATGATTACCCTCAGTATTAGAAATAGGTCTCTGGTACCCATCCTGGTTTTAACATGAACTTATCTAGCTTCAGTATCAAGTCATCGATACACTCTTGTTTGCCTTCTTGAAGAGTCAGATTATGAAATGGATGTCATCTCACAGGCATTTACCGGCTGTGTGATCACAACACTTCTTAACCTCCCTTTTGGTACCCAAATAGTCTGAGTTATCTGAATCCTTCTCTCAACCACCCTCCTTTAATAACTCTCAAGGCAGAGAAAACAGCAACCCATGACATGCACATCGTTTTCAGACAAGGATGGCAAACCTAGTACAGTTTGCATTCACTAATGCAAGTACACTAAAATAAGTGTAGTCTACATTCTTCGCCCTAGCTTTAAGGATTTATATTTAACCAGGCGCAAGCATATAGGGACATATTTTGGTTACATTTAACTACTAAGCAAGGTAATACCCAGACAATACTTATTGCTCATCACCCACGCAACCCAATGCCATCATTTTAACATAATTTCAGATTATTAGTAAAAAATCATCAAGAAATGGTTCAGCAGGATTCCACTGAAATATATTTGCCTGTTTCCTCGTAGATGAATCTGAAGACCACACAAACATTCAGTTTAGGAGTGCTACACCGACTTTTCACGGTTATTGTTTCATTAATCAAGATACCCTGTGTTACCAAGGAAATGAATTAAGTATTCTAAGTATATTGGTTTATTACCTTTACCATCCAAAGTTGTAGGGAAAGAAAACAGTTTGAAAAGACTCATTTTCTTTAAACTTGCTTTGTTTGACATTAAATACACTTTCATCCTTTAATTACTTAAAATCATGATTTGAATAGGTTTTGTGTCACTATTTTTGCTTAGTCTTGTCACCAGTGACAAGCCCATAGGTTACCCCTGTTACCTAAGCTTAGTATGGGTACATTAATCCTTTGACATTTCTACAGTGTTTAAAATGTATTGAAAATTAGCTTCAACATTCTGGAGAGTTCCTTGGCCTGCTCTTTTATAACTGTTCAGGTTCACATGACATTCACTCCAGCGTCCATATGATTATCTGCAGCTCCTCCTTCCCTAAGTGATTTCACCGGGAGAAGCTGGAGGACCAAAGGCCATCTTGTATGGCTGCTGAAACTCAACATCTCTCCAACCCATGCTATGGTATCTGAGCATCTCTGTGGTATCTAAATAGCTATACAACATCTGATGTTGAGCAGAAGATTTCTAAATGTGGCTTTCTCAACCATAGCTCCCTTTTACATCAAATCTGTTTAATAGCAAGCCCCATGACATTCAATCATATGCTTGTTCTTGTGCATTGTCCTTTGAAAGTTCTGGTCAAGCTGCTTTGGTCCTCAACCAAATGATAGGAGAAAGAAAAGTTTGTCAAAGAAGTTTTTCACAGCAGGATGTAAAAAGCATGCCCCTTCTTCCTCTGTACTTTCACAACGACAAGGTAGCAAAGCAGTCTTTAGCACATCTTTCCTTGATGAAGAGACTCCAGTCACACCACATCTTTAGAATTTAATTTTACCAGAGTTTTCATGTTTCTTACTGTGACCCATTTCGAAGTGTGTTTACACAGAAGTGTCAGTTACTATATGCTAAAATATCCATCTTCTAAGGAGCAAGGGCAATACTATATGAACTACATTAAGCTTATCTGCAGTACGTACAGCTTGTCATGATTTACAGCTTGCATCAGCGTCACTCAGGAAGACTGCAATTGGTCTGCGCTACAACCACCGACACGGCCACTTTCTTCCTGTGCAATTTTTCAAGTTAAAATTAGCTAAAGTGTACTTACAACTTTGAGATTCTTTCAAGATCTGACCCACCATTCTCGCCTAAGATCTTGGACTCTCCAACTCAATTCAAGCCCAGTTCAACACAGCCCAAAACTGCGTGATCTGCAAGAGACCTTCTACAGCTCAACAGCTGCTCACTAGATCACATGAAGAAAACAAGATCCTCACTAAAAGTTTTCATTATGTGGAATATTTTTCAGACACTAATCCTTAATGAAGATCAAATTAGTGCCAAGTATAAAATGAGAATTTTACTTTTCCAAACATGAAGTATAATTTCCTCAAAATATACTAATTTGACAGAGCTAGTACAGGGTTTGAAAAAAGCACCACATACGTTTTCACCAAACGTTTCACAAAAACACAGTTGTAACTGAAGAAACACCATCTACCATCACAGCAAAACAAAACACATATTCCTAATAATACTTCAGTAGTAATTCAGTTTTTACACTGGAGTTGCAAGGTGTATTCTTTTTTCTCTTTTGAAAGACAATTTAGAGAGTAAATGTGCGATGCAAGCACTTTAAATACAATGTTTGGTTAGCATACTTGTAGGTCTAACCAACTGCTTGTACTTCCAAAATTGAAAAACACTATTTATAAGATGTCATTTCTTTAATTTATTTTGTCTTCAAGAAAATTACTCTGCTAAGTCAGTTAGGTCCACTTATTTTTTTAAAACATACAATACAAAGAAAACTTTATAAAATCAACATGGTAATCAATGTCCTGAAAATGTTTTCCCTGCTAACATTCTAGTCAAAGAGATTTTTAAAAGCTGTAATATGGATGCATAATTATAAAACATAAGTGGCATAAAAATTAAATGATAACTCCCAGAAACTAAGAACACAAAAGCACCAGTCAACTTTCTCAAAGGATAATTATGAAAATTAAAAAAATTAATGGATATCTTATTCTGTTACTCCTTACCACAGATCGTTATTTTTTATATCCTCTTACAAAAATACTGATAATGGACACACCATTAGACAAAAAGCATTAGCATAGATGGACTAATAGCCTCTTCCAGTATTGCAATTCCCAGACTCTAACCCATAGTTATATCAAACAATTTTCCTTTCCTTAGTAATTGTTTCAGAAATGTCAATATATGTAAAAAGAAGGCAAAAAGACTCATACCCTTTAATGCAGTAGTCTTCTCTTTTTCATCGGGGCCTCCTTGCTGGAGCTGAGCCATCATTACCCCAACTGTCAACAGACTTAAAATACTGAGGTAAACGTACATTAATCTTCGAAGGACAATCTGAAAATCAACAACAGTAGGAAATTAACAAATTTACTGACTTTTACTTCCACAGACCTCATTTGCTACTGCTTACATCATGAAAAGCCAGAATTTGTTCTAAAAGCAAAACTTCCTTGAGTATTATAAACCCCTCTGATACCTAAGGTAAAATTAACTTTTTCCTCTCCTTCAAAACTTATACCGGACACTCTAAACTCTCATCACACTATGCTGCATTAGGACAGTTTACACCAAAGTGTGACACACATTGCAGTATCAAGTTTGGTCGAAGATTTGAGTTCACAAGAATGAACACTAACGTCTCCCTCATCCTGAAAGGACTACTATCTAATTGATATTTCTTTTTTGCAATTCTAATTTAACATCAGTAAATGAGACACCTTTTGGAGAAGCACCACACATCTAAGGCTGAAGTAGAAGATACGAGAAAAACCAAAACATAACCAGCAGAACTTCCACCATTTTTAAGGATTTTCTTCATTAATTAATTCCACTTTATTGTTCTCACTGTACTATAACATTTTGTTTTAGTAAAACTACACAGAGCACACAGCTTTAAAGCACTGTGATTTCTGCAATGCATCATCGGCATTGAAATTTGTAGAGTAAATGTCCAGCTAAGGAACGAACCTCAATATATTCAAGGTGAGAATTTACATGAAAAACATATTTCTAAATTTCTCCTATTGCGCAGAAGGCAACCCAGACATTCATCTCTGCAATCCCTTTCATCCTCAATCTGACATCACGGGAGCAAACTACCACATCACAATCACTGCTTCTTCCTTCTCAGGAAAAAGACTTCTGTGCATTGAATTCTTCTTCCCTTCATCTTTTTTGGCTCTTTGTTTTATCTGTCAGTCACTGCTAATTTGTTTCATTCTTCTCCCCAATATACTTTATCATGGATGAGTTTGTATGAACTGTATCTCTGTAGCAATCTGTAAATTTCAAACAAAGAGTAACAGGATTCACCAACCACTACTGGCTCCCTAATACTTACACCTGNCACCTGTAAGAAAGAACCCCAAAATGGTTTATTTTAAGTAACAGCAGTTCACTGTACGGGCAGCAGAAAAAAACTAAAAATCAATAAAGCTTAATAAAGACTATTTTTCTATTGTCTTTAGAGAAAACCTATTACATGAAACATTTTCTTGTAGATTAAGGCAAAACACAGCAACTTAAGGGAGTGATAGTTATTATTAACTAAGGAGAGAGCTTGGGGGGGTGTTGTTTGTTTGTTTGTTTCAGTTTGGTGTTCAAGAAAATCCAATAATACATTCTCTAAACTGGACCTATGGGAAACTTTGACACCTTCCTTTGGAGAAGGTTGTTCAGATTAAGCTGATGGGAAATGACAGTACACTGCCAAAAGTCTTTTAAAGACACAACTCCACTAGGAAATCTCTGCTTAGATTGTATACTTTTTAAAATGTGACACAAGTCAACACGATTCAGTTAAAATGTGCGTCTTTTGGGTAACACTTTAATCACGTTAGCACTCATAACAAAAGTAATCAACAAAAATAACAGCAAAACCACAGAGACTTTGTTTGTATTTTCTAGCATATAACACAGTCAATGGAAATATTAAAATTACTCAAATTTCCGTTCACACATGTAGATGGTATTAAAGACTTTTCTCAGATACTTCCAAATAGTCCAGTGACAAAAGTTCAACAAATACAGAATCTTGTCCATCATCAGTTTGTACATCTGCAGCACAAAATCATGTCCATTTTAGTAAATCATTTAGAAAATAAACTAACCCATTCCAGTTAAAGTTATCAGAAGTGCTAGAAAATGACAGTGATAGTGTTTTGTGATAGCTCAGATGAAAATTGTTCTAGTCGTACAAATTGGGTAGTCCTCCCTACACTACGTTTGAAAATTCATCATTGGGTATAGGTAAGTTAATGCAGTTACAAAATACATACAGGTGCTCAAAGACTTGTTATTACCCAAGGGAAGAAATATAAAATTTATCTGAACAGATTTACCTTGATAAACTAACCCCCAACTCCTAATCAGATAAATCAATGCAGTGACCAAGAATCCCTGGCATTCTTGCCCCTACAATGGATACCCTTCTTCTTCCTTTAACAGATGAAGACCCTGCCACTGAGTTAAAAGCAGATAACTTAACAGCTTCACTTGCCAAGCTAGAAGCACCAAAGTAAATAAACAAACAAATAAATCTGAATTTAGCTTTGAGAGAGAGAATATCCAGTTCTTTTTGACAAAGTAAAAAACTGTTACAGCAGCCACTGGAGGGAGGACTTGATATTAGAATGAGGATGAAACAAGCACACGGTATTTTATGCATTGTTTGTGTGAACGCAGCAGTTTGTTGAATCCCTCACTGATATTTGTTTAAATGACAAATAGAAGAAATTAAATGAGAGGGTTGGATTTCCTTTCTTTGACTGGCAGATGTCGAATCAACTATAGTCTGATGGTGCAGAAATGATCAGTGGGAAAATTATAAAGCTCTCTGAATGGTTGCTTATAGACAACTGCAGGAATTGCAGCTTATTCTAGGCATCAGTTTCAAGCCCCAGTGATCTTCAACTACATGCACTGACCACTCTACATAATTCACTAATACTATCATCAAGTTTCTCTTAATAAATACAGATTATTTTAAAAGTGTTACTCTGTACAATTACTTAGATGATTCTTTTTCTGTGATTGTTTTTTGCACTAGCTACAGCTAGCATACTTCCTAAAAAACAAGTTACTTTTCACCTGAAGAAATATTTACAGTAAGTTTATTGCCAAGAGAATATATATTTATTTGTATGCATCTTGCTTTCCCATGCAAACTTAAGTATTCTATCACAAAATATCTTATGCGTATTCTGTGCCTCTTCAACTCAACGCCCAGCAACACTTAAAATAAGTTAACAGCAGAAATATTCTGGTTTCATGGTTTCACATGAGACAACAAGACTGCATTTTCATCATAGCCCTACTAATGCAACTACAGAAGTGATGGCTTCACAAACAAATGGTCATTAAATTTAAAAAAAAAAAAACCAAAACAAAACAAAAACCAACCAAACCCTACAGACTGTTGCATACTAGAGGGAATATACATACATATTGCATGATCTTGTTTGTAAAGTGGTACTGAAGCTTGGGCCGCCGAGACTGTGACTGTGTAACAGTGCTAGTCAATCTAATCAAACTAGACACCATAACGTATATTCTGACTCTGAAACAAATGCACACATACACAGATTTCTACAGACTTCAATTCTTCTTCATTGTATAAACGCAGCTAGAAATGTGGCAAAAAAGAAGTTGTATATGATTTTGCTCTACATTAGCCATACCTGACATTAAGTCAACGCTACAAATGTTCCAAATAAAGGCTATAATTGTAGTGCTAACCCACTGCAAGTGCAACACAAGTACTTTCAAACAGGACAAATCCATCGAGTGTATCTGGACATAATCTGAACACGCGTCATCAGAATGCCTCTTGCACTGCACGTCTTTATTAGAATACAGTTGGGTTAGGGTCCTGCTCTCTGTAAACTGACATCCCAAGCAAGCTAGAGACAAGTACGGGTTAGATTTGTGCAATGTGGCTGATGACTGAGTGAGACCCAGTTTTTCTTCAAAGAGATGGCTGGGTGACAGTTTGGCTCGAGCCCCTTCTCTGTATTGGCTCAACAAAGCAAAAAATACATACTTTAATCTTAGTAGTATTTTCTGTCTAATTAGATTTTATCTATTCCTGCTTTTAGGGCACTACAGATGACATCAGTAACAACTGCTTCAATTAAGGTTGTACTTCACTTTCCCTCACTTACAAGAGCCTATTTTCAACTGCTTATAGGTTTGCCAAACTTCAGCTCTGAAAGCCCATTATTTCCAGCCTGCTTTGGACGAAACGGTTTTGAAAAAGTTCAGCTAAAATGTCTAGCTCCTGTGTAAGAAGAAGGTTCTTCTGCTCCCTTCTGCTGATGTTAATGAGCAGCTACAGCATCTCCATGTTGCAGAGATCAGAAATTTAGCCAGAGGATCAGCTTAGCAGTGTGTGCCTCTTGCCATTACCCTTAAAGCCTGCCCAGATCTGCTCAAGTAAAATTTGCTTTTTGTGCACATTTAATATAGACTCATTACGACTTATCAGAATTTCCAGAAAATTTACCTATTTGCCTACAGCGTGCTCCATACAGCTGCAAAAAGCCAGAGGGAAGATGCACAGGAGGGGAGTAATAAATGCTAAAAGAGCAGGATCTTTAACCACTAGAATACAAAGAAACTGGCGAGGATCCCAAAGTCCCTGAATCTCAGTACATCTTCGCATTCTACCAAATGGTGGTGGTGCTTGCTGATAAAGTACACGACTGCAGCTGACACTAAGGGTTGATGTATTTGCACAGCAGCTACCTTCCAGTGTTATTTACCCCTCAAGCTCAAAAAGCAGAGGACTACGAGCTATATGCATTAGCGTCCCGACCGTGTCAGCTACTCAGTTGTTTACACAAGGCAGAGTCAACACAATTCCACGTGCTGAAGCTTTAATTATTTCAGTTTAACTTTCTTGAAATGCTGGAAATGACCTTCATAAACATATGCATGTAAACATGACCAAATAAACATGTCAAAAGACTACAAAGAGGCAGCACAACCTCAACACAGCCTCTGGGAGGTTTACAACATGATGGTCTTATCAACCAAAAGCCAGGTTCAAAAAGATCATCAACAATTCTGCAGTAGCAACAGCTTTGAATACACATACTGGTTTTGTCTGGGATAGAGATTTTTTTTCACAGTAGCTTGTATGGGGCTGTGTTTTGGATTTGGGCTGAAAACAGTGTGGATAACACACGGGTGTTATTATGCTCACACAGCACCGAGGCCTCTTCTGCTCCTCACCCAGTCCCGCCAGCGAGCGGGCTGGGGGGGGACACAAGGAGCTGGGAGGGGACACAGCCGGGACAGCTGACCCCAACTGAGCATAGGGATCTTCCATACCATATGGTGTCATGCTCAGCAATTAAAAATGCGGGAAGAAGGAGGAAGGGCGGACATTCAGAACCATGGCATTTGTCTTCCCAAGTCACCGTTCCATGTGATGGAACCCTGCTTTCCTGGAAATGGCTAAATACCTGCAATTCCTTATTTTGCTTTGCTTCCATGTGTGGCTTTTGCTTTTCCTATTAAACTGTCTTTATCTAAACTCATGCGTTTTCTCACTTTTACCCTTCTGATTCTCTCCCCCATCCCACTGTGGGAAGAGTGTGCGAGCAGCTAGGGGGGGGCTTGGCCACAACAACGCATAATACAATACTCTCTTAAATATGCAGAGTATCAATAATTAAGTGTATGGAGAACCCTACTTCTGTTGACGCAGACGGACAGTTATCTAACGACTCAGGCAAGCAACTCTGGGGACACAAAAAGTGATCCTGCAATGAAGGCAGGAGAACACTGCCTGGAGAACTCTGTTCACAGGCGGAATTTGCAAGTGTTCTTATGGAATACTACTCAACTCCTGAAAAACAACAAATTCTCAGATAACCTCTGTTTGTATTTCCCATTTACTGCGCATTCAGCCTGAATGATTTCCTTCGGTGCTCGAAACTGTGGACCATGGGATTCCTGTTTAAAGAAGAACTTTGAAGAACCTTCCCCAGCTTTCCCAATCTCGGTACCCAAGATGAGTGTACACTGATGAGCAGGACATTAATTTCAATTAATTTCACCACCACCTTCCTCTAAAAGGCCATTAAGAATCCTCCACGAACTGCAGATGCTAGGTAAAATTCAAGGAATTAACATTTATGAAGAACTAACACCCTGCCATTGAAGCCTCACAACATGCCCATGTAATGTGTAATAATGCCATATTCGGTGCAAGATTTGTACTGTGTTGTTCCATTAGTGCAACACCTCAACTGATGAGGACCAAAAGAAATGTTGAAGCAATATAATTATTTGGCAAACAGTTGTGTGAAATGCTCTTTAATTACAGAATCACATTGTCCTGTCAGTGTGCATCGCAAGGATAAGTCACCAGGATTTGGCACGATATTCCTTCATAATACACCTGAAATTGCCCTGTCATAGTTTATAAAACTGTTTTGGCTAAGATTTTAAGATGATTGTACTAAACTGTTGGTTTTAACAGGATTTTGGTTTGAAAGATGTGGTGGAGAAGACTGACTCTCAATAGCCTCATCTCTGTACATACCAAGCAGTTACAGGACAAAGCCAGAATTTTTAATCTTTTTTTAATGTCATCTTCTCTCAAGCAATCCCATGGGTCAGCTGGGAGAGAAAAAGGCCTCTGAACACAGAAAAACTCGAAGACTATTAAAAGAGCCTTCTCTTAGGAGAGACACCAAAGTAATTTGCAGGACAGCCACAGAAGAAGAGAGAAAGAGAGAGAGTGGAAAACTCTAGGGAAATGATTTCTGCTTAGGCTACCATCAAAAGCTGCTAAAAAACCCTAGACATATGCATATGTGTCTAGTACTTTAAAATCACTTTTTTTCTCTCCCTCTTTACTCTTAAGTAATAGTGTGAGTTTCAGAAGGTCTGTCTGCCATTAACTGAAGACTCCTGAAAAGAAGGCAGACAAAGCAGCTGGAAAGGCAGTGAATCCGGGTCTGTAGCCCAGACCCTCGTACACAGCGAGGCATTTCTAATTCTACTCCAGACTTTTGCCATACATATTGATAGCTTTTATTTTATTCTCTCTCTATTTTGTGGAAAGCATTGCATTTCCTACCAGTTTCAATGAATCCTTGCTAAGGGGGGGAACTGTCTTAAATTTTGTAGGTGCAGCACATGTGATAGAGCAGAGTTCAGCCAAGTACCGTCGAACCCAAAGGTGCAGATAACAGCAGCAGATGAGTAGGAAGAAACAGACTGGAGGTGCAACTTAGTCTGACAAAAAAAGCATCACCATAAATAAACGACTTTTGCTTGGAAGGTTCACAGTTTCAGGCCAGACAGGCCCGCAAAATCAATCAGAATTACTTCCTGATAAACGGAGGCCTTTTATTTCCTTCAGCTACCAACCTCTGAGACCAGTAACTTGTGCTTAACCACAGCAGCTCTTCCAGAGAGGCGTCCGCTCCCAAATTCAAGTTATTAAGAGCTAAAGAGTCCATCACTTGCTGTGATAGTCTGAAAGGCTAGCCAATGTCTTTCGTACTTTATTCCAATTTGAATTACTCTGGTTTCAGTCGCTAGTTATTACTACGCCTTTGTACGTTAAGTTTTGTCTCTCTATTTTTCCCTTACCTGATTAGATGCCACAGTCAAGTCCTATCTCTTTCTTCTGGTAAACTAAACAAGCTTAGCAGAGTCTCTTTCTATGAAATTTTGATTCTAACGCAAAGTAATTTTTTCCGTTTTCTCTGTCCCCTTCCATTTTTTAAACCCCAATCGACAGCATTATGCAAGCCAAACTCCATAGGATAAACACAGCAGCTTCTCAGGAAGTCCCACATTTTTCCTGATTTCCTTGTTTCAGTTCTGAAAACCTGATCTGCCTTTTTAATTCAGTTTTTTAGACTGTAGACCTAGCTTGCCAAATAACTGGATAATGCCAAATAAATTTTTTACTATCATTCTATGGATCTCAGGTTTAAAACGGATGTTAATAGTAACAACATTATTATCCCTCCTAAGTGGTATTTACAGGAGACTACCACTCCTAAAAACCGTTACTTACAACTTCTTCAGAAAAACATTAAGTGCCTCATGATATAGCTATTTTACTGATACTAAACAGTCTTGAAGCTCGAATGAGACTTATCTTAAAGTACTGCCTTTACAAAATCTTAAATCTATTATACTGAAGCAGTAACTGTAATCAAGAAAACTCATTACCTGAACAAGTTTATTCTGTCATTTAATTATTTATTAATAGAATTTTCCATTAGGATCCCCTTATTTTACCCAAGTAGCGATAGCCAGCTAAACAATCTATTATTGTCTGGATTGAACCACTCTCTTCTACCAAGTACTGACACACTGTCAGCACTTTTCTCATCTTCTAGGATTTCCTTATCATTCCAAGTATTATTTCAAATGCATAACAAAGGACTTCCCTTAAAATCTCTTTTATCATTCTTTGGGTCAACTTTAATAAATAATCACTCTCAGAAAAGACAATGCCTAACCATTAAATCAGAGGAAGTAGTGGACTCTTCATAACACTTTCAGACCACGATTAGATGACTTTTAGAAGAAACGCTGCTGTTAAACGCAACTTAATGATTTGAATATATAGGTGAAAAATGTAACAGCTACAGCTGAAAAATTAACAGCTACAACAGAGTTTATCCATAAAAGAAAAGTAATTACAGGACAAGAGTAAAAAATCCCTTGTGTTATTCTACCTTCATGCCACTTTATGATCACATGGACAATGCCTAACTCTAAAAAGTGATCTAAACAAAATGCATGCATACTAAGGTCTGTCCATGTTAAAAGTTCTTCTTTTTATTTCAACCCCTACAAAAGCTGCCCACGCTGCTTCCCAAGACTACACAAAAATAAACACGAGAAAAGCAGACATATATTATGCAGTGGAAAAAATATGAATCAGCATAACCCTCACTGACTGTAAAAAGAGACTCCCGAAAATCACGTTACAGGCAATATAAATATTTTCTTACGAAACTGACAATTTTCAGCAAAATCTGCACTGACATAGCAGCACCTTTAAAGTTTCCTTCCATAAACAATAATTATTTTTTTGTAATGAAATGAAAGCTATACTGAGCATTATAAGGTAACACTGGCGGTATAAACACAAGACAAAATCAATCTGCAAAGAAAAATATCACATCAACTGCTAAAAACAATTACAACAGAGCAAAAGTTGTTGCAAGAATCCACATGATAATGTATCCAGCCCTCCAATTCTTCATGTTTTTCACCTACTCCCAAACAAAGCAGAAGAAACATTCCAGTTACAAGAGCTTAAAGATAGTCTGAAGATGCAAAAAAATTTTGTACTAAATTCCTTGTGCTGGAGAAGGAGGAAAAAGGAAGAGAAAGAAAATCATAGAGAAACCGAAATTTTCAGACTTTCCATGCTTTGTTACTAAATCCTACTGTAAACCATGAAAAAGGACACAGAAAAAAAACAAAAAAAACACAAGAAAATAGGGGGGGAAAGCAGGTGGAAAGTAATTTTACAAAAAAAAAAAAATTCCAAACCTTGTTAAAAAAGATCAGCAATGCTAGACAAAATACATGGTCTTTTGACATAAATGAAGTTTAGCAGACTTGGTACAAATCTAGAAGATGACACAAAAAATCTGACAAAGATCCCAAAAAAACCAACATGGGCAGATGGACAAGGGACAGAGCATTGTCCTTGGAGACGTCCAAAACTAAAAGCACCAGAAACTTAAGCAGCATGAACTACACATTGAAAATTATTTGAAATTAGAACTCAGGTGCTTTAAAACCAAGCCCAGTACAGCAGAGAAATATTATTTTTATATTCCCAGTCAAATCTGTCTTAACTAGACAGGTGTTTCACTACCATGAGAATTAGGTAAGGCTTCAGACTAAGCGGAAAGCAATTGCCAAAATAAGTGTATACCTAAAAATTACTCAACTTCAAAATACTTCTCAATCTTGCAAGAATCAGCTGAAGCAGATTTCTCCATTCCAATGGATACAGTTTTTATGTTACTGGCTCTGAAACTTCACAAACATTATGAATATTATTTCATAAAATCATGGAACAGTTTGGGTTGCAAGGGACCTTTCAAGGTCATCTAGACCAATCTCCCCTACTTCAAGTTCCTACAGTTTGGAAAGTGAAAAATCCACAATTTAGAAAAAAAGTAGGAAATGTTTTCTAGACTATACATCTAATGTTGCTCAAAAGTTTAAAATGAGACCTAAAGAAACAAATTAGTGAAGGTGATCCTGGTAATGACATCCTGGGCTGATTTAGGACAAGCACGGCCTGCAGGTTGAGGGATGTGATCCTTCTCCTCTACTCTGCGCTGCTGAGACACATCTGGACTGCTGTGTCCAGTTCCAGACTCCCCAGTATGAAACTGGAGCGAGACCAGCGAAGGGCCACAAAGACATTTAAGGGATTGGAGCATCTGACAGAGGACAGGCTGAGAGAGCTGAGACTATTCAGCCTGGAGAGGAGAAGACTCAGGGTGAGGTGGGAGGGAAGTTTTATCAATGCCTGTGAAATGCCTGATGAGGAGAGGAGAGACCACTGAGCCAGAGTCTTCCCATGGGTGCCCAGTGAGAAGGCAACAGGCAACGGGTACAAGTTGGACATTTGAACATAAGGAAAAACTTCCTTACTCTAAGGGCGGTCAAAGGCTGGAAGAGGCCCCCAGAGAGGTTACGGAGGTTATCTGTACGGAGAGGTTATCTGTCGTGCAGATACTCGAAACTTACTGAACACAGCCATGAGTAATCTGCTGTAGGTGACCCTGCTCTGGGCACTGGGGTTGGACTAGACAACCTCCAGAGGCTCCTGCCAATCTCAACCACTCTGTCATTCTGTGAAGAAAAATTAAAAGTGCAAAACAAATGAATATGCAAAAAGTGTGTGTGTGTAGATGTAGATATATTTATACATATGTTACCTCCCACAATAGCAAGGAACAGCTTATAACAAGGGATGTGAGAATCATTACGAGCAGCACGTGGCTGAGCAAGAATTACAAGCTCGTGGTCTCAGGGGGTTCAGTTTTGTGTTGTTAGGAATTTCTTTCTGATTCTTCAATTTGTGTGAAACAGCCAAAATTTATCATCATGAAACTGTCAAAACCATCAGGGCCACAGCCACGACAAATTTGTGAAAGCTGACAACACTGGATATTACTCATTCTATTGGCAACCATTCTTTTAAATACATTAAAACATCTTCAAGCTGGTTAAAATCATCCTGCAGGTGAATAAACCTTAATAAGTGTTTATATTGTCTTTCCATAGATGATGGCGTATGTTTAATATGTGCGTCTTCGTCACCCAAAGACACTATTAAAACATTGACAGGAGGTCTACAGGTATCAGGAAATATAAAAATTACGGTTGCCCGCACAAACTTAGTTCAGCACCCATGCACTAAATACAGTCTTATACAAAAGACAATGTGGAGAAAATAAAGAGGAAAGAAGTCACCTCATTCTCTCCTACTTCTCCAAGTTAGCATCATCTGTATCTAAGTCTCTGTTCAGTGCAGTCTTGCTTAAATTATTTTTAAAAAACACTCATGATGAGTACTGCACAACCTCCCTAAAGATAAGGTCATGTTGTTCGCTGAGTTCTTGCTTGAACCTCATCTTGTGCCGCAACGGACATCCAAACAGTCAGACCTCCTGCCTTTTGCTCTGCTTCCCCCAGCTGTGGCTGACAGACCTGAGGAACAGAGAGCAAGGGAAAACCTCCCCCACCAAAGCTGACGTTCTCCTCTCCATGCAAGGCGGGTGGTAGTGCACACTCTCCAGCTACTACAGAGAAACCACATACCCCAGTTCCACTGAGAACTCAGCTACCCCATTTGACACAGTATGAGTGTTTTAGCTTTAATCAGAAACCTATTCCGATGTCAAACTACTCATTTCAGGAGAATATTTTTCCTAACTTTTGCTACTGGTCTTTACTTCCTGACACTTGGAAGTTCATGCTCTTTCTCTTTGTAGCATCCCTTCCCATACCGGGAGGCTGCTTTCATGTCTTTCTTAGTCTCCTCTAGACTAAGAAAACTACTCTTTCCGCCTTTTCACAGAATGGTGGGGGTTGAAAGGGACCTTCTTTTTCCAGACTCGCAAAGATTCTCGTTGCTTTCCCCTAGAAGACTCTCCCATGGTCTCAAATCTAAATGGGACGTGGAGTAAAGAGAAATTATCATGTGACATGTTTAAATATGTACCTTCTAACTATACATCCCAGAAGAATCATTACCCTTATTGCAACAGCACAGTGCTACTGACGCATGTTCAGACTATGATTCACCTAAAAATCTGGGATTCTTTTTTCTAGAATTATTGCTATTTTGTATTTATGTAGGGAACTATCTAATCTAAGCACAGTACTTTGCATTTGCCCTTTTAAACTGCATTATTTCTTTTCCGTCGTTTCTCTAATTTTTCTAACCCATTTGAAATTCTGAATTTATTCTTCACAGAACTTGAATCCTCTCCCAGCCTGGTACTCTCTGTAAAATTAATAAATGTACTCTCTATGCCATCATCATCCAAGTCATTAACAAAAAGAACGCATAATCACATTTGGTTTTTTCCACTGCACTTCTGCCTATGTCAATGCATAGACTGGAGGTGCTCACTTGATAAGGAGCTATTCAGTTTTTTGTCTGACCTTCCTCTCTTGAGCTTTAAGTATGACCCTAATGTTTCTCCCATCCTCAATTCCTCCTCCCCCATATTTAAGTGCCTCTCAATCATCCTCTCCTATTTCTCCCACAGGCTCCCAGTCCCACTTGGCCTCATTCCACCCCAAGAGCTTCTAGTGCCATTCCACTGCCCCCCCCAAGCTGCCCTCGCTCATCCTCTCATTTCAAGTGCTTTCACAGAGACTACCAACTTAACTCCTCATCCACTCTACTCCAGTCCCCTGCTTTCATTCATCCTGCCCTTACAGAACAAGCATGGGAAGAACAAAGCCATTGAGCGTTCTCCTCAGACCAAACTCCCTGTTGTCCACTTCCACTGGTCACCCTCACCACAGTCCAGCAATGGAAGACGCACGCTTGTTGTTCTGTGGTGCTGGTGCACGTGTCCAAACAACAAAAACGGCACAGCATGTCTTACACAGGTAGAGTCACTGGAGATTTTTACATACTAAAACTGAAGTTGATACCTGACACAAAAATAGACCTTCCCAAGTATCGCATTTCCTATCCACAACACAGAGCCACCCCACCACAGCATCACGTATACTGGAAGGGACCTTTGGAGGTCAACTTGTCCAGCCTCCTGAAAAACCAGGTCTTAACAGAACAGGCTGCTTTCAGGTACTTGTCCAGTCAAGTTCTGAACACGCTCAAAGATGGTGATTCCACGACTTCTCTGGGACCCATTCCCATGTTTGACCACCCTCACAGTAAATTTTTTTTGGGTCTATCTATCAGCATTTCCCATAAAGTAAAACATTAAAATTTATTTATCTGCTGTCCTATACTGATATAGGACAGCAGACTGATGCAATTTAGAACAAGCAAACAAATTAAAAATACTATGTTACCTACACCATATTCCTTCTCTGGAAAGCTAGTTTCATACCACCACATGTATAAAGCTTTCTTATATTCCTCTTAGTAGTACTCTCTAAAGATCGCAATTCTTTAATCGGGAATTTTCTAAACAATGTTCTTTTAAATGTTTCCTCTGGACATCACTGGATAGGCAAAATCTGAGCTTCTCAAAGGAATGTGCTGTTAGCTTTTAAAAATTAAATTTCTGTCTGATATAAAACAGGTATTAGTTTCCACTCTCATCCCAAGAAAATGCAGGTATGGGTGAGTACCATTAAGGAATTGGACTTCACATCTCAGCATATTCCCTTTCCTCCCCTCCTCCCTCGACCAACTACCTCACACAAGCAAGAATTCAAACGTCTGGTTATTTTGGTGTGGTCGTCTCACAATTGCTCCTTAGGGATTTATCCTATTTTTCATGACTACTTAAAGATTCACCAGAAAGAAAGACAAGGAGAATAGAACTAACAGAACAAAGAATGAAAAGACAAAAATTTTAAAAAATCTTTAATTACCCACAGAATGATGTTGGGAAGATAATGAAAAAGAACTTAAAGCACTCCTGCAGGAACATACGTTCAACCTATCTGATATTAGTGAAGTTGGTGGGATGATTCACATGAATGTAATGCTAGAAATCAAGAGATATAACCTATTTAGAAAGAGCAACAACGGGGAACAAATGGCACTGTGTGCCAAAAATGTCATTGTTTCTGAGTCACTGACAACAGAAAATTATGTCTTAAGAAATAAAGTACAAGTCAGGATACTAGCTGGGGTTTGCTACAGATAGGAAATCTCACATAGCATGGTGGTTAAGCATCTATTGCATCTTGTTGGAAATAAAAGTTTCATTATCACAGTGGACATAACACCAAGTGAGATAACCTGGAGCTTTCATGCTGCCATTATCAGAATGTGCTTGAAATTTCTAAAAATTGAGGACAATTTCTTATGCTGAGAAATGTTAAATCCAACCCAAGGGAAAGCTGTGTTTGACTTCATCCGGACAGATAACAAGTACCCCACTGTGTCATAGAGAACAAATACAGAACAAAGACCATTCCTGCCCCCAGGTCTAAGAATCAAAGGACATATTCCCAAACACATCTTTGCAATATGACTTAAGCGGTCCCACCCCCTACCCACGCTACCCCCCCTCAGCCGTACTGACAGAACTGACTGTAGCAACACACAGCGAACTAGTTAAAGGAATCGGATATGAGTAAAACCAAAACGGGGACCGGATCTGAGTTAAAACCACCTTTCTTTCTTTCCACACACCCCCTTTTTTTAAAAAAAGTATACTTTTAACTTATCAGTTCTCAGATTTGGTTCATTACTTGGGACAACTGAGGTGACAGAACAAGGCAGGAGTGTACAGCTGCCGCCTGAAAACTTTTTATCTTGATTTGCCAACATGGGCAAGAAAGAAATACAGATAAAGCAAACGAAGGAGTCAGTAAGTGATCATTGTGATAGGCAATAGTTTATTCTTCCAAATTTCGAACTCTGGTATTCCAAAATACAAATATTTAATATTTAAACATTAAAAAAAAAAGTATCAAGAAGCCTCCACTAATTTTTGACTTATTGACTAGCATGTATCAAACGCGAGTTTGCATTTATAACAGCTTTGCTGATTTTGATGGCTCTGCTTGCTCTGAAATATTTCTCCTTGGCTTGGAGGTGGGCAGCTATGCTACCAGAGTCTTGCAGCTTGGGAGTTATGAACATACAGATACACAATTCCCAGGCGTTCAGATTTTATTTCACAAGATTTAATCGTACGCTTCAGTGGGGAGATACTCTTTCAGTACACGGACTATTATTCTTCAAGAGAGATACAGATTGTGTGCATGAGCACACCTATTTATCCCTCATTTCACTGTATTTCCGTAACGCCTCTATATAATGGCTCTTTCACTACCAAGTCTTCCTGTTAACATATTTCTCCTTTGAAAATACTTCCACTTTTGTTTTTGACTGTGGTGCCTGTTTTTATTTAAATATAGTCCACTTACACAACGTCTTATTTATTGATGGGTTTACAACACACTTTCTGCAAGAGGAATTACATGCTCATTTGTCAGGGAAAAAGCTAGATGTTTTCAAGATTGCTTGGCTATACTCTAGTGCTTAGGACAAGAAGGAACGAAGCAAAGAAAGAATATGGTTTAGCATCCTCTTCAGTTAAACAAGAAGACTGAGATTTGCATGTATTATACGCTAATGGCGCTATGCATAAATATGACATTCACTGAAACGTGCCATTTCGAGGTTCCATGAAGCTTGGCTTGCAGAACTTTAAAAGAAACCATAACCACTGCATTATATGCTGGGCTTGTCCTTCGACGCAACTTTCAAGACAACCTGGAGTGTACCTGGCACACTGTCGACATGATGAATCAGAATCGCCTTGTCCATCTTCTCAGACAACCAGTTATTAGTCCAAAAACCAAGAGAGTTTTCCTTTGAGCACAGAGGTATACAATGGCTGCAAAGTACCACTGAGCTACTAATTCCCAGCATGTTGCAGAAATAAAACAAGAATTAGGTCCGCTATGTCTGTTCCTAAGCCAAAATACACTTCAGAAAGAGGAGAACCCATTTTTCCTGTGTCCCACCAGGAGCTTTCATCATGCACGCTGCATAAAGCTGACACAGTGAGGAAAGCTCAGTAGGCCAGCAGAGTATGTACATTGCAGCTGAAGTGTCCAGAGAATTCAAAACAAATATCTTAAAAGATTTAATTGCAAATGGAAAATGGCAACTTTATGAAGCTTATAATTCAGACAAATCCAGACTAGCTGTCTTGGGAAACAGTTCACCATTTCCAAAGCTATCTTCCTATTAAATTTCATATTTCTTATCTACATCTTGGAGATGCCTGGGGGTACTTAAGAGTAATCAAGAATATTTTCAATACAGTCAAAAACATTTTTCAGAATGTCCCTCTCAAAAAAATTAAATAGCTAACTTAAACTTTGACTTGAAATTGGCAGTAAACAGGAAAACTTCCTTATTAACAACTGATAATAAACTACCAAAAAAAATACAGGAACTTGAACAACGTAATATTATGGGCCTAACTTTAAATGCACAAGAATCAAGAAACATAAACACTAACAATCACTATCACCGGTGCTTCAGGTATGGACCTGCTTCCAGGCAACACCAGGACTAATTTGCAATCCAACTGACAGCATGTACAGTTAACTCTTATTTTAACCATCATCTCTCTTTCTAGACATACAATAACGAACATTTTCTTTCATTTGCCTGCCTGAGAAAAAAAACCAACACTATTTGCTGACAGAAGAGTTTCCTAACTTTACCACCATATTAAATATATTGATTCAGCTAATACTACAGCTGCTAGGACAGTACTTTTTTCAAGTATTAAAAATCAATATTTCCAAGACTCAAATGTCTATGTAGCAGGCTTAAGACTAGTCCTCTTCAATTTCTGACGGGCAACAGGAAGCTGGAAGAATACAGAAACTACAGTAACTGTAAAGTAGAAACACCTAAAATTAGCCTGATAGACTCCTCACTGTTCATCTTTCCCCTTTGGATACCCGCTCAACAGAACATAAACTGCAGTACCAGAGGGGTTCCATCAAGCTGGAAGTTGATATTCTCCAGGGGAGTGCAACAGGAATTAAAGCAGTTACATGAAGACGACACTAGCCCACAGAGCAGGACACCATCCTCACCAGCAGTATCATCAATAATTAACTCACAGGAGCAGACTGCTCAGGAAACCGGTAGAGGTGCTTTCACCACTGTCAGTTCAAGGTGACGCAGGCTGCGCGGATCCATGATCTGCTGAAGCAGATACGATACAACACTTTCAGCCCTTCTCCTCCTTCCAGCCTCTCCACTCCCAACCACAGTCCCACATCACTACCAAAACTGGCACCAAGTATCTCACGGCGAGCTGAGCAGAAAGGACAAGGGTTATACATAACTGAATGCTGTATCTTTTCACCTTCCAATAAGACTCGGTCATGTCACAAGAACAGTGTAAGGGATACTGTGAGTAGTTACACATTAAGTTCTCAGAGTCCTCACTCCAGAGTCTTCCTCTCAAAAATAAGAAAGTGTGTGTACATATATATATGTATCTATACATAATGCACATTCTAAACACAGCACTTAGAACACTGAACAAGATGCATGAAAAATAACCATTGTACACCCATTAAATTGTACTTCACTCAGTGCAAGTCTGTGAAACTGACCTACAGGCTAAGTACATATATGTACAACCACGCTTACAAAGATAAAGAAATGTCTCTTCTAAGGCACAAAAAAAATTCATAGGGCAGGATTAAATTTCATAAGCAGATGTTTTCATGCCCACTGTTAACCAATTTGTTTCAGTAAGGGAGTGGAAAAAAATAGAAAAGATATCCATTCATTCTTTGTATGTATGCTTTACTTCAAAGAATTCCAGGAATCTATTGTAAATCTAAAAAACTCCTCAGTCACCACAGCACATTGTTCCCCAAAGGAACAGTGGGTCAAATTCAAAGTACCAGCAATAGAGTCGCATTCAAAACTTTTTCTATAGAGCCCAGAATGGACAAAACCTCCAAAGTCAGCACTGAGTCTTCAGGGGGAAAAAAAAAAAGGGTTGTGAACTTAAAAGAAAAGCGACCAACAGATAAATCCCCACTGAGTAATTATAAGGAGAAGCTCTCCCAAACATTAGCTAACTAGTACATAAAAGGCAATTCAGTAAAAACCATGGTCAAGTCAACTAGCAGATTAACATATAGTCATAATTGGCTACAATCACTGAAAAAGCAATCTGAAGAAAACAGACAAAATCCAGGCACTGGTGAGAAAACTCCAATAATTAAAGGTATTTCAGAAAGGCAGACAGCACTCTGAGCGTGCACTATGCTTCTGAAATGATGATGCCCTCATCCACCTCCAGCTGCTCAGTGCTGTTGGCTTGCTGGAAGTTTTCATCTCATTCCTACACCTGCCAGCATCCGCTAACCTATTTCAGACAAAAAGAGCCAGGTCAGCTGAAACACTATAAATGTTACATCTGTCTTAACCCACCATGTTTTGACTGAGGTGGGCTGGGCAGTGCCCAGACTAACACCAAGGGTGGCCACATCAGACCTCCAGCAGACAGGCAGGCAGCAAGTAATGGCACCGACTTCAGCAATGGGCACAGCCGTCACCTGGGGCTTCTGTCTAGAGCTACCTTGTGAAGACCAGTGCTCTCGTGAGCAAAGAATGATTATTATTTTTTTTGGAAAGAAAGTGAAATAATATGGAACACTCAGAACACCACATCTATTCAATTCCAAACCCAGAGGAGCACAGAAAGATGGTCTTCCTGTATTTTATGCTGGTATCACTGTGATACCCTCTAAGCTGTTAAGTATCTTCAATTGCTAAATTTTAGTTTTCCCTACACAAGAGCATTTTTACCTTTTCCTACATAACTACAAAATACTTAATTTTAACGTTTCGCAGGCATTCTCTAACCAATATGCTACCATCAGGCAGCTTTACCATGTGTAGCATAACACACTGCCACCCTCTTTCACCCACAGCCTCATTAATGATTCCAGTAAAGTAGTAGCAATGACTAAAATTTTTGCTGTACTAGTGGTATTTATGCTTCGTCAAAGGCAAATATTGTCCCCACCCTGTGTTACCAAATCACTGCGCAGTTAAGACCAAAGATATCTAGTTAGCTTTGTACTTGCTGTTGTCGTGGTTTGGGCTGGGCTGGCCACCAAAATGAATGACAGATGCTCTCTTTTACCTCTCTCCCCTTCAGAGCAGGGAGAGCACCTCCCTTCAGAGCAGTGGAGAGAGAATGAGAGACAGACTTAGGAGCTGACAAGAAACTAAACTACTTTAATGAAATATGAATAGTAAAATAAAGAGGAAGAGAATATCCTGTTGGTCAGTTTTGGGTCCCCTGTCTTGTCGGCTCCTCCTGCAGGTGCGACCTCTCTACGCTTCTCAGCTCCCAACCCTCCAACTTGGTGCACAACAAAGTGAGCTGAGCTTGGTTGTTACAGCAACAAGCGTGAGCAAGAGCCTCTCTGCATGCCATTCCTTGGCACTATAAACATACATCTTATCACTCTGAGAATAAAGAGTTTCTCCACAATATGCTGTTAATTTCAGAGTTAGAAGAGGCCTAGCTAAGACGTAAAATTACTGAACATAAAACTGGTTCTGTTTTACCTCAAACCAGGACAGCTGTCGACTCTATAATACCTCTTTTGCCAATCATGGTATCTTCTGACCAACGTCTGTTACCTGCTTATTCAAACTTAATTACCTTAGCCAAAAACTTCATGCAAAAATAGTGTAACGTGGACGCTGCAGCTTGTGAAGACTTGTTTAGCCAGCCTACATGTGGCTGAGCAGCTTGGCTCATGTAACACCAGTTAAAAGCTAACTATCTGGAAGGAACATGGCGCATTCTCAATCAAAAGCTTCAGTATTTAGCTTTGAAAGAAAAAAGAAGCCGACATTTCATTAAAAAGCAAAGTGTGTGGTTTTTTGAAAGGAACTATAGATGTGCAACATCTGATATTTTACAATAATGAATTTTGCGTTACCTCATTGCCAAATCAAATCCAACTAACTGTAACAATCTAAACTGAAAAATTATCTCTCTACATTTATGTCTGGATAACTCAGACATGAAAAATATTTCATACATCTTTCCAAGCTGCCGGACCAACTATGAGAAACTTCGGTCCCAAGAGAAGTTTTCAGTTGGATAGAACTAGGAAAGCAAAACTCGGAATGAAAATTACCACTCGAGCCCGGCTATGTTACTAACTCAGGAGAATTATGTTCATGCAGTAACTTTTTGTCATTTGCGGCTGTACAGAAAGCTTAGGTGACAGGGAAACACAACAAGTCTCATTTTATGACAGCACCAGAAAACTGCAGCAATGACTGCGATCACGCACGTTGAAGAGAGAAAAACCGAAGACAGCTTTAAATTATTTAGAAAAGCAGAAATGATTACTGTTATCCCCTATTTCTGGCCCATTCCCCACTCTCCCTACCGGTAGCAACTCACACACGTGGAGCTGGGCCGGTCCCGGGGCGAAGGTGACACCGTGGCCGCCGCCGCCGCCACCCCCCCCGACTTTCCCCGTTTCCCCCCCGACAATTAACACGGATTTTATCTACTTTTAAACCCTTTCCCGCGACGCGGAGACCCCGGGGGCCCGGCAGCCGCCGCCCGGCTGCAGGCCTGAGGCGGCCGGCAGGCCCGGCGCCTTCTCCCGGGGCAGGGCTGTGAGGGGATGGGGGAGGTGGGCCGGCGGACGCCGCCCGCTCGCCGCGGCCCAGGTCGGGCCCCTCCCGCCTCACCGGGCCCGAGCCCGTCGCC
>VWZL01003322.1:289941-407590 GCA_013396915.1 Stercorarius parasiticus
ATGAGGACAGTGTTGCATGGGCCTATGGTGAAACACCGACCGCCGCGAGTGGTCCCACTCTGTTGCTCAGGTGTTACGTGTTGAGCTTCAGGTCATGTCTTGCTCCTGTGAAAAACTGTAGATTTGGTCAAGTGACTGCTGAAAACCGGCACAATGCAGATGGTGGGTGGAGGTTTCCACCTCTCCTGCCTGCACAGGAGGGTTGTGAGCGGCCCCTGCCCCAAGGACAACCCAGATGGGCAGTATGCTGTGCTGCGCTGCTGAGATGTTCCACCACCTCTTAGCTCCCGGCTATCGCTGGTGGCCATGTCCACTGAACCACAGCCATGAACGGGTCTGTGTGGGAGAAGATAAAACGTTTCTCATCCAGGATGCTCTCTCTGTTGGGACCCAAAGCAGCAAGCCTTGTATGGTTTGCTCTCCATGGCTTTCTGCAACACCCAAGGAAGGAATAAATGAAATATTTTTCTTCTTCAATGCAGAAGATATTATAATGTCTTGGAGATCTTGTGTATTTACATTTTACAAATTATGTTTGGTATTTTGCACTGAGCCACTTGTATTGAGACATATTTTTCCCTCTTTCAGCCCTATGGAAAAAAATGGTGCTTAGATGTCTGTCTTTTGATGAGACATTTGGGATGCTGTACAACAGTGCTGTGATTGAGGTGTGGCCCACCAGCTCTGACTATTCCCTGTAGCAGAACCAAAGAACTCAGGGTTGGGGGAGGATATCAAGAGACTCCTTCATGAACATATTTTGGTAACTGCATTGCTGTAGTTAACCCTGGCCGCTCACTCAAAGTTCATGCCATCTCTCTTCGCAAGTAGTGCAGGGTTGCAAAGTGAAGCTGGTTAGGAGCAGTAGTCAGTATTTTTGGTTGGGTTATTTTTAATTTGGATCCATTTCTTCATCTGGTTCACCATCATTCTCCATCTCCTACAGTCCAAATGAAAAAAAAAAACAAAATCCAAACAACAGCAGAAAAACCAGTGCCTGTCTGTGATCTTGATAACAACCCTTTTTAGTTACAGATCCAGGGAAGGATTCATGTAGGAAAAGTTTTATCAAAACAAGGCGCGGGAGTGGGGGCGGGGTGTGTTTTTGGAGATGCTTGACCAGCAAAGAACTCTTCACCATAAATTTTAAGCTCTTCCTATTACAAAAAGGTAGCAGGTTGAAAGGCAAGGTTTCCAAGTCTTGTGGCCTGACCACAAAGTTCCGAATATCAGCAGTGAAGAGGAAACAGCGGTAGTGTGTGGTAAATACTCATTTGCTGGAAGCTGGGCTTTTCTGTTTGCCTGTAGCACTGGGGAGTTCTGGTGTCTTTATAGACTTCTGCGATCTACAGTAATACCAGTAATAGGCTGATACTAGCAAAAATGCTAATTTGCATGCTTACTGTTGTACCTAAACAAATGGAGTCTTCTGATTCTTTTTGAAAATTCGTGTCTGTTTACTTCTTTACTCTTCTATCCTTTGTAATGCTATAGCATTCATATATGACTACGGATATATTACTTAAGCCCAGTGTTTTAGACCTGTTTATTCATTGCTTGTTGAATGTCCAGTAAGGTTTTTGAGTTCAGTTTTCAGACATGTTAAGTGTGCATAGTTGCATCGTTGCCTGCACAAGGTGTTGTAGAACATCAGATGTGTTAAAAGTCAGGTGTGCATGACTTTTGATTGAGCATCCAAGATTATTAAAACTGTTTTGCCTTAATGTCAGTGCCAAATTAAAGCAAAAATGTCATTTATTTATGTGGATTATGTGAAGGTAAGTTAAAGCTTCAAACACTCAGATACAGTAGAAATGAGTTCCATAAAGTATCTTTAAAAAGTGGGGGATTACGCATATCTGGTAAATGGAGTTGCATTTCAAAGAACATAGAGAAAGCGAAGCATTGAACTGTTGGTTATTCCATTAGCGCTATTCATCCTGTGTGGTGTATGAAACAACAGTCCCCTGCAAAAAAGAGTATGTGGTCATGTAATTAAAACTATCTTGGTCTGCGTGCTGTTAATGACTGCCAGTGTGTCTTGGGTCTGTAGGAGGTTACAGACCTAGTTAAAACTGATGGGTGGATTCCGCATTTGTTACGCTGAACTTCAAGTCTCGATAGCTTCCATGACTATAAAGGAAGCGTATGGAACATGTAGAGGTGACAACTGCATAGAAAAAGCATTCTTTTTGTACAAGTTCTTTCCAAATAAACTGGATTGCATGAAGTCGTACCAGCTGGGATGACTCCCCTTAGACTGCCCGGTTACTCAATACCATGCAGAGTTACACCAGATTTTGGCATACTTGTGAAGGAATAGAAGGTGTGGTAAGTTGCAGAGTGGTGCTACCCAGAGCAGATCATGTCGTTCCGGTATGATCGCAATCTCTTACACAAGAGTAAATCAACACCCTGATGTATCTAAACTGAAGTAAAGGAACTGATTCCCCGTGGGGAATATTACTGAAGGTGGGGATGATGATAATTCAGACCAGAATTACCTGGTAAAGGTGGGTGTGGAGTGGCTAACTACGGAGGAGACCACAAAAGCCTAAGCTGAAAGGCAGTTACCAGGTAGGAGATAAATGACCAGGAGGGCTGTTTGGGGACTGTGATTATTTTTTGGACATAATATGCGCAATATAGTCATTAATGAGACAGAGGTAAGAATTTGATGTGCATCCATGAAATTTGTGGGTGACACTAAGTTCAAAGGTATGAGTAATGATCTTGACTAGAGTGAAAGAAATGGAATGAAGTTTAACAGCATAAAGTTCAAAGTCAGGCACTGAAAGAACAGGAAGCTTTTGCTATGAACTCATTCGTTAGGGTAAACGAGGAGGGAAGAGGTCTCTTTTAGGGACATTAAGATTTCTTGAAGACCCCACGAGAGCTGATTTTCTGTGTCTTGGCACAATAGTTGAGCTCACAGTAAGACGGTCATGGATTTGCAGGAGAGAGGCATTTCTCTTTTTTCTAGCATGAACTAGACATCTATCATGTGTTTGCCTGGACTTGATCCCTAAAGGAGTCCTTGCTGTTACCATGCCTTTGTTTTTCCCCTCCCAAAATATAAATAATAAAACAAAGGCCAGAGACTGTGTTCCTTTCCCATGAAACAACTAGGAAACTGAATTTGAAAGAGAGGGACTTTCAAAGAGAAAAATTGTCAACTGCTAGTCATGTGAAATAGCAGCAACACTACACTGAAAACAGCACAGAGGAGGGGAAAAAAAAATAGTCCAACTCAGAAATAAGACCTGAGATTTTCAAGAAAGACACTAAACCAATAATACCGTGGAAAGAGGCGGCCTTGGATGCCCCGGGAATGTGAGAGAACCAGCCTCACACCAGAGGAGGAGGCACCGGCCCGGGCGAGTGCCTCTGCCAGTGTTCTGCAGCGTGGAGATGAGAAAAGCTGTTCTCAGAGAGGGGTGCAGTCGGCATGACAGAGCGTGAGATTTTCAGTGCTGTCAGTATGAAAATACTGGTGTGGTTTTTTTTTTTTTAATTTAGAGGCAAAAAATATAACTCAAAAGAATTGTATCGAACATGGGAGGAGTTATTTTAAGACTTCATCATCATATCTAAAGAGGAGCACACCAGGGGAACCAAATATTTGTCGTGTCTATGACAAGTGATCATGGTCTGAAGACAGTTCTTATTACAGTAACATAAATACTGCTTTAACAAGGCTTATTTCAAATGGCTGAAAAAAATGTCAAGTCTCATCAACTCAAAAAATCGAACAGAAAAGCTGAATGAAAATATTATGAATGAAACCACAGTGAACCCCAAAACGCAAGCTTCTGCTGTTTAATACCGTAGCTTAGTGGAAACAGGGAAGAAGCTCTTAAGGACATAAACATAAATGCAGCATAAAAAGACAAAAAGGGAATCTGGGAATGGATACCAAGGAAACTAGAAATTATTTGAAACTTGGTTGAGCAAAGAGTCAAAGCCTAAAAGGGAAAAAGCTGCAAAATACCGTGGTTTTTTATTCCCATTCATTCTTTATGGTGTGCTTTTTGTCGTCCTAGATTTTATTTGTTTCAATTGATTTTATTTGCATTTTTTGTTTTTTTAAAACAGCCTGTAAAACTTCAACTGGCACAAAGACACTGAAGCAGAAAGCAAGATAGGACAAGAAATTCGGAATGACAGAAGGCGCCTTGTCTTTTTTTTTCTATTTTTTTTTTTTATACCACCCGCTCACAATTAAAACTTTATCTCCTCCAGATGACACACAGAAGGTGGGCAGGATTTTAGAAGCAGCTGATAGATGATTGTAGCAAGTAGGATGTCTGATTTTAATAGCTATCCTGCGATGCAACTTTCATAAGCAGTTGTTAAATCCTCCTGTGGTTCAGCACTGGTGGAACACCGCAGCCCTTTCTTCAGAAGTACCTACGTTTCTGCTTTCAGCACCTGACAACGTGAAGCATTAACATCTTTAGTTCTCAGTTAGATCGCTGCCGGGTAAGAGCGCGCTAAACCTCGCACACACGACTCGCAACCGGAGCACCCAAGTATGCTGAGACCCACCACTTTTATTTTGCGTTTGCTGTAAATGTGGTCTGTTTATACCACTTGAGCTTTGCACCGAATCCTGAAATTGAAGGATACGATCCAATTTAGGATTTCTGTGCTGTGACAAAAAGGTGCAAAGGGCATCAGGGTTGAGAAGAATCAGAAAAAAATGCACGGGACTTCTCTGTTGTACTGACCATCTCATGTCACCTACTCTGTGAAAATCGCAAGATACGATTTAATGCCGAAGAATGTGTTTGCACAATAGAGGCCTCACTACTGAGCAACTTCAACCCAGCTCTTGTCACACAGATCTGAAAGACATACCATTTTTAAAAAAATTTTAAAATTAAACATTTTTTTTGTCAATGGCAGCTGCTACTTCCAGAGATTAAAAAAAAAAAAAAAATACATGGAAAAAACCCAAAGCCTTGCATTTCAGAATAGCAACCCTTACGATCCGTGATTCTTGGGAAAAGTTATCCCATGTCTTTTGGGACACAAAAATTCCTTCTGAGGCTGAGCCCAAAAGAAAAGATAGTGGGAGAAGAAAAATATCTCTTTCGAATTCCCTTTGTAGTTTCTTTTCATTTGTTCTTTTGGCTTGACATCGATGGAATAGGCTTTTTGTGTACCATGTATGGTGCACAAATACAGAGAATGCATTTCATGAAAAATAAAAATACGTTAGCTTTCCTGAAAAAGATGATGTGTTGCCTTTTGAGAAAAACTTTTCACAAGAATTAAATTAGAAACCTTAAAAAAAAAAGTGAAATACTGAAAACTCATGAAAACCCAACATTGCTCTTGAGTGCTTGGAAAGGCTGAAAAACCTCTCTTTCTTTCGGCTTGAAAGTTTTCCTTAATTCAAAATTCCTATTCGGCTTGTTTACACCCTGCATCTGTTTCTTCTGTCTTATTCCTGGATAATTTATTTTGGTTCCTGCTATTGGGCCAAAAGTGTGATACACAAATATTCTCAAATTTGTCTTCAGCAGTTTTTACTGAAACTAGAACATGCAGAAATCTGTCGTGACATTCACTCTTATGCTTCATTATATGTTCTTGAGAGTTTTTACAGTCTGTTATGTCTTTGTTTTTCACTTACTGCTTTTGCACTTGTTGTAAAGATTAAATATATATGATCTATATTTCAAGTTACCACTCCTAATTCTTTGGTTCTGTATAGTTGTTCAAAAAAATGCCAGACTGGTATGAAAAGTTTTGGTGGAATGAAACAAAGATTGAAAGCAACACTATTGACAGAACTTAATGGTCTACGTTCTACTGTTTACTCTGTAGATATATGGGTTTACGATGTAAACCTTGAGAAGTTATTTCACTGCTGTTACATGTGCAAACAATTTAATTGTACTTTGAATTTTGAAATATTGCATCTCAATATATGATTACATGATTTATTTTTGCAAGAATGTACTTAGCATACCTATAATTTTTCTGTTCCAAACTATCAATCCCTCAACTCCACAAATGATTTTTGAATAAATTATGCATGTTAGAGCAGATGACTGCTCCAGGGTATTATATAACTTTTTAAAAAATTGTACAACTGTCATCTAAACAATTTGTGTACACATAAAATGGAAAACCAAATACATGTACCTTTTCCGTTATGTAGTTTAAGTGCAGCTTTTGTATCTCAAGTTGGAAAAATGAGGTCCCTAAAAAGGCACAGCACATAAGATACCAGCATTTTTCCTTTTCTTCCCACTTCTAACCATAGAAGGAATACAATGGTTATCAGGGAGAGACCTGACGAGGCTGAACTAAGAAATCATGTTAACGGTTTATCATTTTAGTAGAGAGATTCAGATTGAATTAATTCCTATAGTGCCTATTGCCATGATAGACACTTTCAAAAACTAAACTCGCAAATTACTGCTGCTGCTGGCAGCTACAGTGACTTTATCAATGCCCAGCCTACTTCAGCAGATTGTAGCCGTCATGTATTGACCAATGGTCAGTCCAGATGGAAAGAAACCAAAACAGCAACAAAAGGAATAGAATTAACACAATAATGTAAACATAATAAAAACCAAACAATCCCTTCCCCTTCCTCTCCTCTCCTTCAAATAAAGCCAAAACCAAGCTACCAAGCTCTTACAAAGCAAGGAGGTATGTCTCACCTTGAAGCTTGTCAGATTGGAGGTCTGCCCAAATGTCCAAGAGTGTTTGGTTAAAATGCAAAAGCTTTAACCAAAAAGTGTCTCACTACTGGGCCTGGAGAACTACTCATCTGTACTGGATGGTCTTTGAGACAGTCAATGCCGTTGTACGCATTTTGTACACTGCTGCATAAGGTGTGGTCACCGCCTCATCTGGAAAGGGCAGGAATGATCGTAAATAAGACAGCTCGGCCAAAACTGGGGAAAAGTCTGGTAGGGAAAAGTCAACCAAAGTCTGGTAGAGGTACGGTTTTGCTTAGTGACGTTGATCAGGACCCTGTGTAGTTGTCGGAAATAAAGAACAGTCTAACACATTCTGGTTAATTACTTGTCTGGAGAAAAGAGGAGGCCAGATGATTAACATTACACATTTGCATTGCATTAATGCAACAAGCTCCATCAATCTGTCCATTCACAAAGTCGATGGGCGTGTGTGAAATTTGGGAGCTTTAACTGGAATAGAAACTCTTGCTGTTGGAAGAGACCTAACCCATTTGCCTCTGAAGAAAGCCTTCGTAGCACATGTTCAGCCGTCAATTTCCTGAAGTTAATACATACCTGCAGGTAGGATTCCTGCCAAGATTATTTCATTCCCAAAGCCACATCTGGTTTACTGTAGAAAGTAATCTGTTTGCTAGTTCCTATGCCAGAACAAAAACCACCTGCCATTTCAACCTCTTACCTCCCCGGTGTTCCTTCCATTCTCTAGAGGGAAGCATAATCTTAATCTACATAATAAAACCCATTTAAGACATGTTTGTTATACAGAATGGAAGATACCAATAAAGGGTCCAGAACATGAACAAACACATCATTAAAGGTGTTATTTCTGTAATATACAGAGAGGTGAAATTCCAAATAGGAACGGCTACAGCACTTCTTGAATGATAACCTTGCAGGTGGTTGGTTTAAATTTTACATTTATTAAATTTGTGGTTCTCTTAAGACTCCGTATCACATTGAGAAGGTATAGGCTTTATTGATATGTAAATAGGTGTGTGTAGATTGTGAACATAGATGTGCTATGGATTTCCAAGTGTAAATTAAAAGCTCAGAGAACTTAAAGGAAATGGGGCAAAATACATTAGTTTAAGTAAAAAAACATAAATAACTCACAACATGCAGTGCATACAAATGGCTCCCACTATCCCAGGTAACGCAAGTAGCTTAGAACCATGGAAAAACACAGATTTCATAAAATGCATGTGCAATGTTAGGAGCAGAAGTGTTCAGGCAACCCTAAACATGAAATAATTACCCATAGAGGACCTATACTGCTTTAAGTCTGTATGACAGTTAGTCTAGAAAATGAATTATTTACCCATGTATAACTGAGTGCCAGCAATACCCACATTCTAAATTATAACAAAAATTAACCAGTAAATTTTTCAAGGATGCCTGAAAGACATATTGAAGTGGAAAACAAAACAGAATCAAGACGACACAAGAGCTATGTGATACTATTTCTTTATGAAGGCCAAATATCCAAAAGCTATTAGGCTTTTTACATAGAAAAAACAGATTATGGGACAAAAAATAAAGTAGTTAGATATTAGATAATTACAGATTTACCAAAGTTGCTGGTGTAAGCATATTTCTGTCCTCTAGTGAATTTATCCAGGGACAAAATACATATGAACATGTCATTAACAGTTATCTTAAGGAACACACATAGGTGCATTGGTAATCACTCATCAGGTGTTCTCTAATGACTGACTGCTTGTTTTACAAGAGTAATTTTAATCAATGGACTTATTTATTCAGAGAGCTGAAAATAGATTATTTTTCTAAAAAGCTGCCCTGAAAAGAAAAAGACAAAGTGAAAGACAAAGTTATGTGCTGTTGCAGCACGAACAAAGTTTGAAGCCTGAGTTGGTCATGGCAGACCTGTCATGCTTTTTGGGCTAGTAACTGGAGAAGATCATACCTGTTGAATGTGATCACCATTATGCGGTTCTTTGCCTCATTTCTAGATAGAAAATGGATGTTACTCAGGGCTGTGTAGACACTGAGACTGTTGTCTGCTGGAGCTTGGATCGATTTACTGCAGAAACTGGATAATGAGCTATTTCAACATTAAAACACTTTTTTCAGTAGGAGATATTATAAAGTAAGTCCTCAGAGATGGTGCAACCTACTAGCAGCTGAAGTTGTCATGGATCTAAAGAGTTTAACAGAACCATAGAATTGTCTAAGTTGGAAGGGACCTTTAAGATCATTGAGTCCAACGATTACCCAAACCACCACTAAACCATCTACCCATCTTTTAAACACCTCCAGGGATGGGATGCTGACTCAACAACTTCCCTGGGCAGCCCGCAGGCTGTGGAATTGTGCAGATCAGTGAACGATCACTGGTTCAGTAATCTGGACTTTACACCACCATTCTAGGAACCTACAAAGAGAGCAAAGTCAATTTAATCTGGTAGTCATCAAATTTGCACCAGCCATGACTTGAGTGGCTCCTTGTCAGCTTAGGTATAGTTGTCTACTAAATTTAGACATACAGTCTTAATTCAGATGATCACTTTATGTCATTAGTACTTGGTAATTGCCAGTTCTTCCTGAGACACTTGCGATAGAAACACTTTTTCAGGAAAAAGTAAAAAGGGCTTGGATTTATTTTTGCTTGTTTGCACGATTCACACAGAATCACAGAATGGTTCGGGTTGGAAGGGACCTTAAAGAGCATCCAGTTCCACCACCCCTGCCCTGGGCAGGGACACCTCCCACCAGACCAGGCTGCTCAAAGCCTCATCCAGCCTGGCCTTGAACCCCTCCAGGGATGGGGCATTGACAACTTCCCTGGGCAACCTGGGCCAGGGGCTCAGCACCCTTATTGTAAACATTTTTTTCCTGATATCCAATCTCAATCTCCGCTCTTTCAGTTTGAGGCCATTACCTTGTGTCCTATCATAACACTCTCTCATCAAGAGTCCCTCCCTATCCCTCCTGTAGGCCCCCTTCAGGTACTGAAAGGCCACTATAAGGTGTCTGCGGAGCCTTCTCTTCTCCAGGCTGAACAACCCCAACTCTCTCAGCCTCTCCTCACAGCAGAGGGGCTCCAGCCCTCGGATCATCTTCATGGCCCTCCTCTGGACCCGCTCCAACAGGTCCATGTCCTTCTTGGGCTGAAGGCTCCAGAGCTGGACACACTACTCCAGGTGGGGTCTTGCCAGAGCAGAGTAGAGGGGCAGAATCACCTCCCTCAACCTGCTGACCTCCTTGCTTTTTAGAGTGGTTTTTGTCATCTCTATATCATTGTTTCACTTGCTGTAATAACAGCTAACATTGTTTAAAAGACGGGTAGACGTGGTGCTTAGAGATATGGTATAGTGATGGTTTTTGTCAGAGTTAGGTTGATGGTTGGACTCGATGATCTGAAAGGTCCCTTCCAACCTGGGCAATTCTGTGATTCTATGAAATGCCGTTGCTAGAGAGGAATCATGTGGTTCCTTCATCATTTTACTGATGAGTATTACGAGGCCCTCAGTGATGCCCAACCTGTTCAAGACCTTGCATGCTTTTCTTGTACTGCCTGCCTGGCAGTGTCAGTCGGTTTATTCTGCTTCCCAAGTCTTGGTGTCCACAGCCAGAGGAAAGAGCAAGCTCAACCTTTCCCATTTCCTGGGCCTTACTCTTGAAATAGTTTTAAAGCTTCTCCTTCCACTCATACCACTGTTTACAACATGGACAGTTATTACAGAGAAGCAGCTTTGCACCAGCCAGGACCTCCTCGAGACCTATATGCTCGCTTGGAAATCTCCCCATTGCCATCAAGTTGCTCTCCCATTTCATGCCTAATTGGGCCATGGGTCTAATTCCTCAGTCTTGCGACTATTGCCTTGGAAGTTTGAATAGTGTCTGCCACTAAAAATGATTGCACGTATTTTTAAGGAGTTCCACAAAATAGTTTTGTATCAGCATATAATTGGTATCTTACTGTAGATAAGACTCAGTAGTATTTTTGTGAAGACCTCCCAGCTGAGAGGGAAATGGAATATTTCTGTCAGAGGAAGCTAATTGGAAGAAGCCAGCCTCATGCCTACCCTGCACTGCTGTGAGGATGTAGAGATGAATTAGAGAACATCCATTTGCTGCCGTGCATATTTCCAGAACAAATAGCTTTGTTGCCTGTGGTGTCTAGAAGAGCCCTCTCCTGGAATAAAGCAATATCTACGGGACACTGTTTATCAGGACGGCAGTCACTAAAAGGCAGGGCTATGTCTTAATGCCTGTCTTTTCCCAAAATTCTCTCTCTCCTGCCTTTCTCCAGTTTCATTACTATTAATGCTATCTCGGTTTTGCTCCGCTTCTAATTTTATTAACTGCCTTTCAAAAGTAGCAAGATGTCAAGATTTGGAGCACTCTGAACTGGATACTGAATAAATGTGATTAGAGGTATTCCATGCTATGAAGTCTTCCAATTTAGCCAGTTTAGTAAAAAGTGCTAAGCATACTAAAATGTTAAATGAGAATTAGGTGTAAGCATTAATAATGCATAGTCACCTAGTTTCTGCTATCCAATCAATTCATTTCTTTACGTACAATAATTTCCTTTTAAGCTAAAGAGGACAGCTTTTGCCTATTCAGAAAGGTCTGTTGTCCACAACAGACTTTAATCCTTATTTTTGACTACCTTTGTAGGAGCACTTAACACAGTCAGACTGCAGAACTCATGCAGCACAGAGCCCACACTGCGGCCAGCAAATCTGGCTCCTGTTGCCTTCATTTATTGAGGCTAAATGTAAATGTGAGATGTTACTGGATCAACAAGCAGTGACAAAGAGCCAGGACATAAAATACACAAGGAAAACATTGCAGCTTTATGGACTCATCACTCTCCAAAATGCAATTAATCTTAAATCAATTTCAGAATGAGCAGAACCTTTTTAAGAATATAGAACTACCGTTCTATTAAGAAAACCCAAAGAAAGCAGCAATCTATTTCACAAGTACCTCTGATTTTACACACCTTACAATGTAAAAATGATCAGCTCTTTCAAGTGTCTTTCATTTTTCTTCAATTAAGGGTTTAAGTTTAAAGTAAGCAGTCTTGATAAATTAATGGTATGTTATTTAGCAATCTTAGTTATACAGCTCTTATTATTACTGTAATTTTATTGAACAAGTGTGAATGTTGCCAAAGTCTCTATTCAGCATAAGTGATGTTGCCAACATGATGTTCCTTTTGTACCCTGAAGGTCAGTTAATTGGATCACTAAATTGCCAACAAACCGAGCCCTGCTATTTCTCAGCAAGGATTGAGGGACAAGTTCAGTTTCAGACAGACATTAGCTTGCATTCAGATACTCTAAAAGACATACATACGAGAGGTTTGGATAGGAAAAACATCCACATAAAATATTGTGCAAAGGTTCAGCTTTTATTCAGGCTAGTTATTCTGTCTTGTCAGCTCCACATTGGTAAAGATTATGAATATACTCTTGCTAAGAAAGACAAAATTGTCCTGGTGCTGCCCAGTGGGTTCCTGCTGCATTAATTTGGCAGGGAGAGAAGGGAGGAAGGGGCGTAAAGAATTTCTTTTTTTAACATGACTGTTTACAGATTATTCCAGAACCAGGTGTGTTGTGAATTTAAAGGATAATAACCAGTTTGGAATAACTCCCCACGTGGACATTCCTATTTCAGAGTAAGTGAGGGTTTTTATTCTGGGCTAGCTTATTTCACTTGCAAAGTTTATCCTATTCAGAATAAGTGCTTCCCAGAAGGGGAGCTTTTTCACAAAAAGTATTTCAGTCAGTTTCACCACATAGACAGAAATTCACTTTATGTGACTGTATGAAAAGTTAATTATGTACAATAGATTTTGGTAAAATAGGAAAGAATATTCTAAACTCCAGCTTTGCATTATTAGTATGGCTCGGAGCATGTGTGCCTCGTTTGTCAGAATACCGTGCCTGCCATCACAGGTAATCCCTGTAGCCATGTTTTAAGCCTTATGACCACAACTAATCTCCAAAGGTGAAATACAGAGCAAAGAAAAATTGTTTTTACACTTCATCACTTCTTTGTGACCTGAAATGACTATATCAGCGGCAGAGGAAAAAGTCTGTTTTATTCTTTAAATAATATTTTTGGCATTTTTGAAGCGCTGGTGCCTCACCGCCCTTTTGTCGATGCGGCATTGTCACAAGATCTTTGGAGATTTATAAGATGCGGTGGTCCCCCATTTTCATTTTAAGTGGTCTGATATTTTATACGCATTATGAAAAAAAAGAGGAATTAAGAGGAGGAAAAACTGCATTTCAGGTTAGACCCTACAGCAGCATCAGTGTTAGGGTTACCCATGATGCTGCTGAAGTCTTTAGGAAAAAACGGTGCCTTCCTCCTATTCAAAGGGTCTGAGTTATGTCCGTAAGAGCATCTCTGAGAAGATGTGGTGGGAACAGGGGTGGCTGCACCTCAGATTCCAGCCTCAGCAAGAACTTCCCAGGGTCCTTCATCAGGCAGAGGAAAGAGTTCTCTTGGACTTCCAGTGCAAGAAGCAAATAGAAAAAATGATGGATTATTTCTGTAGAGCTAAGGAAATATTAACCACACCTTCTATATAAAAAACTTTTGTCACAGTAGCCACCTAACTCAGCTATTTTTTAGTCTTTGAGCAAGAACTTTTACTGAAAAGAAAAACATTTAATATTTCGAAAATCTGAATGTGAGACGGGGCTTACTTTGAAAATGAAATTTTACTATATTTATCAGAAATAAATATTGCATTCTTTGTCATTTTCTCTTCTCAGTTCACTGTTCAGATAGTCCTTTGAGCACTGCCTGTGAATAATTCTTTTAAATAAAAAGACGTTTCTCAAAACTTTAAAAGCTGCTAACAAGTTTCTCTCTAACGCATCTTTTAAGCCATAAGATACGCTGGACGTTAAGTTAGGATTTGCGAGGGCAATAAAGCTGATGCTTGGGGATAACAGCCAAGAATACTCATCGTGGAGCAACCCACAGGCGATTGCAGACCTATGGCCTATACCTGTCCTTTTTCATACATTTTGGGTGATTTAATGCCAGGACTAGCTAGAGCACGCCCACCAAAGGAGAGAAAAGGTCCTTGAGCGGCACCAACGTGGCCAGGCTGAGTCTGGCTCCAAAACGGTCGACGGAAGCCGAGCGTGTGTTTGCTGAGCACGTGCCCCAGGTCGCATCGTTTTCAGAGTGAGTTTTATACTTTTAAAGCAGCTCTTGGTTTGTCATTCCGGTTTATGCCCCCGCAGGACTGAGATGCACCCTCCTTGTTTTGTGACACTGACATTTTCACATATTGTTGCTTGCCTTACGCCTGTGTGAACAATTGGTGCCTGGATGGGGTGACTAGACAATAACAGGGGAACGTTCTTTAGTTTAAAACTCCTACTCAAGATATATATTCCTGAGCTTTCTAGTCCTGTCAGTTATAACTAAGCCATTAAGTTAATCATGTTGAATTCAGAAAAAGGTGCTACCCGAAACCTGTCAAAGTAATTATTCTTCTTTATCCTCTGAGGTAGGAGTGCTCTGTGTCAAATAAACATTTTTTAAGTGTTCCACCATAACTTTCTCCTCATCTTCAAGATCTGCACCTTCTTTCATCTCCCACCTGAAAGGAAAAGAAGTTTAATCAATTTTTTTACATGCCTTCAACCAGTCTGTAGAACAAGCAAGTCAGTACAAAACTCATTACTATCAATTAATTGCCCCCCCGCCCCCCAGCAGGAGGGTACACCAGTTGAGATTGCTGGACCATACAAAATACAACCCCCAAAAATCTTGCCCCTTACAACTGGCACGGCTGTGAGGCACTTGACTCAAATTGTCAAAACTACCACAAAATCTTACTTATATTTATTATGATAGTACTTTCTTTTTCTGCTTTATATGATGCATGTTGTAGCATCATATAAAGCCTTGTAAAACGAGCAGAGAAAAAGTGGAAGAGCTAACAAGGGTTTTGGAAGTTAAGCAGATGCTCCCAACACTCCGTCAGTTTCCAGTGAACGCTCACACGCCCCTTGATGTCCAACCCAAATATTTAATGTGAATGGTCACCATTCTCTTGCAGTGACAATACTGTGTTACAAAACGCCACAAAACTGACTGGCTCTTTGTTCCTTTAACCATCAGGTGCATCTGTCACACCAAGAAATAAACAACATATCAGACGCTTCCCTCGCTCCACGTGAATACTCAGTTCTAGTTTAGGATAAAGTCCTATTTACCATTACAACTGAAAAATTGAAAAAGTAAAAGAATATGAAGACGATTTTGATTTTCTGTAGTAGTTAATTAAATATAAACCCTTAAGAGTCACACAGTATTCTCTTGCAGAAAATCAGGATAATAAATACAGAAATACTGCTGATACTTAGCCAGTTAAACTTTGTATCACTCTAATTATGCCTACATAATGCTCAGTAATGTGAGTCTATCTCTTTTACAAATTTTGAGGATATTTAAGAGTTTGATATCCCTTTAATATTAATCTCTTTCTGTTCTAAGTAGATAACAAAGCGAGGCTCCCAGTTCAGACCAGCTGAAGACCAAAGGTAAAGCATGAATACTGAATACAGAAATCATATTCTCAAGTATTAAATCCAGTAGATTATAAGTGAGCCGTAGGATGATCCTGTAAAGTAGGAGACATGTAGAGGAGCAGCAGAACAAAGACTGCTTTAGGAAACCCATGTCAGGAGCAATACTTCAATCCTGTCCCCACACTTGTTTGGTCCTCATTCCGACTGCGAAAAGCAGATGCCACATACATCTTTGGAGTGGTGAATGAATCAAATATAATACAGAACGTTGGGAAGAACATGTTGCATTCATCATATTTGCAAAAAGAGGACAATCGTCACTGGCAGTAGAGCATGGCATGCGCTTTTTAGAATCACAGAATGCGTTGGGTTGGAAAGGACCTTTAAAGGCCATCTAGTCCAACCCCCCTGCAGTGAGCAGGGACATCTTCAACTAGATCAGGTTGCTCAGAGCCCCATCCAGCCTGGCCTTGAGTGTCTCCAGGGATGGGGCCTCCACCCCCTCTCTGGGCAACCTGGGCCAGTGTCTCACCACCCTCAGTGGAAAGAACTTCTTCCTGATGTCTAATCTAAACCCACCCTGCTCCAGTTTAAACCATTGCCCCTCGTCCTGTGGCTACATGCCCTTGCCAACACGAACTGTACATAGAACTGTATTTAAGAGCTTACTAAAACCAGAAAAAGAACAAGTGCTCTGTAGTACAATCTGATCGTTAAAATACAGTTAGGAAAAATATATTCAATGAACATGTATAAATTAGCATATATCCATCATACCTTTACCTTAAAAACTGAATCTGACAACACACATTACTGCCTGGAGTGAAGAAGTATCAGAACAAGCAAAGCATACTATGAATAAAATTATAAACACCGAATGTCCACGATCAAAGTTTTGCAATAATTAACTTCCTATTACTCCACTCATGTATGACTACCAGTGCACTTAACCTTATTTGAATACTAACATTAGGTACAATTAATGGCTGTTATGTCTGTCTGCTTTATTCTCTGGTTTATGATATGTTTATAAAATCTGGCTGTATCAGCCCTCAACTCAGTTACTTTTGCAAACATCCCAGGTGAAGGCTGTTAAAGAGGTTGACTGGTTTCCCTTCTTCCTTTTGCTAATGTACCAAGGAGCCTCCTCAAACCTAGGGAGAAGTCGTGCAAGCCTTAATTTGAATTTATGGTCCTCAGAGTCATTCCAAAACAGAACTTTACCAGTCCAATTGATTCATTTTAATTAATTTGATTTGTTGCATTATTTTTGAGTAGAGGAGCTGTTTGCTTAGAAGGGTGACAACTGAAAATGCCAAACGGAATACATTCAAAACAGTTATTGCTGGAGGTATAACACAGAAACCTAGCAGTCTTGGCTAATGGAAGCTTAACAATAAATCAGCAGATTCCTTTTAAAGATAGTGACTTCATACTTGTCAGCACATTTCATTGAATCTTTAACGTTAGCGTTGGTAAAAATCTTCAATGTCATCCAGTTTGGACATTCTTTAGTGTTCACTTTATAACAAGTTATTACTAATACATTACATTATCATTTCATCAAAAAGTAGTCTATTTTTAAAGCATTTAAGCAGGTCCAATGAGGATAAGAATGTCTTCTATGCATTCGCTTAACAGTATCCATGAATTAAAGATCTATGAAATGAGCTTGACAAACACCCGGTCCCTCATCCAATTTAGAAATTTTTCCACACTTACGCTTAAAGTCTGGGGACAATATTGTTTTTTAGAAGACTACTGGACAGTAGGCAAGAAGGCCACAACGTATCTGCGCTGTTCTAAATGGGCTGAGAAATCAGGTGTTTGTGTTCGAGTCGAAAAAGAGTCGACATTTACTATTCAAAAATTTGTCCAAAATGGAGCATGTTTTTACTAGCATATCTACAATGTGTGACAATTGTTTTGGCAATAGTAATTGGTACAAATCCAACTAGCCAGTTCAAGTACTGTGAATGTGAATGAAATTACCATCACAAATTACTTTCAAAATGCAAGCTTCATCAGCCGAACAGCCAACCTGCGCACCTCTGTTGTTGCAAATTATTAGTAACGTAACCCTTAGAGAAAATTTCCAAATAGACAGGTGGCATTTTTTTTTTTTTTGGTCTGGCTTTATTTTAGAATACTAAATAAAAGCAGCATTTCTAAAGGATACTGGAATTATTTGAACCAATCCATCATACCACTATCTACATTTTGCTTAGTGCTCCTATAACCATAGGAAGGTGACTCCGAGTGTCCAGAAAGCTCAACTTTCAGTATATTCTTCATATTTAAAAGAAATCGTATGTTTAGAATAAAATCCCATCACCTTTGTAATCTGTAGGGTAGTGTTGCATGTTTTCAGGCCAATAGGCCAATATTACTTATGTACTTACAGAATTAAACGTTTGAAATATGTTTTCAAAATATGCTGAAATATCAAATAATGTAGATGATAATGTAGATGTGTTCACCTGAAGTGAACTGCCTAAAAACTTTTCTCTGTATGCCGTTCCTTTCTGTGTTGCATGTGACTGATCAAAGGAAAAAAAAAAATCCTAACAGTATATTTTTCAGATAGATCCAGCAAAATACGTCTGCCGAGGTAAATACAGGAATCACTGAAGTTTTCTGCTGGTCAGCCAAGACCTCGGATCATGAGGTCAACAAGGATAACTATCACTGGGAGGGCTTCTGTTTCTCCTCATAAATACGAAGCAAGAGAGGAAGAAGTCTTGGCTTACACATCCACAAGCTAACAAAGTGCAAGGGGAGATGGATTCAGTGCCCCAGGAAGATCTAGTGAGTCCAGCTCAGGTTTCCTTATCACTGTATCCATGTGCTACTCTTGCGTATAATTAGCATCAATATATCCATTAATATAAATGGGTATATAGGACTACATTTTGTGATACTTTTGTCTTTCCACTATACTGAAATATAAAAGGTAAGGAAACAGTAAACATGTTTGCAAAGATGCAGAGGAAAAATATTCTTCTGTGCATCTTTCAAAAAGTGTACCGGACATTTTAGCAGGGCTGGATTGCATACATGGTGATACGTTTGCTGCTTTGATTTTCTGTTGCAATAGTGCATATATTTTGTAAAAAAAGATCTATTCCTATGAAGGCACTTTTCAAGAACCGTAATAGTTACTACATATTACATTTTGGTGCTTGTTACAGATCAAAAGGAAGTATAGGCAGTTAATCCCAAAGCAGTAGTATATAAAATCAGAAATAAACCACATACAGTAGTATGCGTATAGGGATTGGAAGACCCAGGGAACTGGAAGACCTGGGGAATTACCGGGTTGTCACCACTGTGCCCAGCAAGATCATGGAGCAGATCCTCCTGGAAACTCTGCTAAGGCACATGGAAAGTAAGGAGATGATCAGTGACAGACAATGTGGTGTCACTAAGGGTAAATTGTGTCTGACAAATTGTGTGGCCTCTACGATGGGGTTACAGCATTGGTAGATAAGGGAAGAGCAACCAACACCATCTAACTTGACTTGTGCAAAGCATTTGACACTGTCCTGCATGAGAGACATGGATTTGACTGATGGACCACTTGCAGGATAAGGAATTGGTTGGATGGCCGCACTCAAAGAGTTGCTGTCAATGGCTCAATGTCCAAGTAGTGACCAGTGACGAGGGGTGTTCCTCAGGGGTTGGTACTGGGACCGGTACAATTTAACATCCTTGTTGTTGACGTGGATGTTGGGATTGAGCCTCATTTGCCAACAACAACAAGCTGTGTGGCGCAGTCAACATGCTGGAGGGAGGGGATGCCATCCAGAGGGACCTGGACAGACTTGATAGGTGAGCTCATGCCAACCTTATAAAGTTCAACCAGGCCAAGTGCAAGGTCCTGCACGTGGGTCAGGGCAATCCCAAACACAAATACCGGCTGGGCAGAGAATGGATGGAGAGCAGCCCTGAGAAGGACTTGGGGCTTTGGGGTGTTGATTGATGAGCTCAACATAAGCTGGCAATGTGCGCTTGCAGCCTAGAAAGCCAACCGCATCCTGGCAAAAGAAGCGTGGGCAGCAGGTTGAGGGAAGTGATTCTGCCCCTCTGCTCTGGTCTGGTGAGACCCCACCTGGTGTACTGTGTCCAGCTCTGGAGTCCTCAGCACAAGAAGGACGTGGAGCTGTTGGAGTGGGTCCAGAGGAGGCCCCGGAGATGCTGGGAGGGCTGGAGCCCCTCTGCTGTGAGGACAGGCTGAGAGAGTTGGGGGGGTTCAGCCTGGAGAAGAGAAGGCTCCGGGGAGACCTTCCAGCCCCTTCCAGGCCCTAAAGGGGCTCCAGGAAAGCTGGGGAGGGACTCTGGAGCAGGGAGGGGAGCCATGGGACGAGGGGGAAGGGTTTTACACTGAAAGAGGGGAGATTGAGATGAGATATTGTGAAGAACTTCTTTGCTGTGAGGGCGGTGAGCCCCTGGCCCAGGTTGCCCAGAGAAGCTGTGGCTGCCCCATCCCTGGAGGGGTTCAAGGCCAGGTTGGATGGGGCTTGGAGCAACCTGGGCTGGTGGGAGGTGTCCCTGCCCAGGGCAGGGGGTGGCACTGGGCGGCCTTTAACGTCCCTTCCAACTCTAATCATTCTACAATTCTATGATTACCAAAAGTGACACAGATTTTTACCTGTAGCAGATTGCCAGATTTTAAGAAGTTTCATTAAGAAGTTTACTTCAATAGATACTCTTTGATTAATTGCTATTTTTTTTATTACAGTTCATTAGTTATAATAAGTGTGTAAACATTGGAGGGAAAAATATGTAAAAAATTATAAGGAAGAATAAACATGAACAAAACTGAAACAAAATGTAAGAATACTTTTCACCTCAGATATATTTTGAATTTTGAAAAATCTTACTTGTATTATTTGAGAGACTAATGATGCCCTTTTTTAAAACTCATACAAAACAATGTCTAAAAAGTGAACAGTTTACAGAAAGGGTCATCCTAATATACTATTTTATGTATTGCTAGTAGTGTTTATGTAGTATTTTGATATCTATTAAATTTCCTGATGTCTTGAAAAACCTTACATCGCACGTAACTCTATGGAATTCAGAAAAAAAAGAAACCAATGACACCATTGTTATTTCCTATGGAAAAGCTAATATGCTTTTGTTGGCAAATAATGAAACATTAACTGTACAGCTGTACATTAGGTAGCTGAAAATATGCATTTCCGTATTAACAGATATACGTAATAGTTGCTATGTATCAAAAAATAGCAAAGTATTTGATACTGAGCTAAGAAGATGACATAATTCACATCTAATCTAAATCAGACACAGACAGTGCCATTCAAACATCCTAACATGGGTAAATATTCAGACTTCGAGCACCGCAAGCTCTTAAGCTTATCTATTTTTAATGTGGCGAATTACCACTGGAAAGCTTTACAGACACACTATTTTCAAGTGCAGTTTTGATAAAAAGAGTGAGAACAAGTAGAGAAGGTCTTTTTTTTGCCAAGTATTACGAAAGAAGGAAAGAGTGGGAAAAGAACACAAAAAAGGTGCTTAAACTTAACTTACATTCCCTCTTATCTCTATGTGATTTAAGAATTGTTTCATGTAATTTACATGAAAATATTTTCCACATATTCATCCTCAGTTTCTTCCACAAACTGTTTTGCTGTAATTTTCTAACTTTTGTCTAAATGCACTTATTTGTAAATAACGCTATAAACTGAAGGAGGCAAAAGAAAGCAATAGTTTGTGCATAAACAACTAATTGATGCAATTTTGCGAAATTGAGATGAAATTCATCCCATTGTTTAATAGGTGCAGATTTTCCGCACGGGACTTAACCCTAATATGAGCTGCCAGCTGTGGCCTATTCTCGTACGTCGTGTGCTTGCAGCTGTGGAGCCCTCCCGGTTCAGTTGGTCCTGGGGTCCCTTTCTGTTTCAAGTGTATTTTTCATGTGCAAGTGCGTTCTGTAGCCTTTTAAACTTGAGCAGACGTGAAATGATCAATTTTATTTTCTCCAAAAAAGGTCTTCATACATGTCCTTACATTTGCTCCTTGTAGAATAATTATGGTAAATATTATGAGCGGCTTGATGAAGATGAGACAGACCATTTTTTTGCCAGCCGTTGACAGAGAAATAAGAACGTGACAAAGCAGGCATGGAGCAGAGACAGGTGTTTTGGTGTTTTGATATTTTAGTTTTTGCCTTTTGGAACTTCCACACCAGTTACAAGCCATCATCACGCATCCTATTCTCACACCTGTGCAGGACCTTCACTGATCCAAACACCCTTGGTTGAAACAACCATTGTCCCTTTGTATGACATTACACTGGCATATTTATACCTGAGATGGAAAATATGTGGACTTTGGAATTTTTGTATAGGTCTTGAGATTTCTTATGATAAATCAATACATTTAAATTTAAATTTACAGGTAAATGCATATCTTAAACCAAAATAATCTTATACATTTAAATGTATTAGCATACTGCCAATAAAGTCACTCGTGTTCTCTACGCTGAGCTGCAACGGGTAGAGAAATCATGCGCTTAAATAAAATACAGTATCTTGCTACCAGCTTATGGGGCATTTTAATGAATTACCTTTTTGCTTCCCGAAGTTAATGAGAGACACAGCTGTGGATTAAGCTCTTGCAGGCAGTGAAACAATTGTTTTCTCAATGTCTAGCATGTTATACTTCACCATAAAACACAAAATCTCAGCAGCTGGTATCTTGTTTGCCATTTTTAAGTAATAGAAGAATATACATCTCAGTAAGTTTCACTTCATATTTCAGCTGTAAATGCGCTTTTTGTAACATGAGAAATCATAGACCATGAAATGCATTCTACATCAATGTTGGACAGCCAACTAAATCCAATATTTGTCGATAATCTCAAATTCTGAAAAATCTTTCCATTTCTACGTGGGGCAATGTTTTATTTTTCTAATGGTAGTATTAAATTAAAAGAGAAGTCTCTGGTAGTTTATCAGATTGCTTTTGGTTAAAATAATTTATTAAAGACTCTGACTAACATTTTAACTGCTTAAATATTAGCCATTCAGAAAACGTCTGCTTTGTTTCAGTCATTTGTGTAGTAGTCTTCCCAGATTTTTTAATCTCTCTTTAATCCACCTACTAAACACATACTCCCCTGAAGGACATGAAAAACAGAGTGGGGTGGGCAGCCATCAAATACACAACTACTGCCCTGTTGAACAAGACCCAGAGGAACAATGTGATGCATTTAAAGGTTCTCGTAGAGATACTCACCCTGAAATCACACCAGCTGGGATAACATCTCTATGTCTACCTAATGCAAAACAGTTCACTTGTCTTTCTTCATCCAAAATAGACACTATCATCACACAGTGGAAAGGTATATTTCTTTCAGGACAATCTATCTGAAAATCAGTGTCCTTCATCATATTCAGAAATAAATCAAACCTGAAAATTTCAATACAATTTTGCCAAATTCCTCTCTCTTACATATACACAAACACCATGAAAAATGCCCTTCCAGAATTTCCCCAATCAATAAAATAAATTCATTTATTTCCTAGAGGATATGGAGGAAGACGCCATGAGAATTATTATTTATGTTTTTAATTATCTATATGCCACAAGAATGGAAGCGAGGGAAAAAAATGAAAGAAAGACAAAGCTATAAGGGATCAACAGAGTTATGCTCCTACTTCCAAAGAGCAAACCAAAAGAAGAGACCGTATTTCAATGTGCTGAAGAAATCAGTACATGGGAAACATTTTAGAAAGTATGTCATGAGAAGAGAAGAGAATAGAGCTTTGACTCACAGGTTAACCTGTCCCAGCTATGAAGTTAAGACATTAGAAGGATATTTAAGAAGTTTTGAACTGAAATAGAAACTTCACAGCTGTTGGAATAAAATGATGAAAGACCCTTTTCTAGGGCGAGAACACAGCTACGAAGGATGTTGTCAAGGGCAGCGCAAGGCACACAGCAAAAATTTCATAAGCTTTCCAGCTGCAAAAAGAAAGGAGAGGTAGTATTTACCCAGCCTCCCTGTTATTGGTGTTTGCTGTCCCACATCCTTGAAAAACGGTGAATCAAGCCTCACAGACACCAAGCCATCAGTTACAGACAGTGGGAACATGCTGTAACAGGATGAAGCTTTCTCTTAGGTCTTTTTTTAATTTAAACTTTTTTGTTCACAATTCTTACACAGTAGAAAATAGGAATGATCTATATCCTCAACATTTCAGTTGGTTCTCTTAAAAAAATCATTAAATTTCCATTTTTCAGTGCATTCTTACAACTCCTTCTTAACCGCATAGCTTTAAATAATGGACATTTCAGAGAATTAGGCTCATGCTGACCCAGCTTTGTTGAAGCTGTCACCACGTCTTATTCTGCAGATAGGCCAGTTTGTTAGGTTTCTGATGTCTCTTTAATTTTATTTTCAGTTTTCTGAGACTTCTTGTTTTATACACAACTTGCATGCTGCTCCTCTGAGTCCAACACCACGTACATCGCAATAATGTTGATGTCATAGTTAGTGTCTCAAAAACTGGAAAGATGCTTTTAATAAAGGTTTGATAACATATTTCAAATATATATGCATATAGCGTACCTATATATGTACATACATATATACATGTACTCATGCAAGTAACAGAGTAATGATGCAGGCATCCAAGAGGGCGGATTTTTTGGAAGAATAGGATCAATAACACTATGTCTAAGCAAAGTTCTTGGAGGTGCATATTCAAAGGATTTCATATTTTCAATAATTTTAAATGACTTGGTAATCATCATATGAAATGAATTTAATTACTTTGAGCATTAATATAATTTTTCAAGAAAATCAAGAGGCCCAACTTCACATAAAGAAGTATCTTATGATCACAGCGCTGGCAACATTTCCATTGAGTAAATGCAGGTTTTACCTGCATATGATTACACGGTAGAGCTTAGGAACCAAAAATGCATCTACTAAAAATATACTGCTCTTCAACTCATGCACTACTTGTTCCCTCTCTTCACCCCTCCCCTTTTTATTTCAATTTACAAAGGCTTTCCATAATAAATGTTGAAAGCCCAATGTAAATACTTTAAAGGATTAAGCTTTCAAATGTGGTTACTCTGGCATATATACGTTCCATAAATACAAACACAAGATATATCTGCTGAGAAATTATATTTGATAATTTGACAGCTTTGTGGCTTAGGAATATAAAAAATTCATATTTTGTCAACAAGAAACCTCCTCCATTTGTTAAGAAGGGGCTACTATGATAGCATGGAAAGATGAATATTTTGAAAACACAGATTATTATGGGATTAATATAATCCCCTACTTTTCTTAATGCACAGTATTTTAAAAAAAATATTATTTTTCTTTCTTTTAAAAGAATCAGACTCAATTCATAACACACTGAAAAAAAATGTGCAATCTAAGCAGAACATTTAGGGGAGCCAGGAAGCTGCCTTTTATTGGTACCAAAAGGTTTTATTCAAATTTGAGCAAATGATGGGCTGCTGAAAAATCGTACATTCTTCCGTGGTCATACCAAAGAAAAAACCACCCCTGCCTGGCCGGTGGCCAGAATCCCCCAGTCCCCTGTGAGGACCAGGCATGCCCCATCCTGGGGGGTCGTAGGCACCTAAGGTTGGTGTTCATCTAGAGCAGGGCCACCTGGAGCAGGTTGCTCAGGGCCACATCCCGTTGGAGTATCTCCGAGGACAGAGACTCTATTACTTCCTTGGGCAACCTGCTCCAGAGTTTGAGCACCCTTGGAGTAAAAAAGTTTCTTTCTTATGTTTAGACAGAATTTCCTGCATTCCTGTTGCGCCCATTGCCTCTAGTCCTGCCACTGCGCTCCACTGAGAAGCCCATCATTGTTACTCCCTCCATCAGGTGTCCATACCCATGGATAAGGTCCCCCCTGAGCCTTCTCTTCTCCAGGCTGAGCAGTCCCAGCTCTCTCAGCCTCTCCTCGTTTCATACTTCACCGTACCATGTGGAGCTACCCCAGATGGCACACAAACACCACGTCTCCTTCACACCTATAGAAATCCTAGCAGGAAGCCTTACCAAAGGAAACATTAGTCCCGTCATTAGCACTGTCCCATATGGCATAGTTGTCCCTCCTCATGCACGCTGCAGCTGCATCTAGCTCTGACTACTACGCGTTTGTGTAACTGAAGATGGTACCGTAGGGTATTTCTACGTGGCACGACAGAGTGCTGTAGATAAATGCCAGCGACAGCACGGAGCAAGCTGCTCCCTGTTCTGCAAGTGACGCCATTACGTCCACATTGTACGGACTCCAGTGAAGGCCATACCTGCACTGATGGGATCAGGCTTCAAATTGCTCAGATGACCTTCATTTTGGAATTTTACACATTCTAAACCTTCCGCTTGAATAATCCTTGAAGACAGCACATTTATATGCTATCTTAAAAGTAGAGCATGCCTTATGGAAAATGCTGACAACAATCCAATACAGAATATCACAAGATGGCACACAAGCAAAACCACATTACATGGAATACAATCCAAATGCTATGTACAAGGAAAATAATTATCTTTTGTTGGTATTAAAAGGACACTGACAAATGTTTCACTACAATCCAGCTGCCACCGGCATGTACCCATTTCACTCCTGGAAGGTGTATTTCTTGTCACAACTATATGCTTTTCAGTAGTTCTGCCTGTTGAGGCTGGGTTCCCTGGGAAGGTGTAGTCAATGAGGGAAGTGTCCCAGGCTTGGTGGCGTGGGAGATGGGGTTCCCTGGGTGTCCTGGCCTCCGTCCCAGCTCACAGCTTCACTACGGGAAAATCCCCTTGTCCAGACAGCAGCGGTCACAGTTCTTCTACCTTGTGTCAAATGCTCCTACTACAAATGCTCTCCTCACGACAAGACAGACATTGAGGCGCTGGAGTGAGTCCAGAGAAGGGCAATGGAGCTGGTGAGGGGTCTGGAGCACAAGCCTTGTGAGGAGCAGCTAAGGGAGCTGGGGGTGTTCAGCCTGGAGAAAAGGAGGCTGAGGGGAGACCTTCTCACTCTCTACAGCTCCCTGAAAGGAGGGGGCAGCCAGGGGGGGTCGGTCTCTTCTCCCAAGGAACAGGCCATGGGACGAGAGGAAACGGCCTCAAGTTGTGCCAGGGGAGGTTTAGATGGATATTAGGAACAATTTCTTCACGGAAAGGATTGTCAAGCATTGGAAGAGTCTGCGCAGGGAAGTGGTGGAGTCGCCATCCCTGGAAGGATTTAAAAGACAGGCAGATGTGGGGCTGAGGTTTAGTGTGGACTTGGCAATGTTAGGTTAACAGTTGGACTGAATGATCTTAAAGGTCCCTTCCAATCTAGACGATTCTATGATTCTACACTAGTGAATGAAAGCTCCCTTGACTTCCCAAGGTTTGAATGATCCTGTAGGAACAACATTTAACCACATCATGGGAATCATATGCACCCTGAGATAAGGAAGGATCTTGCCTTTACATTACTTCATCCATGCAAACTTGTCCCTGTGTAGAAAAATCAAAGTGATCGTAACTTTTGTAATGGCTGAAATACTGTAGTAAACAGGCCCAAATCAGACACCTGTGCTGCACACTGGTACTTCATTTCCCGCTCTGACACTCGCAGGGTAAATGTGGTCCCTCCAATAAAGAACAGCATGTGAGTAGTGCCTGTATGTCTTTTCCTATGGAAAAGAGATGTCTAGTATAATAAATTCTACAAGCATTTTTTTCAGCTCTGAAGTACCCGTTTGAAAGGAAACTCTGCACTAAATGGAATTATCATTAATGGCTAACACTGAGTCAGGATTAATTCTTTGGTGGTAGAGATTGGGAAAGAATATGCCAAAAATAAAACAAAATAAGAGATGGCAAGGCCAGGGTAAATTGGCTGGTTTCCATTGTTAGATACAAAAAAAATGAATTCAACAAGCCTGGAAGCCCAACAGCTGCTTCTTATTTTATTTTCAGAACTTAGTAACTGGCTGTATAACCCTGTCTCGTTCTCCCTGAGGACTACCGGGGCCAGACTAAAAATGCAACAACCAACTGATGCAGAGATAACATCTCAAAGAAGAATAAAATAATCTGTAGATAAAAATCTACATAGCCTAACAAATCAATTTCAGACTAGCCAACAGGTGAATAAACAAATACAGAGGAGGAGATAAAGGTACATAAACAAGATCTCTGTCCAAAGTATGCTTCATTGCTAGTCCTTTAGGTCTTTCACTGTTGTAGTGCAACCTTTAGCAGAAAGGTTCATGCAAAATAAATAAATAAATGCAGAAAGCAAGCATTTGCTTATGTTTGGAACTGAAAAACTAGTCATTTTCCCCAGTTCATTCCATGCAAGATAATATCGCCTACATCAGTGTAACCAACATTTACATCCAGAAATGAGAACACCACAAATACTAGGAAGAGAAAGGTAAGTGAAAAGAGGACTGAAAATATTGGAAATCACTCATGCGGACCAACATCTTGCAGCCAGGGTAAGGGAGAGAGAGCTAGAAGAAATCCCCCCATAGCTCTCGAATAAATTGGCAAAGAGCTTTGCGCTCTCTCTGCTCAGCTGAGGTCCACTCCTTAAACTGTTGTTAACTGGAAAAAGATGAATAAACAAAGGCAAATTTCATCTGTTTTTGACCCATTACAAAGACTGTTGACTCTATAGAACAGCTCTGGTATGTAAACCTGATCTTGAGGAAAGCATCTATAAAAAGTTAGCTTCATAAAACTGTGTATTAAATACATTTTTAAATCATGCTGATTAATTAAATTACTCAACATGCATACACATGGAAATCTTTTAACTGTAAATAGTGTTTACTATATTTCAAGATACATATTTAGACTAGTTGCTAAACAGGGGGTTGGTTAAACAGAAATACTACATCATGAAAATGTCGTAATATACCTCATATTTACTATAGCTTTTTTCCACTCCTCCGTTCTTTGGGAAGTTAAATGCTACTGTGCAAATATTGTTTTAAAGATTATGAGGCTCTAGTTTTCAAATTAATCCAGTAGAATAATTGAAATTATAATATTGGCTTTATTAAAGCAAGCAGCGACTGAGGAATTTTCCTCTACTTAATATAAATACCAAAGGAATTGGCCTATTACATTATTTTTCATTAATCTGCAATAGCCAAAACCTTGTGGTACAAAAAAACAATCATGAATATAATATGACAAAACTTAAATGATCTGAGCACAATATATTTAATATCGATTTTGTATGTCCTCCACTGAAGATTTAATTGATTTCCTAACAGGCTAGTGAGAATAACATTTGGCAAATTACTTGCTAGACTGTCTGCTGGCATTGTTTTATAGGGTACATAAGCTAAGGATGGCATTATTCAACAGATAAAGCAAAAAGGCAGTTTTACAGCTTGCTCTGTAAGATGCAGATGATGTCAGGAGTGGAGGTCACAAAGCAGGGAGGAGATGGGTGAAAAAAAAGACTCGTAAGGTAACAGTAAGACCATGTAAATGCCTGGTTGAGAGATGTAGACTCAATTGAATTGCACAGGTTTGTTGTTGCTATCACGTAAATGATATTTATTCCCACTGATTGTTAGAACTGGGAACTTGCTTGGGATTACGTGCATATATCTGCAACCAAGAAACTCATGAAGACATATGTTCACAACTTTTACTGACGCAGAAAACACCAATTTGGTGAACATTTTTTACGGAAGCATACCCGCTTATACATCATTTTCAAAAGGAAAACACATTTCCGAGCTAGAAATGAAGAAAATACCGTCAGGCAGCTTAACAGGTTGGCTTTTGCCAGCCAGGAGCAAGGCTCATGTCCCTACTCTGCCGCCTTGGTCAACGACGTGGGGAGGAGGAGGGAAGATGTTCAGCACTCTATCGGGCCGCAATACAGTGATTCAGTGAGGATTTTATTCCTTAGCACAGGAGAAAGGAAGTGTCGCTGTGGGACAGTCTGTATCTTTCTAATTCAGACAACTCACAGGAGACACCCTGAGAGTGGCAGAGGAAGGGTCTCCTGTGTCCCAGTGAAATCCCCACTGCCAGGCTCCCGGCTTTGGGTCTCTGCGTGATGAAGGTTTGGATTTCATCCTGATGGAGTATGGGAACACTTTCTAAATCTCAGAAGTCTTCTCATGACAGGAACATAATTTCCTCTCCTTCTTTATCCACTAGTTATACCAAAACCAAGCCAAAAAAATCTATGTATCATCCAGATACCATACTTCCACATACGAAGATCTGGAAGATGTCAAAAAAACAGACACAGGTGGAGCCTCCAGTATCTGCCAAAATACCTATCAATGCCATTTTCAGCATTCAAAACAGGAATTCACAGCCTATTAATGTCTCTGCAGCAGCTTACACATTTCAGAAAACATGACGCTAAGCATCAGTGTTTTATCTACCTCAATTAGGATACATCTGAGACAGCAAAGAGTTAAAAAATGTAATAATTCATTGCCATATTTGAACTCCTGGTAATGCATTTTTTTATTTTTAAAAATCAGAAATCAGCACAAAGTTCAGTGCTTTCAGGAAAAGAATAATTCCTGCATAAAGAGCTGCCAAAGAAATAAAGAAATGATGGATATTACAATAAATGAGACCATGAAGCCAAAGTTAGTGCAATGCTTCTTTCTTTTTTGAAATTCTAATTCTCTCTATATTTCTGCTCAAGGCAAACAGCATTCTTACTACATATTTTTGGAGCATCATGTGAACTTTATTCTAGGATAAAATATTGAAAGAATAAATTGTTGAAAATGTATTGAAATGGTTTTAATTATTCAGTATTTTTAATAAGAATGATAGATTTAGAAATTACAAGGAGTCTGAGGATCATAAAACCTACAGTGTCTACTGCAGCTGGCACTTGCAATGTCTATTTCATCTTAAGCATCAGTTTTTCTGTTTCTGAAGTATCTGAAGCCGCCACAGATATGTCTGAAAGCACAAAGATAGAAGTGGGCACCGTGTAAAATTATGCTTTGTCTGTCTACTTATGACATTTTTTAGTGACAGAGTCACTTCAGAGGAAGAGATGAAGTGCTTGTAGTGGCTACATTAAGACTTTTATGAGCGTAAGAACCTTTGATAGGTCAAGCACAAGATGACTACAGGCCTGGGTCATTTTTATCCTACACTCATACAAATTGTAGTTAAATAAACACCTACTTCTTCTGCCTTATGTAGTCACTCACTGCCAATCTTTTAACATCAATATTCTGCTTCTCAGATGCATTCACACTAGCGCATCAGGGTTTAAAACCCAACTGCGGTGCTGCAGAAAACAGACAAATATATTCTCCTCTCGAAAGGAGTCTGACCTCTCTCTTCCAAAAGATGAATAATAAGAACAAAGGGTATTTGTGTAGAATTTCATTTTCTGCCTTGAAGTTTCTTTTCACTGTAAAGCTGCACACCCTAAAATCCACACAGAAAATTTATTAGAAGATATAGGTAGATATAGGAGATACAGGTATCACGGAAGAGATTAAAACTGGGCAAGTATCTGTAGCAAAAAATATGACGGACTCTGTGTAAAATGCCTTTAAATAGTTTTATAAAATTGATATCATGCCAAAATAGAAGAGGCAAGTTTTACGTATATTGCATGCTCTAAGTTTTTCCCATGTTTGTGCCAACCACAGATAAGCTCCTCTCCTCCTCAAATCCAAGACTGTTGCTGTAAATTCTGTGACTTGAACCAGCAGCTGTGAGAAGCCGAAATGGAAGTGACGGCATCAGTGACATGGCAAAATGGGGAAAAAGGAAAAGGCAGAAACAGGGAAACAGACACACACAAGCAGTTCCCTTCTTTTCAGCAAAGCTGCCAGATTTGCTAGCAGAGCTATCTTGAAAAATATATAAACTTGCAATATTTACACTTGCAGAGAAACAAGTTGCAACTCTCCCTGCACAATATAGCACCATATATTTATAGTGAAGGATAAGAGGATTTCCTTGTGGAATCTATTCAAATAGATAGACCTCCCAAGACTGGGATAAGCAAGTGCTTAAGTAAGTAATTTCAGTTAAAATACTGAAATATTTTTGAAATGAATTACTGAAAAATACCAAAAAATTTGGACACCGGCTTAAAGATCAGCATAATACCTGAAGATAAATTAAAGGGTTAATAAATAAAAGAATCACAAACAGGTAAACCTTAGAACAGAGATTCAGAATAGTATTATCTTGAGGGAATATATTAAATAGATGGAAAGATAAGTACATGGAAAAAGCAAATTATGCAATTATTTCAAGGATGAAAATATTTCTAAGACTGAAAGCATTTTACAAACTCATGGAACTTGCTGTAATCACACACAAAAACCGGCATGAAGATAAAATGAACAAGACGTATGTACATGGAAAGTGGAATGAAACAAAAACATAAAAAGAGTAAAGGAGTTCCCAGAAAAGTTTAAGGTCTTAATAATGTTTAAAAGCTTGTTTTCACAAAAACCATTTTGCTAAAACATATGAAAGAATATAAAGGAAGAAATTATCAGATTCTGGTATTCTAATCTTAAATATGTTCATGGAAGCTTTATATCAATACTATAAATCAGCACAGATTTATTTGTTTAAGCCAGAAAGAAAATTATGTGATGGTTCTGGAGTGGTATTCTCAATATCCAAAAATGGTACTGCAGATCATAAAACTGATGAGCACATAAGCATCAGTGTTTGCTAGACAGGCATACCCACTGTGGAAATGACAGGTCACGGACTACAATTTGATTTAAACTCATAACAATTTTTCCCAAAATTAATATTATTTTAAGCATATTATTTTAAGTCCAAGAGAGACACAATTAAATGGGCTCATGGAAAAATGGTATTAAAAATGGGAAGTGTACTTCAGTGTTAAAAAGAAGGAAAAGTTCTAGTAACTCATCCAGAACTATATTGGGAACTACTAAATTATGCAGCAGTGCATGGCAAAGCGGAATAAACACCTGCTGAAAAGCTGTGTAAGAAATCTAAGAACCAGACTACTTGACTATGTAATAAATGATGTTCAAAATAAAAAGTTTAAATACTTATAAGAAAAGTCCAATAGACATATACTATGACAAAAACTAAAAGATCTTAAGCCCTCCCATATGACAGTACACATATGAGTTATGATGATGACAGTACATATATATTATACAAGTATCTACTTGCAAGGCATGAGTGCAAGTGAACTTTCTCCTTACACTTAAAAGATGGGACACCGCACGAACAACAGTCAGTTAATAGAACAGGACACATTTTCACATTCTTTCGCAAAAGGAGGAGGAAAATTTCTGAACCTAGCTTGTATTAACTGCTGGCTAATGCTGGAAGATGCAAACCCACACGCGGATCCATATAAAGCAAAGAACTATGAGCTCAATTTGCTGGATGTGGGCGAATATTTGAAGCAAGTATCATTACATGTTTATCCTTCTTTTATAGTCTTTTCTGGGTAAGACACTAAAGCTCTGCGCGGATCAGGCATGGCTAGCTCATGGCCAGCGATCCAGCAGCCAAAGGAGACCAAATCAGGGAACGGGAACTGTTGACACATGTTACGTTATAGTCAAGTATTTTTTTCCCTGAAGCACTCATTCAGTGAGTAAATATAAAGATCTGGGGACTGGGGGAATGCGACCCTCCTGGAGCCCTTCAAGCAGAAGAGATCTGACTGATTTGCAGAGGTACTGCAGTCCTGAGAAACAGTACGTAAAATTCTTGTTCACGGCTTTCCTGAGGCTGGTTGCGCTACTTTTAGCTTATCTATTCTGTATTAAAGACTCGACTTACTATGAGCTCAGTTTTCATTAATAAAAAAATACCTTCAAACACAGACACAGGAAAAAAAAAAAGCAATGAAACAACAATTTATTAGATATGCAGGAGCTAATGCGTACTGTTTCTGAACAATGCATTGTAAGGCTCAGCGTGTGACAGTTAGTGGTCTTCGTGTAGGTTGTGTGATAAAGTACACGATGCATTAAAAAGACCATTTTTTCCCCTTTTTAACTGCCAGTTCTATAACCTCCTTATTTTCCTAAATTTGCTGAGCCTCTCACTTTCTTTATGTTGTAGCAGTGAAGCAGATTGCTGATAGCACAATACCCAGTGCAACATGTCTTCTGCAGCAATTTTGCAGGTAATTTCCTCAAACACAAAAGAGACAACACATATAGGACAGAGCTAGTCTGTAATTTACTTCTGGATAACGGATTATCAATTTAGTCACTTCTCTAACAAAACCAAAATAATTTTCCTCTCAGATTGATTTTTAACTGTGCTATTACAATATTATCCAATACTACTAGTATCATGCATATTTAATTTTATTTCAGAGATAAAACATTTTGTGGAAGGGAGAGGAGGATAAACTGACACAAAATGAAACAATTCTTCATGTTAAAAATAACCATCATGAAAACACAGTTGCGAGGAAGGTAAATTATAAAGTATGCATTTATCCAATCATTTTAAATACCATAATTACACTGACTGCTCATCAAAAGACTTTTAAGACTCATTAAAATTATAAAACATTTCTAATTAAATCCATATTTAAATGAAGTTTCTATAACGAATCTAGATGGTACTTTAAATCAAACAAAAAAGTTCTGGTGAAAAATCCAATTAATTGGAGTTTTTGTAAGAATTACAGCTTAATGATGGGGGCACCGCAGTTGCCTTCTAGTTAAAATTGAAGATTACTGTGTTATATCCATCTTTAGCCCAAACTTGTCCATAAAGTAATCAATCTCTTCATAAAATTTCACCTGCTAAATTTTATTCTAGCATACAATATTTTTTTTCCTCTGGAAATAATAGTAACTTTCCAAGTCAACAATTGATGCAAGGGGCTCTTAGGGTTCACATTACCTTATAACTGATTTAACTGATGCTATTAGAAGGGGAAGAGGACCTGTGTTCTTATTAGTCAAAACCAGTGACTGAAGCCCAAGCATCCACTCATACGCGCTCTTAGTCACTAAATTTTACCAGTTTCAGACATGTTTGACAGCCAAGGCACTGGGGAACCGGGCTTTTGTCCAGTGCATTGGGAATGTCCATCAACACTCATCTAGGGACTGCCACGAAGTACCCTTCTTCTTTCAGATCAGATACAGTCTCCAGTCTTCGAGGATTTCCATTGGGCTCCCTCTTCCCATCTCAAATGGCTTTACCATTTCTCAGTTTCATCAACAGCGTTGCTCTTTCTCAATCTTAATAATAGCATTGCTCCTTTCATTCTCCCTAGTAGTGTCACTCTGGTGTGAGACTAATTGTCTGCTAAAACTCTTTATTGTCTTAGGTTGAGGACCGGACCAGTGGACTTTCACAAGACCCTGGTCTTCAGCCAGGTTCCATAGGTTAAAGCTGCTCAATACCATACACAAATGTTCTCCATCAGAGACTGAACACATTCATTGCTATTCACCATCAAAGTCGGAAGGGGACCTCTGGAGGTCATCTAGGCCAACCCCCCACTCAGAACAGGTGTAACTAGGGCAGGTTGCTCAGGTTTGTGTCCAGTGAAGTCTTTAAGCCCTCCAAGGACAGAGAGTCCACAACGTCTTTGGGCAATCTGCTCCAGTGTTTGACCACCCTCAAGTCCACCATAAATATGTTAAACTATCCCTACCTATTTACAACCTTTGTTGAACTGCATATAATGATTTGTTAACTAATATTTTTTTTTTCAATTGTAGGTCCAGTTCTAGCAAAATAGACAATATGTGGAAGAATTTTCTATGAGTAAGAAAGTGAGAACATGTCAAAGTTCGGCTTTTTCTCCATATATTTCAAAAGACACCAGCAATTCAAGCTGTAGCTTTGTTTAAGGATGCAAGTTTAAGGATGTTTAAGGTGGAAGCCTTCATTGGCATTTGGTGATACTCAGGAGTATGAAGGCTCCCTCCTCCGATCTGATGAAACAAGGAAAACCTCAGGGAGCAAAGTGTAAACAATGAGAAGCTTCCTTGCTACTTCTCCCTGTTGAAACCACCTGCAGAAGAGGTGAGGACAACCCTTTGCAAAACGAAGACCCTATTCAAAAGAGGCTGAAATTCATAGAGCTCCAGAGGTATAGGAGGAAAGCATGTAGATAAGATGGCAAAAGAAGAGTGACATGAAAAAGGAAGAAGGTTTGTACATAGGTAAGGACAAAGCTACATTGATCTATGAAAACGGTAAGAAAAAACATACGTCTTTGAGGAGCTCAAAAGAAGGGGATCCAGTCAAGGGACTTAAAACCGCTTCCTTATAAGAGCATCGGCAACGCAGTTCTTCAGCTTTCTGTATGGAGATTTCCAGTGGCACAAGAAACACATATAGCGGAATTTTTATATATTATTCTCAAAACAGCCACACAGAGAAATATATGTCTATTTAACAGACAGATTACTGTGGCCTAGAGTTCAGAGTCTTCTAAAATGTGCACTCTGGTTTTCACTGAAGAAGTAAAGGAAGGAAATAATCCTTCTGCTCCATTTTTTTCCCATGATGTGCTCTACCTGTTCTCTTTGCTGCAACTGATTTCCTTAGTAATAAAAAGACATTACATTCATGAGGATCAGTTTGGGAATTTTACTCTGTTATGACAGTGGTGATTGAAGAGATGTTTCCCCTGGCTTCCCCATCCCTCCTGGTCATGGGGCCAGGTGAGCTTCTCCACAAATGGGCCGTACTTCAGCAGGGGGAAAGCTGGTGTGGATGACATTCATTTCCAGAACTTGATTTCAAAAGGAAGGTTTTTAATAATGAATCTCAGCACATGGGTATCGTGAGAGGTCATGAGTTGTCTCCAGCTTTCCTGGCTCTTGAGAGCCTGTATTCCAGCAGCAAGAGCTCTGGCCAGCCCAAGTGAACAGAAGGACACCACCCAGCAGATCTCACTAGCTGGTCACGTTTACCAGTTTCTGACACTTCAGGCAAAATAAGGTAACATACAGAGTAAATGATACCTTGAATTATTTTGCAGGACTTTCACTCTAAGTTGTTTGCAAACTATGTGACTGTTGCTTTCATATGGGATATTTACTTTGTCATCTTCCCCCCGTCAATCCGTCCATGTTTGAAATTGCCACCCTTGACCTTCTTCTTTTTCCTTTTCCCTTTCTTTCTCACCAGTCTCTTTTCCAGACACTCAAGGGGCAAACAGGCAACAAGTTAGACCTCTCTCCCTCTATACACACCTTCTTACACGTGTGTTTACAAACAGAACGATAAGAGTGGTATAGTTCAGCACAAGAAGAACCACAGATGTGAAGAAACAAAAATGAGCTGCATTTTAGCAATCAACACTTGTAATATACTACATAAATTCTACTGTACACAGAAATAACAAGACCTTCTTGAACCCTCCCAGTGATTAATTAGAAAGCCTGTCTTACAGATTTTTCTCTCAGGTGTAGTAACCTCGTGGACCTTACCATTAAGAACTAATAAATAAATGCTTGGTTAAGCACAAACTGGTTGATAGGCAGTGAAAAAGAGTGATGATCTTGGTTTTTATGCAAGACAGTTATCCTGTCATGTTACCTTAGAGGACAAAATAATACCAAATAAAAATAAAACTTTCAAGTGGCTGGTATAATGAATCATTTAGAAAAATTCACTACTATATTTCCAATATTAATGCAACATGCAGGAAGTATAGAGCTGAAGTTGCACACAGGGTGCACTGTTTTCATGCTATTTTTATATCAGCTGCACTAAAAATCTGAAATGAAAACAGAGAAGAAACCTACAAAAATTATTAACTAGTATAAACAAACCATGTGCATTTTATGTCATAATATGCCTGTATATGGAACGATAATGTTATTTTTTTACCTTTAAACCACTGTATTTTCAGTGTGTTTCTAAGGATCACAGTTACCTTAAAGGAGGAGAGGAGATGGAAATGTCTCTTTAAAGGAAGCTTGACAGTATATAAAATACACTGACATAATTAACTCTTCTGACAGATTACCTGGCACATTAGATGTTATATATTTGCCTCCGTATTGCACATGTTATGATAATAAACCATCATCACAATTGATTTCTTTTACACAAATCCCTGACGTAATATACAAACAGGAAATTCAACATTACCTAAGAGATGTAATAATTCGAGTTCTGCCCCTTTTGTTTTGCATTTTCTTAAGTTATAATTTAAGATGATTAGAAGAGTAATAAAATACAATTCATAGACATGTAGATTGCCAAGTATGTATTTGCTCATTAAATTTGAGATGACTTAAACTGTATTACTAGGTATGAGATCTTTAGACTTGTTCTGAGTAAAAAAAATATTGTGTTAATAGACGAAATAAATAATAGAAAAATTTTTTAGAAGCGTGACACAGGAAGACCTTAATTCTGTCATTTACATATGCTGCCGTATACAATCCTGACTTGTATAAACACAAATTATTTTTTTGTACATTTTGCGGGGCTTAGATGTTGAATTTTCACTGCCATAGGAGAGATGTTGTCCATGTGAGCAGTGAGTGAGAGGAGCAGGCTGTTATCCCCTGCGGGCTGCTCACCCCCAGCCTCTGGAAGAGGCAGATGAGTGTGGCAAGTCTGGGTCCTCTCCGACCGCTGGGATGCAGGAGCTGGGGTACCCTCCTGGATGGCCATCAGAAAGCGGGTGACGCAGAGGAGTACAGTATTTGCAATAACACTGAGGAAACTCCTGCTCATTTACGGATTTCTGAAGCATTTCAGAGGTATTTAGCGATTTTCCCCTCAAGTAGAAAACCCAGATTCTCCACTTTTCCGAGTTAATAATGGAGGGAGACGCAGGAGGCAAAGGAGGGGGCTACCGCAGGAGATTTTATTCCAGCGCATGCCAGACAGGAGAGACGTCTACTTTACAGTTTTTCTGAAGATAAAAGGAACTTTGCCTCTCTGGTTGTTTCTTCCCTCTTTTCCTTTTCTCCCTCCAGGGCAATGGACAATATGAGAAGAAAGTGCAAAACCCCACAACATCTGAAGCAATGCTTAGCTGGTCAGGTCAAGATGCTTCCATTCAGAGGATTCAAAGATTGCTGCTTAAGAGGATATCTGACTTTAAATACAGACAGCAGAATTTCTTAGGAAACAAAAATCATATTGGAAAAAAAAAAAGTAGAGTAAAATGTATGCAAAACCCTTAGATCTCAATATTATTTTAAATTTTTTTTTCTATATAAATGAAATATAAATAGAGTTGAAAAAATAAACGGGTCAGGCTTTTCATATCCTGCAAAATAAAATATCCGTCTGTATTCTGAAACAGCATGAGATGTCAGATGCTAAGCACATCAGTGGGCCTTGGCAAAAGTAAATTTAAATAAGATATGAACTGTGTTATGCACTGGTAGGAAGCACATAAATTAATTTGACCTGTCAGCTGAAAGTTAAAGGGGGTGTGCCCAAGCTTAAATAAATCCTCATGCTGCTTTTACTAATTAACATCTGTAAAAATCTACCCCTACTGAAAGCACCTTTAATATTTTACTTATGTCTTCTTCCAAGCACTATTCCGTACCTGCAGTTCTGTGATGGAAATTATATTCCTGAATTTCTGACGTGGCTGCATTTTAATCCTTCTTGTGTTCCTTAATTTTGAAATCCACATTTTGACAGCTCACCATCCCCCTTGATTAATGCCTTGAAGGAACCCCTATATGCCTCGCCTGTAAGTGATCTAATTTTGTGCGGGAATGCCTGGGCTGCTACGTTGAACCGATTCACCACCCAGGTGGCTACATTTGGACTAAATGAGCTGTGAAGAGCTTCATCTAGGGCCATCGCAGTCTTTCTTCATGTAGCCCCACAGTATGCAGCCACTGCTCCAAACATGATTTGTCACAACCCATCAATAGAAAATAAATTATTGCCATTCTCGCTTGTCAATGGGCTTGTCTTCACTTTGGCTGGCCTAATGATTGGAAGCTCAAAGGGAACATTTCCAGCCTTTGTGGAGCATGATTATGACTGAGCACACTACTCCCCTATGCATCCTGGCCAGTAAAAACATGTAGGGAAAGCAAATTATTTCAATGTTTTGCACCGACGATTAGAGCATTAGCCATGAATGCTAGAGCAGCTTATGTTTGACAGTCAAGACTTGTTCCGTCCTGACATTTATTCGCTCATTTTAATGCCACGAGTAAGTGCAAGGTTGCAGCATTCATGTATGTGCAAAGAACATATCATAATGCTAGAGTGCAAAAATGTGAGTGAGGAGAATAACCTTGGCAAGATCACAAATCTTTACGGCAAAGAGATAAACTGTATGTAAAAGTGAAAAAGCTAATTTAAATTTGTCTTCACAGTTGTAATTTTCTCAGACATGTAAATATGTCTGAATAAATATGGCTGCAAAAATGTTGAAGTGGCAGCTTACTTCTTAGAATTTTTCTGCTGAATTTAACAAGAAGTTCTGGCTGACCTCTTTGAGTGAACACTGTAACAATACATCAGCTTTTCAAAATCACTTCATTTTCCTTAGGCCACAGAAAAGAGAATAGCTCAAACAGATGGTATTAATTTGGATTTTGAAATTCAAAGACACTGTAGGTCAGAAGGTAACCACGCAGGCAAAAGCATGGATAGGATGTTCTCCATAATGGACACATCTGGATCACAGTGGAAAGAAGCACAAAATTATCTGTTCCAATCTGCAGTATATAAATAATGCAGCTTGAGACCATACTCAATACTATTTTATGTTTGAAATATTTTTATAAGACATTGACCAGTAGCAGTGTAAAGAAAAGAGGGAGAAATGTCTCCTGTTCATCTTACTAAAGAAGGCACTCAGTTGCATGCAATAAAGGTGCGTTAGACAAAAGGAGAGGTGTTCTTTAAACCATTGTATGTGTATTTTTAACAATGGCCACCTAAGCTGTAGTTAAAGGTGACTATTCAACAGGATCAAGTTTTTCTAATTGAGCACTTGGAACTGTTAAAGGGGAAATCACCGTGTAAATGATGCAATTAATCAATCATTACTTGGGATATTTCATAGAAATGTTTGGGTTTTTTTTTGTTTCTTCCAAAGGCAGCAATTCAGGTGAATGTTATGTATTTACAATACAATCACAAAATATTTACTATTCTTGTTAAAACAGTGGTGCCAGCCTACAACCCATTGTATGCCACAGAAGTAGCGCACTGAATGGATGCTAGGTGCGTCAAAGGACTTGATATACGATAAAGTACATGGACCTGGCCCTAGGAACACCTCACCTATAGTGGATCAGCAGCGTGACTCTCATCTACAATGAGACGTGACCTGCTCCAGCAGAAAAAGTGATAATTGCTCATGAAATGCCGTTCCTTGGAGTGATGAGGCTGTAACAAAACCATACTCTCATTCTTTGCATGAAAGGCCCAACACGTGCAGGCTAAAGGCTCCGCAATAAGAAGGCAACTTAAAAGAAACTAAAATTATTTCTTTAAATCTCAATATACTCAAATCCTGCTTGGGGCTGTAAGTGCTTTAGATGCAAAAACAATGCATAAAACCGTAACAGAGGAGGTCATTAATTTGCATATCTGTAAGACTGTACAGTATGTAGTCTGTTGCAGAATTGAAGACAAAACCTGAGCTAGAAATTACATTAAAGGACCAGACAAAGATTCCACGGATAGATGTTTTCATATACGTATCAACTCAACTGTTTCAGTAATTTGCAGTTGTTGAAAACAAGGTACGCAACAGCAAGAGAGAAACAGCCAGACAAAAGTTATACTAAAAAGAAACTAAATCCTTCTCCTGTTTTACAAACACTTTCTGAACAGTCTGTCCAAAATATTCAGTGTCCTGGTTTCATCCTATGATTCATCCTATCTCACTCAGAAGAGGTTTCTTCCCCTTACCTACTAGATAATGCTACAGCATAATCAGATGTTTACAAATTCTCTCACAGATACAAAAATTTTGTTAAAAGGTTTAAAGTCAGGTACTTAATAAGTTTGAAAATGCTGGAATTAAGGTTAACTATCAGTTTTAATGATTAAGTTCCATACACCATTTTTCTACCTTTTTGGGGCACAGAACAGAAAATACAATATTGAATATTACTGTGTAATATTATATACTGCTGTGTAATATTACTGTGTAATATTCAATTTTGTATTTTCTACTAAGCATTCAATGGATGACCTTATATCTAATCTACCACACACTTCAAAGCTTGTATTGTTATCATTATTATTTATTCCTCTTGGGCTGTTCTGTTACAGGCATCACTCCCTGAGAAAAAGAAAATATTTATACAACATACTTTGAGATGAATAGACACTACTCTCTTTAATGTATTGTCAAACTGGGACAGAGATTAAAACCAAATTTGAGTTCCCAGTCTGAGACACCATTGATGCGCTCTTGCAGAATACTTAGCACCACACAGTGGTCTCCTTTCTGAAAGAACATCTTCCAGTGATTTCACCTGCAACTGTGGATGCTCACGTCTGCTCCAGATAACGCAACGTATTCTCTACTCCAGGTAACCTGGTCTGCACCCTGCACAAACTCTGTACAAGAGGCAAGAGTGGCAGAATTCAGCACATCGTTCAAGCGCTAGGATGCCGTCTCTTTCCTCAGCAGTCTGCCCGTTCACGCAGTCCAACCTCGGTAGGAACGACACGGAGGTTATTCGTACAGCAGCTCTGTTCACTGCGCAACCGCAGTCCAGCAACGGCACAGCCCATGCTCTTCACAGAGTGAAGGTGTAGTTATATGAAAAGAAGGAAAAAGTACTGAATCCCGTAATTAAAGCTGTCCTGTATTGTAAGCAGAAAATGCTCATGTGTCTTGGCAACAGCTTTGCAATACTCTGTACAGATGTATGCATCTGAGGATAACACATTTTCGGTAAGAGTATACCAGGGATATACCAAATATATAATTGTGTATTTGGGTGAGCATTTAACTTTAGACGGTAATCAGATGAAGCTGAATTGGAAATTTATAGCTTAATATAGCAGAATTTCACAAAAATTATCCAATAACAATAGTTATTCTATCTCTTGACATAAGAAAACAAAATGTTAGATATTACTTTTCCTATTATATTTTCTTAATACCCTGCTATTGTCATCAAAAGCATAATAGAAAGAGACTTTACTGCGCATATATTATTTTCTTTTGATTAAACAGGTGCACTGGAATTTCAATCATTTAAAATCATAATTAAATGCCCCATTTTTTTCATTGCTTTTTTTTATAAACACATTTTGGCAATTAAATTTTGAAAGGAGGTATTTTTTTTCCCCTCCTTCTTTTTTAAAGTTGTATTTCTAAAGAATTAGAATAGACAGATTTATTCTCTCTGGAAAGGTGGAAGACCTTACCCAGAGCGATCTGATTATACTATTCATAAGGAGAATGACTCGTTCACATCATCCTTAGCTTTACTTTACACCTTCACAATACTTTTGAATTGCTTAAAGTTGCTCATAATTTGCAGGCCTCTAGATCAAATAAGAGTGAAAACTCTTAAGACACTGAGATGAAGTGACAACACAATAATATCCATATTATAAGGAAAGTTTGTTTACAACAAAAATCTGGGTAAAAACATTCGTAAAGCATGGCTAAATACTCTTTGGGTAAGAAGCTGCTACAGTAGAATAGGATATATTTAAATTAATTTAATCTGAAATACCCCAACAGCCTCTATGGTCAGAAATTACCACAGAATTTAGAAGTTCTAAGTGATCTTCTAGAAGGTTTGCATTCTGTGGTTAGAGGCTCAAATAACTTTCTCACAGGCTCAAAGTCAAGCCTTTTAGAAGCATTTGGAAGGTAACACCAAAAAGAATTCAACAGAAAGTATTATTCACATTTAAAAGGATGGGCCAACATGACAGCAGTCTGACCACAAACAAAAGATGGGAGCACTCCCACATTTTCCATTAAGGCAACACGCATTGGCTCTGGAGTGAGTTAATGCAACTAACGTTCAGATACTGTGTTTGTAAGGATGCAGAGTTTAAACACTTGAACAATCTCTGTCTCGCTTATTTTTAGTGCCCTGACTTGTGTTATAAAACGGTAAGAAGGGAAAAAATTAAATAGCTACCACTGGAGAGGCACACATGATAGCCTTATTGTACTTGCTTCAGTTGATGAAAAACACCGTACATTTTCATCACAGAAAACATGATCCACCCCCACCAAGATATAATTTTTGGCTTTAAGCTTTAGAGGGAGACCATTATCTTAGCTTCTCTAACAGCAAAGGTTACTATTTCTGTTTGACTACACACATCGCAAGTGTCATTCACATGCCTTTGGGTAGAGGCCACTACTTCATGTTTCTAAAGCACACTATTTAGGGCAAGAAATGAAAGAGAAGATTAAACCGTAAAAAATTAAACTACTTGTACTGGCATCAGAACAAAACATCAGTGGGTTTTGAAGGAGCGGCATGATAATTACAATAAGGATTGTGGGAAAGCAACGGAAGATTGGCGAGGAGGATTGTAAATACGCTCAAGTGACTTGCACCTGGGGTGCTGGGAAACACATATATCACACTAATTGTTATTCAGTCTCGGGTGCTTGCAAGAAAAACACGTGCACTTGGATAACACAAGTCTGTGATGGGCTCAGGGACACCTTATCCAGACGCTTGGGAAGCCTGGCCTGTTGTAGAAGATCAAAGCACAGTGGGAAAACTACGCCTGTTTGAACCCTTGAAATACCAGCAAGAACAGGGAGTCCGCACACGCTCTTGCTCACAAGGTCTCTCTCACTGCCAAGGACTCTTGCTCACAAGAACTCTCTCTCGCGCCACAGTACCCGCGTCCCCTGCTTGCGTGCCTCTGCCCGGGTGTTGCTTTGGAGATTCCCCAGTCTGTGGCGTATCAAGATTAAATTTGTTCTTTGCTTTCCATCCATGGTTTGTGGTTGTTCCTGCGTCCTGCCTGCATGGGCTCGCACAAGCATAAATACTCAAGAGAACTTTTGCTTCCATATCTGGACTTCAGCAACACGTAACAGGCTAATAGTGTACACGAGCAATATCATATGATGAATATATGGCAGTTGGAGAGAATGCATTGCTGCTAGTGTAGCAGTGTAGAAAACCACAGGTTTAGCCGTCCCTGTTGGCTCAGACAGAAATGGATTGGTTAATCTTTCACCGTGTTAAAAAGTAACCGAAAAAAGTACAGCGTGTTATTTACAGGCATGCAATAATCACATTTAGAATGGCATTTACAGAGCCACCAAAAATCATCATTTCACTGCAACATTTAAGTCTTTTGCTGCAAATTTCAAGTTATGAAAGGTGTAAGTATGTGTTTATACAATAAAAACATAATCCTGAATAAAGAGCTAAAAAAAATAAATTACAAGGGTTTCTTATTGCAGTATTCAGGTGATTTTCAAAGGAACAAGAGTCCTTGAAGAACAGTGTGCAATCTTAGACTATTCAGCCTATGTGTGTTTTCCTAAGTATAATTTTTAAAGGAAACTATTAAATTATTCTTCTCAATTTAATGAAATTTAGTGGTGCATGGTTGCTAAATCCCTTACACCTGAAACTGAAGACAACCAAGTTGTTGATATATACATGTCTATACGTGTAATACAAACATATATTTTAAATGATGTTATTATATATGTAACATTTACTTGTAAAAATACCTTGGTTTTAAGCAAGATCAACCTTTCTATGAGTTGAAGAGGTACCTATAGTATTCTCAGTAGTTCTGAGCAAGAGCTCAGATATTAAGACAAGAGTTAATCACAACTCTCTTTTAAAGGATAAAACTACCTTCTTTAATTATTACACTGAGGATTTTGTAATTCAACAATATAGTCCTACTAATAATTCTGTCTAGAAGAAATGTGCATGTTTTAAATTGGAGACATTTTAAAATACCATAGTTAAATCCTGATTGTAAGAGAAAGTTCTTTTTTAGATTTATTTCAGCTTCTATCAGGTGGCATTATTTTTCCAATAGTCACTAACCCCGTACATCTCATTTGAAGCAGCTATGTCCAACCTATAATTATTTTCTTCTAATTAGAGTAATTCATGGTTAATTATTCAAAACGATTCTTCTTCAAAATCAAACCCATTTCTTGCCATGGCACTTTAAAAATGTAAGATACAAATAAAATATTCCTCAATGCAAATTTTTGCAATAAAAGAATGCCTATTTTGCTTCCTTAAAATAGCATTAAAATCTTTGTATAGCAGTAAGGACTCTGATAATACCAAAATCATAGAGAGAATTATTTGCTGCTGTATAGGAACACATATTTTCATGCATACAGTGTTCTCCATAGGGTTGGTGTCTTTAATCTGTAGTGACCAGGCTGGAGTACTTCTCTGTGCATAAGAAGGCTCTGACAGTGGTGAGGAATACCCGGAGACCCCAAAACCACTGCAAGAACCCAGACTTTCCTACAATCTTGTGGAAGATCTGATCAAATCTCACTTAACTATAGCTTTGCTTATTCATAGATGGTGTAAACTTAATTTGATGCAATACCGTCACACCCTACATGATTAAGGCTCCACAGAAACCTTATTGCGGCCTCGTAATATATAAAGGAGGCTTATAACAAAGATGGAGAGAGACTTTCTACCAGGGCCTGTAGCGACAGGACAAGGAGCAAGGGTTTTAAACTGAAAGAGGGGAGACTGAGATGAGATGTGAGGCAGAAATTGTTTGCTGTGAGGGTGGTGAGCCCCTGGCCCAGGTTGCCCAGGGAAGCTGTGGCTGCCCCATCCCTGGAGGGGTTCAAGGCCAGGTTGGACGGGGCTTGGAGCAACCTGGGCTGGTGGGAGGTGTCCCTGCCCAGGGCAGGGGGTGGCACTGGGTGGCCTTTAAGGTCCCTTCCCACCCAACTATTCTACGATTCTATAATGTTGTGTGTCACTCTGTTTGCATTTTGAAGTGCTACTGGGAAGTCTAAATAGTTACTCTCTCCGTAGGGATTCTCTTCTGACCACCTCTAAGAATGAACTGGTGAACAGACTGAAATTATTCCTTCAATTGGCTGGCCCAGCGAGTGCTGCTGCTCCTCGCTTCATCTGCAACATAAACAAAACTCCTGTTTTTCATGGCTATGTCCGTCAGATAAATTCGATTAAAACTAGTCAAGAACTCAAGAGCTCTGTCCTGCAGGTTTTAGTAATTAAATGATTGGCTTAATTTTTTTACTGTACTCCAGTGCATAGTCATCTCTAAATTTACAAGGACCTCACCACTTACATCAAGAGATAAAATTAAGCACTGATTTAATAACCTGTTTTGACAACCAATTGCATGCTACATTCCTGCAAGTTATTTTTGGACCGTATGTTGCAAAACAGTGTAATTTGCATGACCAAGGCTAAGTCTGTTGAAAACAGCTTAAAAAATGCATACATAAAGCAGAAGATATAAACTGCAAAACCATATCATGTTGCATTCAGTAAAATAACTTTTGTGACTTGATTTTTTGACACATTTAATATTTTATCACATCAGTTCCAAAATCCAGAAGGAGCATGCTCTGAGGCACTTTTGATATTGTATTTCTGCTCGTTTTACATTTCATTTCACCTATGCCTCTCAAAGGAGATCAAATTAGTTATGAAGATCCAAATTTCAGTAACACACGGAACAGCATTATTACATGGATGAATTTCTAGAGGAACTCAGTTACTTCAGTAGAATATGAGTTTTATTTTTTCAGCCGATTTTTTCTCTCTAAGGTGATTTTATAGGAAAACTACTTGTAGTAAGTTGCCATGAGAACTGAATTCAAGGAGCCATGGCTTGGTTTTCTGAAAGTGTTAATGGTGTTTATATTCTCATTGACCAAACCTCATGTAAGCACATGAAAATCCACACTCGTAAGCACATACAACAAACCAAAGTACTGCATTAACAAAAGTTATGCAAGAAACACAGTCTGTATTATTATCTAGTCAGAAAGCTCCTGCATTGACAGAGTTTATTTATGGCTGCACAATAAAGCACAGTGATAAGGCAGTCCCACACATTTTCAAGATAGGTAATATATCAAGAAAAAAAGTCAAGCTCTTGTCCCAGATTTCAAGTAATCTGTGCTGGGTTTTATTCCATGTTGCTACACGTATCTGAGTTATCTAGAATATTAAAGCATTACTAAGCCCGGTAAGAACATGTTGCACAACAGAATTCACCACATCTTTTTGTTGGAGCAAACTAAAACTTTTTATGCTCTTTTGTGGCAGAAATACAGTTCATTTTATTTTGAAAGATCAGGCACACTGCATTTTAAACTTCAACTTGATGTTACAAATACCCAAGAAGTTACTTCTTGGCCCACACCAGAACCTACCCAAAAATAACAACAGCAAAAGATACAAAAAGCTACCTTCAGAAACTACCATGGTAGTATCAGCATAACGTTTTCCTCACAATTCTGAAGCACGGATAAAAGCCAGGGCTTTTAAGTCCCATATCCTACCTTGGAAGTATTTCTCCATAATTATGCACACAGAAATGATGTTTGTGCCTGCCTTCAAAGGCGGCCCTAAAAGCCTAAAAAAATCTCGTAGATTTTTAGCAGTTTTTAGAGTAGCTCTTTATGGTACCCAAATAAGAGGACTTGCTAGTTGTGTTCTGCTTCTTTCTGCATGAGTTGCAAAACCTCATACTTTTCCTCCTGCCCCCAAAATGCTTGTCTGAGGCTTTTTTCCAGTGAAAGATTCACAGTAACGTAGATTTCCCACAAGATGCCTTATATAAGCAGCATATTTTCAGCAAAGTTGTTTGGCTTCTTTTGTTACTAGACATCACCTACTGCAGGAAAAGGAAAAAAAATCAGCTTGTTTGCTTTAACATCACGGCTCACTCTCAAGTATTCAGCATGTGAAACTCTTCCATGCTATGCTGTATGTGTCATTGCCTCAGCTTTAGCCTCTCTTTGTAACACCTGAGTCACCCACCCAGATGGCTGGCTGGACCCCCTCAGAAGCTCTAGACTTCACCAGCCTCTAGAAATATCTACGTTCCTCATCATAATCACATACTATGATAAGAAAATGAAGAAAACGGCCTCTGTCACTAACAAATCAAAACAAAGAAGCAAGGCCAGATGCTTCCAAGGACAAGGCTCCAAGAGAAGACCTCCCTGAACTGTGGCTGTCAGCTCTTATTAGATCCTGCAGGAAAGAAAGCTCTTCCAACAAGCACCTGGCCACAATCAGCACTGCTGGAGGCTGGGCACTCATCCTAATGGTGGGTTAACAAACCCCAGGTATGCCAGAGCTGGTTGTTCTTTGCTGTTCGTCATGGCACCAGGCTGAAGCAGCACTTCTGTTTAACACTGACTCCTTAGCCCTTAGTCCCACTGTCCTAGTTGATCCTTCTCCAGCCCTGAAATCTTCTTGTTCTGTAGCACATATGTCCAGGAATCTGTTGCCTTACTTGCCTCTGATAAAGTTTTCTACCTTATCTTTCCATTTGATATACCCTTCGTCTTCTCCAGCTTCCTCACTCCTGACTTTCATATTGCTCAGACTCTCAAATGAAGAGAAATCTGTGGCTTCTTTTGTAGATAGTCATGAGTTCAGAAGGGTTTCTCTCAAAATAACTCCCAGTACACAGAGAAGAAAATCCCTTGAAAATCCCTAAGGAATATAAAACAGAGAAAGTCTATGTATTGGTTCCTTTCTACCCCCTGACAAAGGCTGCCAGTAGCTAAAAAATTACCAAGCTAATAACGACAGCACACTTAATTTCCAGAATAAAGCAACCTAGACTCAAGAAGAGAGAGGTTTATGGAGGAGCTCTTGCATCTTTTTAATGAGGAAACTGTCTATTTAACAGCACATGCTGTATTACAATGTCTCTCACTGTTTGGGATATGAAGTCTATCAGTGATAAAGAAAAATGCTGGTATTTTTCTGTGGCTTATTCAGTTTTCTGTTTCATTTTCTGTTTGGCTTCTTGTCTTGCCTGTTTCTGCAAGGAGGTTAACCCAGGATAGTTTCCTCAGGAAGTCTCACCACGCTGACGTGAGTTGCGCCAACACAGCAGGGTGAGAAGAACAGATTTGGGAAGGAGCAGACCCCCCAGTGGTGGTCTCCTTAGTGAAAGAAATGTCAGTAGAATCATGTGTTCGGACCCACAACAAACCACTGTATGTGATTAGCAATATCCACACTAAATAAGCCTCACGAGTACTCTCAGTGCTGCTAATTGTCAAGCGTACTGATTTATGGGTTCAGTTGTCAATGGTGGTCAGGAAGACAACACAGACAACTCCTCAGCCAGCCCTTCTTTGCCATCAGATAATCATTACTTCTCACACTCTCTTTCATAGCCACACGTAGAAAATGCTATTGCCAACTTTTAGCTACCTGAAAATACCTCTCCAGAGATGTTTTTTAAGGCTTGACTAGTCGTTCGACAACTTGCGAAGGGGCAAGTGCATACTGTTGAAATTGAGAGCTAGGTGTTGCCCAGTGGTAAATGAGTTTGGCAGGGAAATAGAAAAATCATGGCAGAAGGTTTCAGTTACACCCCAATAACAAGCAAGGATACTGGAAAGAGGGCAGGCATGGGTTTGTCCTTTTCAGAATATAACAAGCCACACTCTGTGCTTAGTGGCTGTTGACTACAAGAGCAGTGTTTTAAAGACTGTTGGGGCTTAAAATTGGACCCCCCAACAGTTTAAATATAAAACAGGTGAGAGATTAAAACAGTGGATTTTGACACTGGCAGATATAAGTATATAACAAAACATATGTTTTATAAATATAAATATACTCAATGTTTTCTAGGACCTTCGTTCATTACAATTTAAGATTATTTTGCTGGACATTAAATTTCAGTCCTGCTCCAACCTCCACCACTTTGTATTTGCCACAGCAATCTTGGATGACCTGTCCAAATTTTGTGACCAACCATAACAAACACCTTCACAAGTTTTATATTTAAATCTACCAAATCAGTTATCTATTGGTTGCCAGCAGTCAGGTGTAGTAAGTTTCCAGCTAGAAAAGCTGACCAATAAGGAAATCTCACACTGACTCCCTGACACAGCAGCTCCTGGGAAATAACTTCACACACTTCAGCAAAATGGTCTTCATCCTCCCCATAGTCCATTGGCACTGGTAATCCCACCAGTCCAGAATTATTACTTGGTCTTACTTAGCTGAAAAAGCCCAGAAGCTGCGGTTCATTGAGTAAATTTACTCCATATTGCTTCCCCCTCCCACTTAGCCATAAGGATGAAGGAAATACAGAGCCAAACCCATGTGCCCGTCTGCCATCCTAAGGAACACCCATGACTGCTGCATCCATCAATGAGACCATTAACACTTCTCAGAACATCTGTAGGTTTTGGTAAGTATCTTGCAACACATCATAGGAAAAATCACAGACAAAACTTTTAAGTAAAGGAATGTTGCAGCATGAGTTACCTGCTCATAACACTAAATGGTTAATAATGCAAGTGCTCACCTGACGGATCCAAAGATTAACTGATCCAATGATCAGTTTTGTTAGCACAATAAAGTAGAATGGAAATAATTCTCTTTCATATAGCCAAAATGCTGCATTTAAAGCAAAAAAACCCCAATGATGAATGTTAAGATGAGCTCAGTTCCATGTGGGTGGATGAATGGTGGTCTCTCATGCGTTTGAGACTTTGTCCTGTAATAATCCTGAGACAAAGCTTTACATGGTTCTGGAAGACCAATAGGAATCAGTGAAATCTGCATAAAACTCTGAGTACCATATTTTCACTAGCTATTTACCTAAAAATTGATGGACTACGTACAACTTTTAGTAGTAGTATTTAAGTCCTTGTGTTACTGCATTGTATTTTTTATTATAGCAAAGTTAGATGTATATAACCAGTTTGGATGAAACAAAAATTTGAGTCAAAACCAAGATAATCTTCAGTTTTCACAGCAACTGCTGATGCTATATTGTGGTCGTTAGAAGCGGAGAGGCTGTGCTGTCTCCAGCCAACGGGGTTTTCAAGACCAGACTAGATAAAGCCCTGAATAACCTGGTCTGACCTCATAGTTGACCTCCAGAGGTCCTTTCCAACCTGAATTATGCTATGAGACTAAGAGCACTCCAAGTGCTTCATATATTGTTGGTGGATTATACTATATATAGAGAGCTTTGTTACTTGATATTACTTATTTTTCCACAAGTCTGTTATTTAACTCATTCTTGCCTTACTAAGCAAGTAAGGCAAGCACTGTGACAAACAGAAGGCACATCTTTCTATGTTAGCAACATTCATTCTCAAGCACTTAAAATGATCTTTACATTTCTTCTATGCTAATTAGCCCACATATTCCAGATCCTGATTCCAAGTGGTGGGTGTGGGAGAGAAGGGAATCGCCATCATTTATCAAAGGTTAAGACTACATTCTGAGATAACTTGGCTTGCTCCTTTTAAGAGAAAGTTACTGCACAGCTAAAAATTGTTAGCAGCTTGTAAGACACATAAATAACAAATAAATAATGTACTCTCCAATTTGAACTTTACGCTAGCAATGAATTATTGAAGAAAGCTGTATTCAGGAGAGAGCAGTGTCCAAAAATTTCTTGCTTTTTCATGTCATGAACCATGTTCAATTATTGCCTTCTGGAAACAGATTATTTCAGACAACAGTTAATTCTAGAGATGCTGCCTATTTCGCTGAAGTCATACGCTAGGCACCTTTTTAACTTCTCTGCTAAAATAGGTGGCCAGTCAATTTATTGCTTCAGTTGCTCTCTTAAAAATAATGTGTACCACTAAGATGCCTATTTGGTACCTATCTTAATTTTACATTTAAGCAAAATTAAAGCACCACCAAGCTGTATCATGAGTGACTTTTAAAACACCACGCCATTGTAGCTGTTTCAGCAATACTAGAGTAAGGTTCTCAAGTTTGGAAGGGTATGCTATTCTAACATGCATTTTGACCATTATGACCAAAATGACTATTAGTGTATCAAATACAGCTCCAAATGCTGCAAAATTTTAGAAAGCTACTGTAATTTCTGTTTCTTACTGAATCATTCTGTATAAATTAATTTTACAATCTTTGGCATTTTGGTTGAGAGAAAGAAAACAAAGGATGCAGAAGAAACACACCTATTTTTACAAAAGAAGTATAATAATATAGACAGCTGTTACAATTTCTATGACTTTTTCATCAATAGAATCAGTGTACCTATTTCTCAAGAATAATATCACTTAAATTGTTCTTTATATTTACTACTACTTAATTACTCTTCTTTGCTAAAAACAAAGGTCATTAAAATCATCCTGAAGCTTGACTTAGCTTTCAGAACTAACCTGCAAGTTGTAAAACCTTTAACTATGTTCCATTTAACGCATTTAATAGATGTAAAAGCTCACAAGTGATGATATAAAGGATAATTTACGCTTGCAATGCATTTTTGTCCAATTAATAGATTGCCTGTGTGTTGCATATTTTGCATGACAAAAGAGCAGAATATTAAACTGCCATTCATAATGAAAATGCACTTTGCAAATTAAAAGTGCCGAAACAGAAATTTTTCACCCTGTTTAGGAAATAAACAGTCCTTAACCAATTAAACTGCATTGTAATAATTCTATGATTTATTGCAAGTTGTTTAACTTTCAAAACTCGGCTAACCCATATTAAGGTCACAATCCATCATGTCTTGCTTGGAAAGCCAGCAAATAATGGCTGTTGTATTAGCTGCTTTTGATGATAGTATGAAAGAAGTATTAGCACTTGTCAACAAAACTGCTTACAACATAACATTAGCATGCATGGGCTGCTGTACCTATTTATTATTCTGGCAGCTTCACACATATTGTTACAAGCTTATAAAACATTTTGTCGGGTGGAAACCGAATGTACACTGTTTGGTTTTCTGATAGACTGGCAGCATAAATGTCTGGGCTGACTTAGTTTAGTTTAAGTGTAAATAGAGACACAAATTCTTCAACCTGTTCTCTTATTGATACTGAAAAGTGCTGAATTGTTCAGCATCCAAGTCTTCTGTTTGTGTCTATCACAGTTATCAATTACCCATCAGTCTTCTTGTCAAAACAGAATGGATTAATCTGGCTGAAAACAAGACAAATAAGTGGATACTATAACAGGGGTGCAGGGTTGCCAAACTGTCAAAGGGAAATCCAGGCAGTGACATTTGCCGTCAAAAGTCAGATATCTGGCTTAAGTGAGCAAATGATTTCCCTTTACGAGCCAAGAATGCACTTAGCTTACCGTAAGTAAATTAATCTGCCTACTTTGCCTACTAATGCATTATCAACAGTGATAGTCACAGCAATTTCGTACTTACCGCTCATACGCCTTTATGGCCCAGTGCTTTTTCTGTAAGTTGATTCTTAAACAGAAATATACACAAAATATTGTTTTATTTTATAAATTAAAAGAGAATTACTTGAATACACTAACTTCTCAGTGTGGTTTACTTCTGTTAGTTTGACCCATTGTGCACATCAGTTGATAAGAGATCAAGTAAATCTTTGAACGGTGGGTTTGTGGAATACACCCAACTTCTGCTAAGTCTAACCTTTCATTTCCCTCCCGAGCTTTGAAATCTTGCTTGGCAAACTCTTTAGGTCCAACTATTACTCTTGGAAAAGCATACAGGTGCATGTGATTTCATTTGTACTTTTAAGATACAATATTAGTAATAGGGCACCCAATTTGGGACAAAGGTTTGGCACCCATTGAGTCAAGTCTTGGATTCCTATCTGAGGTTTCCAGTTTGTTTGGGTTTTTTTGTTTGTTTGTTTTATTCCCCCTCTGTGGTAATACTACCAGCAATGACTTTTTAAACTATTTTAGCTAATCATGACTCGTGCCTGGAGCCTTGCAATCACGACAGCAGACATCAAGAGCTTAGTCTATGCCAAACTTTTCTATTATATACTGCAGTGAAAGCTTTTATATTTTATATATTTTACACTTACGTTGGAAACTAATCTGCTACCCTATTTAAATTCCTACACAGACATGTATCTTTAAGTATCATGTTCTGGACTTTAAAATGCAGGTTAAAAGTTGCCAGTATTTCCTAGTATGTACAAAATAATATCAAGAAAGCAGATTATTCACAAAATCTTGGAGAAAACTTGCACTGTCTGTTAAAGAGTTTGACAGACAAAAAAAATTATATCCATGCATTCCTAAATCAATTATAATAATTCCCAAAAAATCCAAATATGGTCAAGAGTAGTAGAAGGTTAATAAAATAATTTCTGTTCTTTCTCTTGTTAAGTCTCCATTTGCAAAAAAGAGACAGAAATTAGCAAGGGTATTTTGCAATCATTTCCCCAACATACTTGACCCACTGCTGATCTCTCTGAATATTCACTAAAAATACAACGAAACCCATTATATGTCATATAATTTCAGTAACACAGTGAAATTTACCTGTTATATGTTAATCTTAAATTTTTTCATTTCTATTAAGCATGAACAGTACACAGCTGGCTCTGTTAACCACTTGATATTAAGCATCAGGATTTATTGACAGACATTTAACAGTCAAGAAAAGATTGCACTGGATCTGCTAGTTACAAAAGTTATTCAGACTGTATAATTCAGCATTGCTAGACATCTGCTCAGTTCTTTGACTTTTAATAACTCTAAGACTGTACTGTCAGAATTGATAAAGAATATATATATTCTAATATTTCTTGTTCTTCTTTTGGAGATATGCTCATTGTGATATGTGAATTTTTTTGTGAAATTAGTGTCAGGTCCATGTCTGATTCAACTCTCTTGATCAGTTCTAAGTGAAACAGTGTAAAGAGATCTCAGACATCTTTCAGAAAGACCTTACCAGTTCCAACCAGGAAACAATATAAACCTACCCGTTACTCAATTCTTGACAAAACCGTTCTGTTCTCTAGCAAATTAAGGAATCATTTTTTCCCCGTGATTGGTGAGAGCAACTATTATTATTATAAAAGATACAAAATAATTTAAACAGAAGAAATTGGTTGCTTCATGTCAAAGGTTTTAAAAACTACTGACAGAAATCAATCATTACAATGGAAAGAAAATTGCAGCAGAAACACTTCTTCCCCACTTTGGATATGTCAGAGAATAATTTTTGTTTTAATATGAGTTCCTCTGTCTTGATTTTAAGATCCAGTGTATTTATTTGTTTGTCTAAAAAGTTACTCATTGTGATGTTGCTGAGTGCTTGAAAAGCGCCTAATTTTTTCACTCAGTGTCCACTGGATTTCCAGGAAAAAGAAAACACATGTTTTATTACCATCTGTCGTATGAGAAAATTAGGAGAAGAGTAATGCTGGCATTATCAACCTATCGAATCACCAGCAAAGACTTAATGTTCTTTTAAGGTAAAATTGCACTAGTCAACATCACTCCTATAACTTCCTAAGATGGTTTCCTATGGTAATCATCTTTCAATTCTAATCTCACTCTGTTTTTTCCCAAAGCAAGGCATATACCTGACTTGGCTAAAAGGGTTCATTTTTTATTTTAATACCTAATCCAAATAAAGATTGCTTCTCATGAAGCGTTGTCTAGATGTGAATATAAAGCAATAAAAGAGTTTCGCTTCTCTTCTGCAATTCAGCAAACAAATAGTTAAAATTAAATTAAGGAATGAAAATAGGTCTGCTATGGAAGAAGAAAAGGCAGAATCGAGAGGTCCCTTCAGTGGCAGGGATTCCTGGATGACAAGGCTGCTGGAGTTTCCTTTGTGGCCTTAGCATCCAAGCTGGGGATGAAGACACCTAACAAAGCTGCAGAATGCCGTGATCTGACCAAGTTTCAATACGTTCATGAAAACATGCAAGAGGTAAATACGTATCAGAGCAGTTGACAGTAGATTAACATGCAATAAAGCACATCTTGCTTGATGGTTTCTTCCACGGATTATCAAAATGTGAGGTAAATTAAAGCATACTTCATACGAGCTGCAGAATTAAAAAGAACTACCTAAAATCTAGCATTGGATATCATCAAACTTTCTATTTAGATACTGCAAAATCGTATTTTGGCACTTTAGTTAAGATTATGCAAAAATAAAGCACTTATGCTGTTTATTATGAGGCTTCAGGGGAATTTTCTGAGCCTGAAAGATGAAACAAAACAGAAAACCAACGTAATCCCAAACCTACCTGCAGAACTAAAAAGGCTGGGATGCTGCTAAAGAACATTTTCAGTTAACTTTCATTATCCCGTTTTCAAAAACTAAGCAAAATTCAATTGTGGCAAATTATATTATCTTCCCATAGCTTTAAGTTTTAGTTAAGAGTTAGCCTCTCCAAAGAACTAAATTAATTATGCATAAAGTAGTGGTGTTAATGTAAAAAAAAATCTAAAATGCTGACAGTTCCCAAACTGAAAGATGCTACAGCGTATAGACATTATACTATTTCTTGATAATTATTACTATTTTTATTACAAGCCTACCAGATTAAGAAAGTGTTGGATTTACTCTACCACCCAGAATACCTGGTCCTGTTAATAACCTGCTTGTTTCAATATGGTAGAAGCTGTCTTTTTTAAAGCATTATGCCAAGCAGAGTTAGTATCAACTAGCTGGTGTTTGAAAACATTTGTGAACTCACAAGGCCAGAAGACATTTTGATTATTATTTTTTTTTGGTATTTTACAGTGGTCTAATGTTTTACTTCAAGTTAATTCTTTACAGTTTTGGGGGGAAAAATCATCTAGAAAACAGAAAATAAACCATCATGAATTGGTTCATTTGAATGGTGCTTTATCGTGACTTAGTGCACTCCTGCCAAATCTTCAGCGAGGCGATTTCCTTTCTGAATCATCCATAATGAGAGGACAAGGATGGGAACTCCCTCAACGATCAGGGTTTATGCCAATTTTTGTCCTAAAAATACTCATCCCTCACTCTTCGGAGATCCTAAGAAGGGTGGTATAAAGAACCCCTTCTCAGACGTTCACCATGTTACAAATGATAAAACGAAGTCCCTGGCTAAGAAATTGACAGTCATGATTACAGTAATAATGAGATATATGAGCTGAAAACTATTGTTTAAAAATCAAACTGATCAACTGATCACAGCATTTTTATTGCAAGTCAAGATATGCTTTAGGGAAATGGCGGTAAGCAAAATTTCCCTTTCAAATCAGAAGAAAGTCTACTTAAAGAAAAGAAGACAAAAATTTCCTGCGGGGTGTTGGAACTTCTGGGTTCTTTTCATCAGGAGCCCACATGGCTATTAATACTGCGGGCCACATTGAGTCAGAGTCACAAGTCTCTGGAACTACATCTTCGTCAAACTCAATAGGAAGGTCTGCTTTCTCCTACTCATGCTTTTGACTTTAAATGTTTTATTTTGAGCTGTTTTCTTGGCCGAGAGGGGAAACAAATATCAGTCTTTCCAATTAGCACTAACTTTTTGAGAATGAAGTGTCTGAGATAACATCATCGTTATGAGTAACTTGCTTTCAGAACACACCTACGGGTATTCAGTAGTACAAGATCTGTCTACTTTTGATAACACCGTTACACTTATAATCATGGAAACATTCCAAATTTCTCTCAAAATGTCACAAAGAGCTACTTAGAAAAATATCATTGAAATGAACAGCAAGTTAAAAATTACAATTGCTGATCAAAATGAAAAACACTGATAACATTAACCACCATTAATGAGTACAGCTGACACGGAACTTCATAGTTTCTCTTGAAAACATACCTTGATGGAAAACGTTGTTTAAGCAAAAGTTCAGTCCTTTACAGGAATTATTTTTTTATTCACTGAAATTTCTTACTTTTAAAGTGAAGAACAGAACTAAAAAAAATCCCATGTCTGTCCATTATTTTGATTAAATCCAACTGTTTCATTTTACATCAGTTCAGTGATAATGCAAGCTTATTTGAGCTGCTCCTACACCTTAGATGGGCTGTGGATTGAATGCCTCATATCTCTCATTATTTCTTATGGGGAAGATTTTTATGCTGAACATGAATCTTTGGGTTAGTGAACACGAGATTGAAGTGCAACATTGCTAAAATGAACCAAATGAAACATTTCCATTTAAGTCAAAATGGAACAGGAGCCATGCAAAGATCAGCTCAGAGATGCTCTATACTGAACTGTGCTTGAAAATGCTTCAAAATCCTCTGGTTTGGAAAGCAACAGTTTTATTTCTCGCTGTTGATAAAAATTGTCTAAATAAAGATTATCACAGATCAGAAAGACTAAGCGTTGTAGCATTTTTATGTGTGAGAACAGAAACACATTTCAATTCTCAGCACCCCTGATTTTGATAAATCTACTATTTGGAAACTCTGATTCTGACTGGACCCTTCTGTTTATTCTTGTTCAAAAACAATCCAAAACCTTACCTGTGGAAAGCATGATACTTTGGTGAGAATAAAAATCATTCCATACAAACATTTCAGATTTCTATGATTCTTTTGGATCCGTACAGGTTTTTTATATTATGGTACTCATAGCTGAGGACGGTTCCAAATACATCACTGAAATCTAAGTGCATCATATTTTCTCACCATTGCCACCACATAGTCACTCTTAGGAAGCAGACACTTAAACAAATACATTAAAATTCAAAATCTTTTACCCTTGTGAGCTGAACTTTTTTCTCAATACCTCATAGGCTGATAAAAAGCAGTCACATTGAATTTAGTAATACTGCATTTATAACTATTTGTATATCAAACTACAGATAGCTGATTAATATTAAAATACTGATAATAATATTAAAATGGCTGATATATATGAAAATACAGATAGCTGATTATTTGATCCATCTGCCTAGCATTGATCAATTTTTTATCTTATCTTAAATTTGTCCTTATCAAGAAGATGCTAGCAGACAAGAGCTAAAACCCATTTTTCTTTATCCAAAAGCTAGGGTAGGCTTATCCTGAAGCCAAGAAGTATGATGATCAATTACACAGTCATAGGTGAACTAGATTTCAAGTAGATAGTGTAAGTGTCAGCAAAAAACATGGTTATACCACACTGGACCGTAGCAAGAAATACAAAACCTACCGGAGAACCTCAACAAGGACAGCAACCCTAATCTGTCTGCTGCTGTGGCCACTATCAGTGACTACCTCAAGTAGTTTAAAACGGATTAGAATATGGATGCTATGCAAAAATATTCTTACTTTGGGAGTAGAAAGATAAACTACAAAAAATATATATGTAAGAATTATATACAATAATCTGTAGAAACTACAAACGGTTTACGGTTTTGGAGAGGAGCAGAAAACAGATAGCAAGGGGTATGGAGGGCCGACCAGCCACAGAAGACAGACATGGCACAAAGCTCTACTCTGTGCATGAACATATTTCAGAAGTTGCAAGAAAGAGACGATTCTTTTGCAAAAATTTTTCCAGAAACATTTTAAAAAGGAAAATCTAAGGAAGGCACATGAACCTAAACGTAGGATGTTCACGTTCTTTACACAAAATACTTCTTCTAAACCACTTAGAGAATGGCACAAGGTTACTTTTTACCTATCCAGTTTGTACCTTCCTTATCACTTCCTACTAAAATGCACAGTTCTGAAGAAAAAAGCTTTCTCTCCTTCCAAGACCTATCTTGCTAACCAAAACTATTGTGTGGCAGTTACCTTCAGGCTGGTTTTGTGTTGTACAAAAATACATTTTATACCAGTTATGAATTTGCCATCTTTTAATTTCCCTGGTGTTCTTTTCTAATAGTGAAAACAAAAGCTCTGAGTATAACCTTTATACACGCATATTTCAAATCTGATGAAATACTGTTTTCAGGTACAATACAAGCTCTCTAACCTTGCACCACTCCTGAGCTCTCCCCGGTCTGCCACAACCGTCGTGAGAGGGGTATCCACCACGGGAAATAACATGCGAAATGAGACAGAGCTTCTGTAATGATATTTCTGCATTATTCTGTAGCCTATTCTTTTTACATACCCTAATTTCTTTTTGACAGCAACCTCACTTTTAACAGAAATTTCCATTCTTCTTCTAAATTAATATTGCTAATACAGCAAGAATTGAGGAAAGAATATGAATGCTTCACATTTTTCTACTCCTTTACTTTGCAGTTCATCTGACACTGTACCTACTATTCATTTAACATGGTCATGACTCTTCCCTGGACTTGACTAACTTTAAAAAAAAAGAAAAGAAAAAAAGACTAGATCCTCATGAGCAAAGCCAAGCTCATCAACATCAAGTAGGTTCAAACTGTGTCATCCAAGAGGTGAGTAACAAGTTTATTTGAAAATATCAGCAAAACCAGTTTGTCATCAAAGGATCTTCTAAATTTGCAGATCTACAGCATAACAACCAGCTGTTAATACCTGGTTTAGGTGTAAACTGCAATACTGTATTGCTTTCGTGATGACTTCAGCAGAACCTAACTCATGCATGGACGCGATAGGACTAATCTTGCTCCTATGGTAGCATCACTGGAACTGGGCCAGGCCCACCATCCATGTAAGCCACCATGCAGAAACACTAGAACAGCTGACCAAATTTCAAGTACAATTTAAACAGCAGTCCCTTTGGATTATCTCTTTCCCAGGTCCCCTTCTCAACAAGTAGCATGCTCTATTTAATGTGACATTAAAGCCTGAAACCTCATTCTATCGGCACTAAAAACAAGACCTGCTTCTTTATTCCTAAAGACAGTACATATCACTATGTATATTTTTAAAAGCAGCCGAGACCACTTAATCAGCTAGGTACTGGCACTAGGTATCTTTAAAAACTTAATTAAAAAATAATGAAAAAGCACATAGCTGGATATTTCCTGCCATTATTTCCCAAAGTATAATTCAAGTTGTAATCTTCCTCACTGGACTAGAATGAACAATAACACAGAGTCTGATTCATCTCAGCTGTTGCTCTTTACGAATTATGAAGAGTAACTGCTAAAAGAAAGAATTGCAAGTTTTATTTGAGAACACACAGTTCTATTCACACAGTAATAATTTTCTGAAAGCGTACTCCAACACATTACGCGCATCAGCTTTAACTAATTAAATAACTCAAAATTGAAATAAACACATAATGACAGAAAAGGTAAGAGACCTGCTTCCTTATTGCCCTACAAAGATAATTGTGTTTAATTGTGAATTAACTTATAGCCTATTTCAACAGATAAAATCCTTCTCAATTTAAAAACTATCAATTGAAGAAAACAAATATTTCCCTTTCACTTCCTTCAGACTCTCATCTTCTGACTATTTCAGTACTTTATTTATACTAACTGTATGCCCATGAGTTCCCAGGTCCATTTAATAACTAAAATTAACAAAATAAACATAAACACTAAGTGCCTGAATAAATTTAAGATATCAAAAGTGATATTCTGTGCGAACTAAATGGGAATGTATTTGCAATTTAAAATATAATTCATCATAATGAAAATGTAAAGTAGTAGTTCTGCTTTATTCGGTATGGCAGGTTAGGGATCCCTGTGAAGCTACATTGAAGCAAAGAGTAGATTAATAATTTAATTTGGTTCAGAACTATGCAAGTGGGGCACTGCGAGCTTTTATTCTGTAACCAGCTGCTGACCCTAATATGGATCAACCAATTAGACATCTCTATTTAATTGTTGGGTGACCCAGCTAAAACTCGCTAGGAATTTTCATTATAAACAAAACTCAGCGGCCTAAAAGAATCCCAGTTATCCCCCTGGTGGAGACAGTTGGTTTGATAGAGGCACACAAAGGAGCTCAGCAAACGAAAAAATTGCAAGATCATTTTAGGCTGTGTTCTGTGAAAGAACATCTTAATATAATGAGCCTTTTTTCGATATCCCTTGGTGAAGCATCAGCCCTCTCAGATAACCCCACGCAAAGCAAATACCATTCGTCTGAAGTTACATTTGCTCCTTGTTATCACAACTTATGCCACTTAATTCATTATTCAACGAATTCACTTTCTTGTTTATTAGATGCAAGGTAGCCGCTCATCCCTAAAGGCCATGTATGCAAAAGACTGCTTGTAATCCTGTCACTTCAAACCTCTCCAGGCTTTTACATTGCTTCAGGAATTAGGAAGAAAGAAGCAAACAATTTAGATTTATTCATGCTGATATTAAATCTGTATATGATAAAGGAAATGAGAGAAATGTTACATAGCTAACTTAAAATCTATTGATACAGATCAGCAGACTACGTTATTCCCCGTATTTGTGAAAGCTAGCACATTCACTCCTGCAGTATAAAAAACCCTCTAGACTGTATCTTATGTCTTTAAAAGATCTGATTAAAAAATGAAAAAGTATTTATTTCTCACATTCCTTCCTCCCAGTAAGAGGTATCTCAGCGTCTTTCCTCAAGTGCATTTGATATATTCAGTCTACCATCACTACCAGAATTATCTGCTCAAGTGTTGAATGCTTGTAGTGAACATATTAAAATCAGCAATCAAATGCCACAGATATCAAATTCCAAAATGTTTTAAATATCCTTTGTTTTATAACGGACTTTAAGATACACTGCAGCTGATTTTGGTAACTCATTGAATGTGTGTTCTCCAACGTTTTTAAATGTGAATTTTGCTAAGGATGTATTTAATAGATCTAAGCGCACAAAATAAGAGCTTCAACTCTTTTCACACTGCAGTAACAGTCATCGAGATGTTTCAATTTTACTCTGTAACCTTATGCTGTTAGAATCATTAAAATGCAAATGAATTACTGAATTAAACAGACTTTCAGTACACTCTTAGCACAATTAATATTGTATAAAATTATCTGCATAATTATACACGCTAACGTTTATATAAGGCATTGTAAAAAGCCACAAATCAGAAACTGGATGTAAAACTGGAAGAAGCACTGGAGAACAGGCTTCTACATACGAAAATGTAATTGGTAGTTTACTGTTACTACTCTGCGTGACTGCAAATAAACTTGTACCTTTCACATTTCAGCTATTAAAATCTTTAAAAAATAATTATTTTTCTTAGTGTTAGTACATCAATCTCACGATGCACAAGAATGCACTACTCACAGAAGTTCACAGAAATAATTCTCTTGATATTGATTTTAATTTTAAAATTATAGTTAGTGACCTGTCATTACATAAAACGCAAAAGCAACAACAACAACAACAAAAAAAACCACACGGAAAACCCACAGCAGGTATACATCTCAAAAAGTGAGCAAATGACTCGAAATAAACCAGCATTTTAAATATAGTCATTTATGGCTAAAGTTACTATAATAAAAATTGCTTTAAAAAACTATTTTATACTTTTCTAAGTATGTATTATATGTATTGTCACTTTGAAAACATGTATGTTTCTTAGTAATCCTGCTCTTATACAGAATACATGCACTATGACTGTCACAATTCAGGAACTGATTCACCTGAATAATTAACCTTTTACTCTAGCAGTATGCAAGTACAAGATGTATGCCTTTCATTCAATTTAAAATAAGGCAAGAGGAGAAACCGTCTTCATAAAATGAAATGCAAACCCCAGTTGTTTTCTCTACATCACGTAATAGCGTCAGTAGCTGGACTGTGTAGGAATCTCCTGTATTCACACTCACCTGATGTTCTGAAATAATTCTGAAAAATTAGTAGTGAACAATAATGAATGGAAACTTTTCTGTTAACATACAGAGACTCCTGACTTTATCCTTTATTGTGCAATGTTTGCATTTTTGCACGTGGGAGATTTTAAAAGTCACCCAGTGATTTTTATAGTGCAACCGTATGCTAGATAAAGATATTTAAGCTGTCAGTATAAACTGCTTCTGTTTTCATTTTGCATTTAATTTCAATGCCAGACTCAAGGCATAAATTTTTCATCACCTGCAATGCTATGAATAAAAGATTAAAAAAAGAACTGAGAAGAAATTCTAACACATGCGGTGCATGCAGCACATTGTGCAGACACACTGTGCATAACTAGATGTTTAATTTCCATCACTTTTTCCTACGTCAGGAACACTATTATTTGGGTTCATACATCATGCAGCTAATTTCCAACATTTCAGCTCTGTGGAATTCAAATTTATCTAGCTCTGGACAATAATCCATTCAACACTCTTGAAATCTGGAGTTGATACACATATTGGTAAATTCACATAGTACTTTCATAACATTAAATAGAATATGTCTCTTGCCATCTAGTGTTGGCAAGTTAAGTACTATTAAAATATTTCAACAGCACATATTCTTGCCTTAATTCTTGAACTGGCAAATGAATTACTCTTCTAAGTTCAAAGAAGTAAGAATTACTAAAAATTTCCAAGCTAATTTCAATTCCTCATTAAGGCTCACTTCATATTTTAAGCCGAAGGATGTGATCAATCCCAAGAGGTGAAGTTATGGGCTCACTCTGACAGAATTTTTTATTTAGCACTTAAGAGTGTTTTTAGTAGCACTATGCATTTTCGGTTTTACTTTATTAACACTCAGAGGGCCTTGATGAAATTCTGTTTATCTCTCTCCAACAGCCTCTGCTGGATAAAGAAATGTGCTGTGGAATACACCTGTTTCAGCATTAATGGTAGACTTTTATTTATCAGAAAATATTTCAGATTCATAGTTTCTGACTTTTGCCTAGCAGCAAACTCTCAGGTTCACCATATATTCAGTCCAGTCAAAAGTAAAAATATTTTTTCCTTTTACAAAAGTATAAAAATTTTTTACTTTTGCACCATCTCTGAAAATCTGCATCTGTATGCTACTCTCCATGCACTGCATTTAATTTAAGGAAAGAAATGAAACCATACAATACTAAATTTTAATACTATAATTTGTCAGAAAGTTTCATAAAAAAATTTGGAAAATAACTTCAAGCAATGGTTGGTAGTGCTTTGCACTGAAACTCCTGTGCAAAGTCAATACGGTGCTATTCCAGTCCCTGGCCTTTTCAGACTGGAGTGAGCGCTTTCAATCGGAAAGATACACTTAACGGATTGTAGTTGGATTGATGTGATTTACAGCTGCCAGGACTGGTGTGGGGTGGAAATTCCGCATTTTATTAATTGCTTCTTTGACTTGTAGCAAAGCTGGTGCAAGTCACCACTATTAAGAAATTTTAGAAGGACTGTCTATAGTTAGTTATTGTAAACCATTTCTAATGCTTCTACTAAGAGTTCATGCAGGTAAAAAAAAGGCAGAATATGAATTGTAATGGACTGTGCCATACTGGTGGAGCTGCATGACATCTGCACTCATGACACTCATTTGCACTCGTTCTGTACCTTCTCTAAACAAACAACATTACTTTCAGCATTTCAAGCTGGCAAGGCACAAAAGCAAAATTACATATTTATTTTTAATGGAGCAACACCAATGGCAGCGATGTAGTTGTTGGCAATTCCCTTCTCAGTTTCTGGCATCAGCTCTGCAAGGTGCTAAGTACTTTAGCCTTGTTCCAGCAGAGACCTTTACTTTACTTCCTTAGCTTTACTTCGCACTGAATGAGAGGCCATCACTCTTGAGGATCTGAATGAAATTTAACAAATTATAGTCTGCAGTGACCTTAGCACATGAGTCAGCAGGTGATGGACAAATGTGAAAATGTGTTCACCAGCACAGCCGTTGTTTCAATTTGGAGAGTTCCATACATTGTGCTTTTTTTGATTTAATTTGTGAAGATGACAAGATATGCAGTTATGTTACAATCTCGTTCTATAACTGCCAAAAGCGTATGGGTAACCTGGGCACGGTAACTGTGAGTTTTTATATATAAACAGAAATACAAAAATGCAAACACAGTAGTGTTGTACTTTAAACAACCCTAGGAGTGTAGAATTCAAGGAATTAAAATAACAGTGGAAACAAATATAAGGAAATTCGGGAATCTATCCTGTAAAGAATATCTAAAATCAGCTCTAGTTCTTTACACCACTCTCTTAAATCAATAGTGGTTTGAAAATTAATTGGCAGTTAGGAGGTACACACCATTTTTCCCATGCCACATCCTTAGAGAAACATAACCTTTTGGACAGTAGGTTTTTTCCTAAATTCACAGAAAAGATTGGAATTCAGAAATGGGAGGGGAAGAGGAAGGAATTGTAAAACATTTATGAAGAGGGATGTGAGCAGTCAAAGAAAACAGACCATTAGGCTCAAGGCACTTTCTGCTTCTAATCATTTTTCCATCACCCAGACATTTTTTTTCCCCAAACAAGAAAGTGCGGTGTGGCTTTTATAGCTGTATCGATGGATGAAGTCACTACGGGCAGTCCTGTACGGGATGCGACCACCCTCAAACTGAACGCGCGGCCAACGGAATATACACAGGCAACATGCTCCTTCCCTGGATTCAGCTATCAACACCACGTTCAGAATATGAAACCCACCCAGTTTAAAGCAAAAGGCAATGAGCTATTCATGATTTTCCACCACATGCCACCTGCGGTTTGTCTTCCCTTGCAAAGGATGTTGAGAAAACAAGACCATGGCATGTCTTCCCGTGATGACCGCTACCATGCACGTTTCACAGTTTTTATTGCTTTAAGGTGTTACTTGCAACTCACATGTGTGAACTAAATCTGAGCGTCCGGCTCCTTTTATAAGATAGAGTGGTGTAAAAGTTTGCCTTATTCTCTTGTTTGCCCAGGGAGGTTATTTTAATGTTGCTTAAACAACATTCGGTTCTGAATTTTCTAAATATGAAATTGGGTCAGTTGGAAATCTCAGCCGTCTTCTGAGGACTGCTGCGTGAGGGTTTAGATTGAGATATTACACATTTATCCGTTTATAACTCTAGAATGATACCGAATATCAGTGTGCAAATAATTATACATTATCATTTAATTACAGCGCAAGCACTTAATTCTAGAACCGCACAATGTAATAAATCTACAGACAGTGCTTCACTGTATTCACACACATATTACATCAGCTGAGTACTCCTTTTAAAACAACTGGTGAAGATCTGCCTTGAAGTTTATAGGCTAAGTAGGATGAATTTGGGAGCTAATCTGTGATCTCATTATGAAGTAGAGCCACAGAGCTTCGCGGCTTCTGTCGTTTTGAGATGAATGCGTACAGTGCGCTCCTTTAGTCTGCATTGCCTTTTAGTTTTTGCTTATTCTTAGCACCAGTTCAGGAGGCTTCCAAGCTTTGAGTCTAGTAATAATTTCAGCAAAACAATACCATTTCTAAAGCTCCACCCTATCTCATTGCTAAGTTTTACTTAAAACCACTACATAGTGAGTGTTTATCATACATTTTAATATATAATTAAAACTAATTTAAATTGATAATATAAAAGTGCAACATGAAGTGCTAAGAAGTTGATAAAAATCATTTTTCAGTGTTCTGATTCTGCTTGCCTACCTACAACTCAAAGATTTTCTTTCTTTCATAATACACTATAATATGGTTACAAGTGCATTGAAATTCATCTTGTTAGAATGGTAGTAATATATCCCACCAGGACTACTGTTCCTAGTAGCAATTTAAAATAATTATTGTGAGACTTGATGCTAGACATCAGGTTTGCAATAGAATTACAATGAGGGAAGTGTATTAGAGACAAAACATTGCTGGAAGAAAACTTCATAATGGCGCAATTTGGAACTAAGCCTCAATTTTACAGTAATAGATTCTCTTTATGATGGCACAAAGGAGTAAATGCACTTAGCAAATTTAAATCTATTATTAATCACACTTTGTGGATTGCAGTGCAGAAAGGAGAAAAGAAATTAGCTTTTTAAGTATGTTTCTTATATAAAACAAGTTCTGCTATGAAGAACATTTTACAAAAATCTCCTTGTTATAGCTCAGAAATACAGCAAGTCTTCATAACTGCAGAGAGTTAGAGAGGTTCAAAATCTTTCTAAAATAGTTTTGCACGTCTTCATTTCATATTAGAAGTTACTCAAGGCGGTGTACTCTGCATCATCAAAACACTTTCACTTCTAGAAACAAAATATCCAACAAGAAAGGTGAAACAAAACTGATATTCGTGCTTGCTTCCTCTAATCACTCTTCTTAAATGGAGGGACATATTTGTACTATCCTTGCTTTACTTATGTCACAGCTACAGCAGAGCAAAGTACACACATTTAAGTACCTACAGACTAGTTCACGCTTGTACAGACCACCGGATGCTTTCAAAAAGATATTTCAAAGAAAATAATGGCAAATAACCCAATATGTATTTTAGGAAGCTGTCATGCAGCAGTGGAAAATGATAACATTTCTTATGTCATTACTGCGAAAAACTCTAGTTTTTATAGCCTACATTGTAGTTTTACATCTAGCTTAAAAATAAGACATACATTCGGTCTCTCCTTTATTTCATGAACCACATTTTTAATAAAAATTGAAACATCAATATATTAGACTGGCAGATGCAGGGTTGGTTTTTTTCTTTCTGTACTGGTCTTTTCAATAAATAGAGGTCTGGCATAGACAGTTCCAATGGAAGTAAAACTTCTAATTCCAGCATAAAGCAATGTGATACAGATATCTACCAAAACACCAGCATATGAAAGCAAATAGTCATTGTAGATGTCTGTTCTAAACAATTTATTTAGAGTTAACTGGACATTTATTTTATGGTTAATAAATCAACATTTTACAACACTTATTATGTTTAATGAATTTATATCTCTTATCTGTGAGACGGAGATTAAGTTTATATTCATCTACATTTTACCTGGATCATGTAAACTGTGTCTAAAATTACAGGAAGGCAGAGTATCTTTTGATCTTTAACTATTTCGGTTCCATGCATGCCCTGGCCATTGCCAGACAATAAATGCGTGCCCACACAGCAGCTTGCAAAGAAGAGAGAGTTTCCAAAGCTATTTTTAGGTTAACTCACTTGGATACCAGAAGCACTCTACTCTCAGCAGCACAAGCTTCATGTGGGCTAATTTAATCTGCTTCAGCAAGGAAAATTAGCCTGTGGGGAGCTCCAGACTGCTTAAGTTTCTGGTTCCTAAGGTACCTCATTTATAATATCCCTACACTATTTTTGCTATCTTGCAGTCTGTACCATAGACACGGCCGGAGAAAGACACTCAGTGGGGTCTAAGAGACAAAAATCAAGAAATGGTTCCGTGTCAATGCCTTCAAGTGAATGAACACACATCACCCCATACTTCCCACATCATTTTCCCAGGGATGCTGCACATTTATTGAACCAGATAATCATAATATGGCCTGCGGAATATTACATGCTACAACATTATGAACCAAAGGTTCAATTAGTCAAAACGGCTTCCTGAAAGAGAAGAGCTGAGGACAAGCAAGCCTAATTTTTTTTCCACTTCCATCTGCAAAAGACGACATCACTTATAAGAAATAGGGGCAGATGCAACTACCTGATATTTACTCATCACCTAGAAGAGGTGGTATAGCATTACTTGCTTCAATAATTATTTGTCAAGTCTCAAAATGGTACATTCTACCAAAGCGAAGAAAAACAACTTTAATTTTTCTTAAAAGTAAAATTTTAAATTAACAGGAAAACGTGACTCATGCACATCCGCAGACTTAAAAGCAATCGCTCAAACCAAAGGAGAAAAAAAAAATGAATTAACATTATCCTTAGACAAAATTCATCACTTTGTGGGCTCTGATTCAAACTGTGAATTTATTGTCCTTATGCCTTTTCAGAGCCCAACTTAGTTTAAAACAAACTACACAGCCAAAATTATTTGGGGATGTTAGAAATGCCAAAAGTTATCTCTTCACCATCTTTTCCTTTTTTATGCCAGCATGTCCATGTCAATGATCATTTTTTTTAACAAACCCAAACATTTCCTGTAAATATCCATTTAGCATTCCTAAAAAAAACAACTGAACATTTCTTAAAACCTCACAAATGGCCAGAACTACACAGAGTAATTCCTCAGGGTGGTGAGATAACATATATCTGGCACAACTTGTTCAAAAAGACTCATAGTACTATGTGAGTCGGTAAAAACAGTTCCATGTTTCAATTCTCAGTGATTCCAACAAGAATACTGCCATAATCCTATTTATTGTCTTTGCCTGGTCGATACACAGTCATCAGTACAGTTTATGGCATAGGCAATGACAATGCATCTGTGTAATTGTAAAGCCATGCCTTATGGCTACTAGATAGACTGTAAGAAGGCCTGCAGTCTTGCAACAGTCTTCACATCATTAAAAAGTACAGCCCCAAAGCACCCTTAAAAAATGCAGAGTTGACCACAGCTGGCGCATGATGTTTTAAAGTCAGCCCGTAGTCAAGGATTACACCCATGCTGTGTGTCACACTGACTCCGTGAAGCATCTCTTCATCAAAGGCATCAAAGAATGGCATTTCTCACAGACTTTCATTCTCTTCTCCTCTGAAATATTCTGCCTAATGATCAGAGGTCACCAAACTAAAATACTTATTAGAGAGAAAACAAAAGCCTGTCAGTTTCTCAGGATAATTTATGTATGACATAATGTTACGCTAAAGAACCAGAAAAACAGAAAATAAAATATATTGCAGCAGCAGTTCCCAAGATTGATGAAAACAATTCTGATAGTATGCAACTTTAAAGCCCAACAGCGCAATCTTGAATAATACAGCAGAAAAACGTTCCCGTAGTGTTCACCTGACAAAATCTATTAAAACAAGAGATGGTCCTTAGAAGACCATCTCACACAAATTCAAGGCTACCACTGCAATCATGCACTTTTAAGACGCTGCCCTGAAATTCCATCTATTGTCTTTTGACACTGTATTGTTTTCAAAACAAGCAAATCAGAAATATTTCTGTTTATACAATAGCAGCTCCAGGATAGGAGTAGTTGCTCTGACTGTATCTTCTCGACTAGACACATGGCCATCCACAATGTTTAAAAGGAAGAAGTTTAAGTTAAATCTGGTTTAATAATTTATGTAAGCTTAGCATATGTTGGTTCCACTTGAAATCTCCAACACTGGTTCAATGACAGCACAAATTTCTTTTCCATAATTAAATAATCTTGGGGCAAGTCCAAATTATGTGAAGCAGAGAACCCCACAGAGCAATTTCTGCAGCAAATGTCAGAGGTATTAGACTCTATATCACTTAGACAAAGGGGTATAATACATGCAGATTATTAATTTCTAATTGCACTAAGAGCAGGACATTTTTTATCTCACATTATCATAGTTTCCAATTCTTAATGTAAAAGCGCATCTGTGTATTTCCCGCAGCACCATGAACCAGGGCGTAAGACAGGACAAGGAGGTTCTGTCACACTGAGTGATGCTCCTATATATACGGAAGTTGTAAGCATCAAAAACAGACACTAAAATTAGTTTGGCTTTCAGGTGAAACAGAGTGTAAAGCTTGTTTAAACAAGTTTCATATTTGCAAGCTTGCAATGAGGAAAGACGAGAGATTAGTTTTGCCCCCAAATGAACAAGAGTGAAGAATGGATCCATGGAGAATTACTGGCTACCTGTTCAATATTAGCAGATGACTTCACTTCCAAAGTTAAAAAAGAAGCAGATTGCAAGATAGGTCATCGAAAACTTTGCAGGCCTGTGGTGCATTAACAGTTGTAAATGCACGTTATTTTACCATCCTGAATAGATGAATGGAAATGCAAAGTTTTAAACTGGTAATCAGTTTAAAACTTTTAAAGGAAAACCAGTGAGTAGTTACCATGAAGCTCAAAATCATAAGATAATTGCCATTAATAGATCAGTAAAAATTCTATAACAATAGATACTGCATGAATAAAACAGCTATAACTGAAAAAAAGTACACAAAGTAAATATTCTACACAGCAATATGGTGCTGTGGGTTTAAATGAACCCCTGTCTTTACACCCAGAAAAACGTTTCCCCTAAAATCAGATTCTCATCCAACAACCTTCAATGCGGTAAGTAAACACATCGTACTGGGTTTTGCTGAACACAGGCTCTTTGCCATGGTGGATCACTAGCCTCTTCCTTTCTGACGGTCAAAAAAATTTCAGAAATATTGCTGTTATGTGGTTTTGCATCTCTTAAGCTGTGTAACGTGTACATAACAACACCCCTAAATATATCCACCGTGTTCCTCCTGCTCTCCCCTTCCGCACCGTGACCCGCGTCCTCTTCTCCAGCATCTCTCCTGCCTCTGCTGCCGTGACTATCTCCTTGCCAGCCCCTTCTACAACTGAATGCTCTTCTACAGTATCTTTAGCCTGTAGCTGTAGCATCTTGTCTCTTCCAGTCTTCCCCTTCTTTCTTTCATGGTTGCACCTCTAATTCTAAACTTTATTACTCTCAATATCATTCCTCTATTCCTCCTCTCAGTCCTAGTACTCGGTTTTGACCATTGCCTCATAAAAAACAACACTTGCCTATTTTCTTTTGTGTCTTCTCTCCAATTGTCCCTTTACTACCTCATCCTGAATGTCATGTTATTATATTGGAATTTAGGTTAAAAATATTTCTATTCCCTGCAAGAGACCTCTCTTGATTTTCAAACCCACCGTTCTGTCAGCTGAGTGACTCCTCAGCTTTATTACCCCTGGATTCTCCAAATAGTTCTTGTTATTTCACTGGTTTTCATCCAGACTGTTACCTGTTCCTGACACATGCCATTTATATCACCACCAACCTTTCTTTTCCATGTCCAGGACTGAAAAAAAGTACAAATTTTAGTACACATCTCACTGTAAGAGGGCTCTCTCATGCAGCGATGTGCCCACTGGTGCCACTTTCTTGTGCAGACAGGGACGAACCTTTTTTGCTGCAATTACTGTGTTACTGGTTCTCCTAATCCTCAGGGTAAAGTCTTTTTACCTCTCCACTCTCTCTCAGGTTTGAGTCCACAAAATGGTGCCTCCTTCCATCCAGATACCCTTCTTTAATACTAATTCATGTGCTATTAAGATGCGTATCAACAGTTTAATAGCGTCGTCGGTAGTGCATTAACCCCTTAGCTCATCCCTTTCTTACCACGTAAGTAAGAAAGCCACATGTAAGCACCTTTAATGCTTTTAAAAACTCAATTATCTCTACAGAAGTTTCTGAATTTGACTGTAAGTGCCAAGACAGGGACAGTCTTTCAGAAGCATTGTCTGTTCTTGTCTGTAAAGTGCCATGTTCCTGTTTGTTACTCTGTAAATGAGCAGTAAGATACAAATAAGAACAGCAAAAGAAGTCAAACTTCATGCGATTACAACTGAGAAGAGGAAAGCAGTGTTATATGGGACAAATCTCCAGAATACATCTACTTTTACGGACACTGCAGTTAGAGCGGTTTGGAGGGATGCTGAGAATCGAGGTTAGCTGGGATATTGGCTCAGCCTGCTTACAGAAACCAAACACATCTGGTCTTGACTGCAGCTGTCTGAAGAAAGACAGATCCTGTAATGATTGAAATTCAAGACCTAAATGGGAAAAACTTAGTATTGGAATGATGTCGCTGACTGCCTGACCAGAACTGGTGACACTGCCTGTGATACGCCGAGGGGGAGCAGACAGCGAGGATGCTGCAGTAATGGAGTCTCGGGCTAGTCTCTCATCCTGTGGATTGGAAAAATATCACATTGTGACCTGACAATATGACTAAATTTGTACACATGGTCAGCAACTGATTGATGGAGCAGTCTGTTTAGCGGCCCATGAGAGAAGAAACAACCTTTGACTTTGTTTTGAGCAGAACAACTTGATTTGAAATGTTCTTGTCAAAAATCCACTCTGCAACAGCAGCTCCAATGCGCTGGAATTCATCCGTCTTGGACAAACCCCCCAGATACCACCCAACTGTGCCTCACCTCACAAAGCTGTGCTCAACTTCATCAACGCTGTAGCTCTGCTCTGTGTGACAACTTTATGTCCCCAAGAGAGGCAGTGAAGAGAGTCAAACCCTTGCGGGCAGTGCAAGGACAAGGGGCACCTTGCTTTGAGGCAGAAAGCAAATGGTCACTTCAGGGAAGAGATATGGCAAGGAGAACTCAAAACAATTAGACAGGAGGGGTAAGGAAGTTATAAAAGCAAGATTATATCATTCTGAAAGTCGAGAATAGAGAGTATCATGAACTGTGGTAGGTTAGTTATAAAAACACAGTGAGATGATCCAGAAGAGAGTTTGAGTAACAACCCACACAAGGCGTTAAATGCTTGTAATACAATAATGTGATTTCAAACACATCAGGAGCTGGAATTCTGCTTGAATGTTTGCATAGCTAGAAGGCCATCAGTATGCAAGTGTCACAGGTTTTTTTCTGTTTTGTTTTGTTTTTTTTTTCTTCTGAATAAGCTATGGAAAACTTGAGAAGGTTCCTACACTTCAAGCTTTCTTAATAAAGGTCTCAGCAGAAAATCTATCTCATATTGAATGTCAGTAGAAAATATTACNAGCGGAGCTCTGCGGCACGCTGCGGGGTGGGGGGGAGATTAAGTAGCAAATTGCCAGGACCAAACAGTTTTTGCATTACAGTTCCAAAGGATCTCAGAAATGTAATAGCCGAACCACTAATTGTAGTGTGCAACCTACCACTTACAACTACGTTAAGGACTGGCATGTGGTAAATGTGCCACCCATTTTTGGGGATGCAGGATACAGGGAGTATCTGCAAACAGGTGAGCCTCAGGAGTGCTCCAGGCCAGTCAGTAGATGCTAAAATAAAGAACAGAACTTGCGTACAGACAGATAAACTGCTACACCAGGTAAAAGTCAGCCCACCCCTGGTAAAGGGAAGTCATGTGTATCAACAACCCAGTTTGTAAAGGGAGCTCTGTTCAATACAGTCTGCTCGGGTTTTCAAAGGCTTCTGACAAAGTCTTTCACCAATGCCTTGTAAAGAAACTAAGCAGTCAGGGTGGAAAAGAAAGGGTTGTGACATGGATAAACCTGGTTAAAACATGGATGGTCAGTTCGCATGGTGCACACCAGAGAAACCCCACGAGGACCCACGCTGCTGAACTTACTCATAAATGACAAGAAACGGGTGAGTGAACAGTGAGATGACAAAGTTAGCTGATGATGCAACATGCTTACGGGTGGCGAAGTCAAGCATTGATGGTGCAAACATCAAGAAAGCCCTTATGGCTCGGAACTACTGGGCGTTAAGATGGTAGATGAAATTTGGCAGAGACAAAAGTGATGTATAAGGGAATCTCAATCCTAACCATACTGGCAAAATGATGGGCTCTGAGCTGGTTATTACCAACCTTGCCTATGATCGTGAGGCCTTAAATGGTTCTGGGAAAATGTAAGTTCAACGATGAGTAGAAATGGGGGGGGAAGCACCCTTGGGATTTAAGCATTTAAATTTAGCAGGAAAATAAATGGAAGTATTATACTCTGCAGTGGATGTAAATCCATGGCTTGCTCACGTGTTGAACACCACATGCATTTCTGTTTCCACCATCCACCAGGTGGGATGAGTTCAGGCGGGAACAGAGACAGCAGCAGGTCAAAAACAAACAGCAAGAGGGTTTCTTCACGCAATGTGCGGTGAAGTTATGTATTGCTGCGGACGCTTAAAGTTTATGTGGACTCAAGAGGAGAATACACAAGCTCATGGAAGAGAAATCCTTCATTACGTATTAGATATAAAGACACTTCCTCTGTTTAGAGGAAGCCTTGAGCCAAAAGTTGTTGGAAACTGCAAAGCACGCTACGCCTGGACAATTTTCATTGTAGCAATGAAGGACAAAGTTGAAAAAACAGACCCAGTTTTTAAAAAGTCTGTTCATTCAGTAAACTATAAATGAGAGACTTTATGTCCTCAATTTTCACAGTAGAAATGTGGCACTAAGTTTATCATGCAATATGTAGGGTGGTGTCTACTAATGTGTTCTTTATTTTAGTAGACGGAGAGGTATTCGAACCATCTACTTTGGCTGCTTTAGGCATCTAATTTAGATTGAGTCACAATACCTAAAATTAGCGCTACCTACATATAAAGGATCAGAAATAAGTGTTTTCCAGATGGACCTAAATTAAATGCATAAAGGCAGAATCCATAAATATTCCCTCCAGTGTTACTTCTACTTTACCTACTATTTGCTACCCATTAATATGGCCAGAGAGAACAAAAAAAAATCTGAATGCTTCCCACATATATACCTACTCAATTATTAAGAAAAAAATTCTTACCATCAAGTATTGGCATTTTTTAATGCCTTCTGTTGACATTTCCATTACAGATCTATCTCAAGGCTAAACTGATTCTGACAATGGCATTTTATGAGAGAAATAAATTGCACTTTTGTAATTCTTTCATTTCCAATATATTTCCTCATAAGCTAACTAAATTAGCAGAGTACTTAAAAAAAGAGTTTAAACAAAATCTTTACCTCAAAAAACACTAGCAAAACCCCACCTTTTATATAGTCTTTTCTTTTTCAGTAACTTCACAAGTAGAATAATCTGCACCCTTCAGGTTGTTCTCAGGCACATCAATAGCATCATTTACATGACATGTATCGCATGAAATTATAGAAACGATGCTCCACTTGGCATCTGCCACAATTGTAGCTTAAAACAAAGTGCAGCTTCTCCCACATAGCATCCTGATTAAACAAATTAACTATGGCGCTGACTGCAAATGTACACACTAGAGTGTAAAAAATGAACAGATACAATGGCCAAGTCTGTATTTAATTTTAATTAAATTTCATTCTGTAGCTCAATTAATCCACAACTCCAAATGTCAGCAGGACTTAGGCAAATGGAATGACATCTGCTGCACTGCACACTGACTATAAAACCTTCACTGCATGCTAGAGGTCTGGAAATGTACCAGAAAAAAAGAAAAAGCAATGCTCTTATTAAATACGTATCAATGTATAGAGGTCTAATTTCAACAGAACATAGGAAAGATGCTTGAAAGAAAACTTGGGAAAGTTTATTTCACAGCTCTGGCTAATAATACTGTCTGTCTAGAACCGAATACAATGGTGTACATTGATAATGATTTATTTACAGTGGAATTTTGTCATTTTAAAGTGATCTACTAAGAAAGACCTTGTAGCATACGGTGGGACTAAAAAAGTCGTATCGTAAACACTGCTCATTAATAATAACAATTATTATTAATTATTATATTGTTATAATATTGTATTATTATATTTTATTATTATTTTTATTATTATTATTACTCCTCCTCTTCCTCCTATGTTTCTGCATAGAAGTCTTACCCGGAAGCTTCTGCTCATGCTTGAGAGCTGTAAGAAGACATTATTTATGTCACAGAGAAACTGATGCACACTTTTAACGGCATTAAGGTATTTCAATGGTAATCTGACATCTAAATATGTTTACAATGCCAGCCAAATGACAGGCTGATTACAAGAGGAGTTGAGGAATCTGAGGCAGGGAAAATGACGACACTAAGAGAGAAAGTTCACAGACTATATCTGAGCCACATCACCATACTGATACCCGTGCTACTCTCTCATTTCTTTTTATTGCTCTTTTCTATTCTAAAAGAATGGCCCCATCTTAGTCATCATTTTTGATTGACTTTTATTACAAATGACAGACAAAGCAGGTACGGATGAGGGAGCTGGGGACAAGGCCTGCGCATCGGAGATCAGGGAGAGGTTTCTGTAATAACGGTCGTGAGTTAAACAACCGATTTTTAATAAAACATTACTACCCATTTCAATGGACGTGATTTAAAATACACAACCAAGGCAAAAAGCAAAAATGAAGAGAAAAGCCTGTATGCATTTCACAGTACTTTATGCGTAAGAATGTAATTAGATGTCTCAATTTTCCAAATACTGTCTGTAGCTTCATTAAAAAAATATACAATAATTCTGAGCTCCATGATAACGCTTGATCTGCTGTAAGACCTTGGTTCTACAAATACTTGAGTCAGTCAGATATTGTGTTTACAGGACAGAGGCTGCCATTTATTTTTCAATTTAATGATCTCTATAATTGTTTCCTCCCCCTATTGATAACCAAGTCATTGAACATGCTAAAAGCGAAATGGAAGCTTCTATGTTTTTTCTAAAAAAAAAAATAAAATCATTACAAGTCCTTCCAGCACTATTAACTGTGCTTTGTGCAGCTCTTGCATATTTTGGATGGTTGTAAAATTATCAACCGAAGTAAGGAATATACAAAACCATGTACTGAAAATTGAACTTTATGCTTTAAACACCTATTTTTAATCAGGGGCATAGATTAAATGACTTTAATCAAAGTGCTTACCTATAATAAGAATAAATATTAAAAAAAGAATATACAGACAGTTTCCACGACTAAATTCCTATCAAAGAACCTAATTATTTTTGTTCCTTTTTTCCCCCGTAAACTTTGAGCTTATTTTATGCCAAATACATTGAAGAGAAATTTCGGTTTTAATCACTGCACTAAACAAATCTAAATATCATTATACTAAATTATGATGATTACAATTATATAATTAACTAAAGTACTCTCTAAAGTTCTTTATTTTTTTTTTCCTTTCATATTGCTTTCTCAAAGACTGCTCTCATGTTTAAAGAAAACATTTTTCTAAAATATGAACCTGCTGTAGAGGCAGCTGTATCTATTGATATCGTTCAACTTTTCAACAACAAATTCAGGATCTCTGTCTAACAGAATAGCTCAGTATGGCCTAGCATTTTCAAACAATGGCTTCACAGTATNGTATCTTAAAAATATATTATTAATATATACTTAAATATAAACAATATCATCCTAAAACTATAAATATGTCTAAAATATTTAACTAGAAGCATTTTACCCTTAAGATTATATAAAGACATAATTATCAGTTCAGTTTCCTCTCTGATATTCACAAGACATGAACCCCAACATCACTGAAGTCAAAACCGCTGGTCACATCAGTGATGTTAAGATCCGACCCCAGATCCCACAAGTTTAAGTTTCTGCATCAGTGCAATTTTACTGTCTGTAAATCTAACCCCTCATCTCATCTCCGCTGTCAAGTCCACAGACAATAATGCTTTGGTTATTGAACTAATCATGCCGATTTTGTTTAGAAGGAAATTAACATGATTTCACATAACTATCACATGGCACACCTCTGAGCCTGAGAAAGTACCAGGTTTTTGGCAGAGTATGGCAGAAGAGACCAATAAAGGTTTTCACTGACACTGATTTGGCAAGTGAAAATATACAGTTTGTTGCGTGATTGTTTATTCTGTAATTTTCTTTCCACTGTGGCTTTCCTGTCATACTCCAGTCAATTTTATCCTTAGTATTAATTTTTTTCTACACCCCTTTTAATTTCTTAGAGCATTGTCTTCCTCTGTTTCTCTTTTTAGGGCTTTATTTTAATTTTTTGACTTCTTGTTTCTAATAATATCTGCAACCATTTCTTTTCAAAGTTCTACTTCCAAATTGACTTAGTCACTTTAGAAGTTTTTTGTTAGTGCTAACAAAATCATTCCATTGTTACGAATTCAAGGAAAAATTGATCTGTAAATTTAAAAACATCTGAAATTTTCCAAAGGTCCTGTTCATAACTCAGAACTAGGAAAGCTTAGTGAAAACAAAAGAAAACAAGTATAATAAAAATATAGTGTCTCCCACTTTCTTCTCAAGGAAGACCAGGTGTGTTCTACTCGTTTCCCTGAATATGCAGAAATTCCCCAGCTGGAGCACCTTAGTGTCACTCCACGCTTGCATCCAACTGGGAATCCAACCCCTCCTCCCCATCTACATATCTTAACTATGTCTACTCATATCTGAACACTTCCTTCTATAAAAATATAATGCTCAGGAGTGCTGATTTTATGGAGCTCAGTATGTTCCCCAAGCTGAAAATCAATATTCATGCAAAAAAAAAGTGCATTACCGGAACAGCAGCTAAGATAGTCAACAAAATACTTTCCTTTTTGCCTTGTGTCACTACACTGCGCTATACATAAATAAACATGTTCAGTTATTCAGCCTCCTTTATGACAGTCAACAAGACTGCTGATTAGTACTGCGTACCAAGCATGCACTTCAGATGTGTGCCTAGTTGTTCTCTTACGCAGGTACGAAGAATGCAAGCTATCAGAGCGACAGGAAAACCTGGATGATATCCATCCACATTGCTCCAGCCACCAGCAGTCATCAAGGAAGAACCTATCAAAGGCTACAAGAACTGCAGTGTCTGCTCGAGCGAATGCTCCCAGAGCTTCTACTTTTGATATCCAAAAAGCTGCTCCACCACATCCCCTGCTGTTGGTGTCACTGTAAAATTTCAGGTAATGAGGTAAGGGGCACACTTGGGTTCTTTATATGCCAAGATGAGGAAAATTAATTTTAATGCTAAAAAGATGGGAGTACTGGTACAGACAGACACTGAACACTTCCAGCTGCTCTACAGTACTGGAATCTGGAAGGGGAATCTTGTTATAAAAACAAGTCTCTTATATTCCATTAGCGCAACAGGGGCATGGGCTATGGGATAATGAGGGGTATATGAAAAATAAAATATAAATGAAAGTAAGATCTTTCTCTGTGATAGCTGCCACAAATACAATTGCTCAGTGGGAAAAAAGAAGTTGAAATAAAAATGTTTCTGGAAAGATGTGCGGTAGAGGTTGATCATCATCATCATGATATACCGTGCTATCAAGGTCAATCCCCAAAAGAGTTTTCTGTTCTTACAGCACAGTTCTACTTCCTAGTTCATAGCTAACCAGACAAGATTTAATTTGTGAACAAATACTAATGTTTAATTGTTCTTTTTGTTTATTCATTGACTGACATGAGTGGACAATGGAGCACACATAAAACTGGACAATCGGAACTTTTGAATTAAATGTATTCCTATCCTCGGTCTTTTGTCAACTTGCCTTTTTTTTGACAGAAGAGAAAGATAGAGATCGTGGATCTCGGTTCTTATTTTTCCTTTGTAAATATCTTTCCTTGATGCTTTATATACTGATTTTACTTTTTCAACAGAAAAAAAGTTCTATGAGGTTATTTTAAATTATCAAACTTTGTAACAAACATTTCTGGGAGAGCCACAGTGTGCTATTATTTCTATATGTACCACATCATCATTTTTATTGATAGGATGGACAATTTTGCTTCTAGCTCCTAGAATTCAATAACGATTTCAGAACTACAGGATCCCTTAAAAAACTTCAGAAAGACTGTGTTACACACGAATGAATTCAAGCTTTATAAATTCAAATAATGAAAATGCAAAGATCTTTTCAGAACTTTGCTGCTACCAAGTTTTATAATGTTGGAAGGTAAATACTAAAAGAAAAGTCTTATAAAATACTAGACTTCTCTAAAAAGTTTCATGTAAAAAACAACTGATCTGTAAAAACAAAAGTAAAACAAATCTTTTTCTCAATTGCTAATATTAACATTTGTGGACTGGTTAAAATTCACCACATCTAGAATCTAAAAAGTACATACTACAAAGATGTAATTTGCCTCTTGTCCAATTTCACCAGTTTTAGGAGTAATATTAATAATACAATTGCAGCGTCTAAGGTTTAGTGGGAAGGATACAAGTCTTTACAGAGTATGTAAATCTCAAGCCATGAAAGTAATGTAAAGAACATTCAGAAGCACAGCTCCTTTGTACACTTCTCTCTGGTTAAAATTTCATTCTTCTGTGTTTTTATTTTTTACTTTTTTTTTTTTTTCTCAAAAATTTAAGGTAGAGAGGAGGGGGTTTGATTTCACTCTCTAGGTCATGTTCTAAATCAATGAGCTGCGTGTGTTTCTAGACAGACAGTAGCACTATTACTAATCTGCCTGCCACTGACTGTCCAACTTCTGCCACTTTTCAGGGTGAAATTCACAGGCAAAACCACAAACTGATAAAATGAACACCTAATTTTCAGCTGTGAACGTGCCATGTAGCCACCATTATGCATTTTCTCAAACTGATTTTCACACTAAAATGTATGTTTTAAGAAAAATATGAAACTATTACAATACACTATGTGAAAACTGAACTAAGCCATTCATAACAGGTGAAAAATCTATAACTCTCATTCTGACTCCACAAGTCACCAACTTTTAACTCAGGATTTATAAGACCTCTAAACGGTGAAAAAAGCAGATAGGAAAAAGAATAAAGTTATATTTTACTATCTGTTTTCTTCTCCTCATAGGAACTGAACCCACATAAACACTTGTCCAAATCACCCTGAGCTGCGTAGGAGTCTTCGGGAAGATGAGAGCTCCAGTTTGACCAGCAAAAGCCTCACAGTCTGCCCAGAAACTCAGTCAACTTTGGTTTGGAGCTGTGAAGTTCTATTATGGATTTTAAGCTCTAGTGGGCCACAGGGACCCAAAATACTTCTGATTCTATAAACCCCTTTCCCTAAGAAAGATTGTGCACTCTGCCTGCAAAATGACAATCTCTTTGAGAATATGATGGCCACACATGGGGGCATCTCCACCCGGCAGACCGAACCCATGCATATGAAATTTGCCAGATAAAACAGTAGATGAGGTAGGAGGGAACCTTGGCAAACACTGGGTGGACACATTACACTCCACATCACAAGGGACATGAGAAAAGCAGAACACACTGAGGGAAATCTCAACCAGAAATCACTGATGTAACAGCAAAGATGCAGCAGGTTTTACTAGCAGACATTTGGAATCAACATTTCATTCAGAAGTTTCAAAACCATAAATAAATTTTCCATTGATATGATCAAATGATATTGATGCTACATTACCTTGAGTCTATTTGTGAACAGGTTTTCTTACTACTTTAATAGCTTTATTGATGTTGTTTTCTTTCTTTTCTACTGGTAAACAGTAGTTTTGAAAAGATTCTCAGCTCTGTAGACACAAAAGTTTATTGCTGTTTTAAAGCAGAATTACATTCTTTATTTGCCCAAGCTCTGTATCTTGCAAACTCTGCGGATGTTAGTCTTTTCTCCTCATCCAGAAATCATCTGGCTTTTTGGTTTGCAAGAAGAATACCAGATTCAAGTGAATTTTCACAGTGGAATTGTATAAAGAGATGCAGTTCAAAAGTAACAAGTTTTGTCTTTGTATAACAGATAACTTTTGACTGCCGTCCTTCTTTAAATATGTGTGTACATGCAAGCATGTATGCATACATAGTTTGAAGTCAATAGAAAGCTATTCAAGAGCCATATATAATGCCTTAAAATAGCAGTAAATTGAGAGTGTAAAGCTGCACAGTAAAAGAGTCAAAAGGATCATCAGTATGAAGGAAATTGAAACACAAATAGTACACGGGGCAGAGAGAACTGATGCCAAAAAAGGCTTTAAATTCTAGTTGTCTCTATGACTTCTATCAATGTTTCTCAGCTTTCATTTCTGCTGTTCACTTTCAGCCTTCTGCTCTGTTTTTAAGCAAGCTTATTATCATTACATCTGCTTAGTTTTATAGCCTGGATCTTTTACGCGTGCTGGATCAGAGTTACCTATTTGTACTGATGGTAGATCATTATGCAGTTTATTCTAATAAGTGATGGGAAGATGTTAAATGTTCTTGTGCCATATTGTTTTATTCATGAGAAATTACCTACTCATACCTAACAAAGTGTAACATTAACGGATGGAGTATCTACAGACTGCTGGGAGAAGTTAGATGCACAGAGCTCAAACACTAAGGGGAAACACGAGGTGGAATTAACAAAACAATTTTAAGCAAGGAATAAAGAAAAGATAGTCTGGTCGCACTAGCACTTTGCTCTGATATCGCAGACTTTTAAAGTAAAATATTTCCTTAACTTGTTCGAGCTGTGGCCTATAGAAAAAAGCTGCCATATTAAGACCTCCTGTAGGAAATATTTTTGCTATGAAGGCAATGTAAAAGAGTTTATGCAATAACCCGTTTTTTATGCACGGGTTCTGAGGACAAAGAACTTCTTCCAAAACCCCTGTGACCCCAATCCTGCCATCAAAGCTATGCAGGCAGACCTGTCCCATCCCCACATGGAGTCTGTTGGGTTAAGAGGATGCCCTAACGCAAGTGTTGGTCAATGGGAATCTGGCTAACAGATGAGTCCTCTCCAGCACAAAGGTTTATATCCTGGATTATTATGCCAATTTTTTTCTGTTTCTCCTGAATAGTTTTTTTTTTAACGTGAGAGGAAAAGTGTTAATAACATTTATTCTAACCTGGAAACTGTTGGCTAACTATGCAGAGGAAGCACAAGAGAATGTAAAATGCTCATCACATTTCTATGTAACTACAGTGACCTCAGTAGAAAACGGGTTTTGCAGAACAAGTAGCTCGCATTGCAGAAGCTATTACTTGTCCTTACTCACAGCTGTAGCAATAAAAAATTATTCTGTTTCCAGACGTGAACTGTCTGAAGACTCTTTCTAACAAAACCATAACCAAAAAAAGGTTGGATACAATTAAATTCAAATGAGTAAGTCTGTAATATGCTTCTTGAGTTTGCTGGATACGCTACATGGCATTCACACACTCTTCTACATCAGAAAGCAAGACCTGCTGGAAGACTTATTAAGCTCTTATTCAAACTACTACAAATTCCTCCTAAATAATCACTATTGGGGGGTCTATTATAAATCATACACTATCAATACACCAACTTCTTGCTGGGCAACATCTGAAAAGCAAAACCCCTACCTTTCTTAAAATTGTATTTTTTTGCTACACTAAAAGCAGAATATACACAAACACAGACTCCCTGAGGACTCTTTTAGAGATGTAATTGTTTGTGGCATTACAGATAAAGACATCATCAAAACAAATTCCTCTCAAAATTAACAAATAACTATAAAACTATAATCTCAGGCCATGAAGATGAAGGTTGAATTCAAGAACAAAAATACACCGGAATCACAAAAATGATGGAAGGAAAAATTGGTTCTGTTATAAGTGTATGTTCAATTTGACAAAGGATGGCTCAACTGTAAATATGTAGATCTTATTAAAATAACACAGTAAAATTAAGTAAATTTTTAAGTATTTTCAAACCTTGTTTATACTATTAATAGTACTGTGAAATTAATGCCATTAAACATCGTATTTCACAGAACACATTTAAATGTCTGAGGTATAAAGGTTATTACTCATTTATACCTTATTAGATGCTTCCCTTTCTTCCATAACACTGTTCATCTGGCTTACACTTCATGCTCAAGTCATGCAGATTGGAGCTGACTCTCAATTACACAAAGTCTTTCTCCAAAGATGACAGTCCAAATACAGTAGAGATAAAATACATCAAGGTTTAAAATAGGTCCGTTCAGCCCCACTGCCACTTCATCATGAAATGATATAATTCACTGCTGCCTCTGCCTAGCCTAACATATGTTCTATTCACAGCCTGCGTCACTCTTCATTTGTAATTATTTCCCTTTTTTTCCCCCCATCTTGTAATACTTTGCTTGGTTGAAGACAAATACTGAAAGGAAAAAAGAGTATTATCATATGATGACCTGTTCCAGGGTGTTAAGTCCCTGTCAAGGTTTGATTTTAACATGGGGTATTGATGACAGTACATCAATTCAGGCATCATGTCCGGAATTAGACTATATTAATTATCACTTGAGTGCAGTATGCATGAAAGTGCTGTTTCATTGACTAAAAGGATTTGACTGAATAAAAATCCATTTCTCATCTGGTTGCTTATGGATAAAGACATTTTTTCTCTTTGCTGTGGATTGTTCTTTATTAAATATGATATTTATAAGATTGCATAGACTGTCTCATTCAACAACAGATACGAATATTTTTAAACAAAGAATATTAAATCCGTTGTTTTGTTGACAACTGCTTAACAATGTATCAAGTTTACAGTTTAGACATTACATAGCAAAATACAAAGAGTATATGTAATGTATATATAATATGTATAAGTATGTGATCAAAATATTATTAAAAAAAGGATTATGAAAAGATTTAATTTTATAATGACATGTGGGTGAAAAAAATGCTATAATTTAATTTCCATTTAGTAAGAAAGTGTATTTTAATGTTGAGAATTGTTCCCGATTCTTCATTTAATAAAAAAATGAAGTTCAAGATCACTGAAAAAACTGTCAGCGTAACCTAGTTACCCAGCAAAATTCTACTTTATAGCCCTTACTATGTAAACTATGAGTTAGCTGCAGAGTAACTGGGAAGAGATCTGAACTTCCAAGTATCAATATCCACAGAGATAGGTAAACCAACATACGGTAATATAATTACACTCAAAAAATTAACTTCTCAATGTAATTTTTTTTTTAATTCATCATCTTCAGTCACCTCATCATCCAGAAAAATGAGTTTCCAGTCCTCACTTTAAGTTAGTTGTTAGCTGCCTCGTGTATTTGCATTGCCACACAGTGAAGTACCATAAACCGTCACCACATTAAGACCATTGCACAGATGTTGCTCGTGGTACCTCAACTTTCTCTAGCACACCAGAGATTCTTACACCTTCTTTTCACCACCCAGCTGTGCTGGGAGATGATGTTGGGAGAAACAGGAGCTAGAGGAGTTGGACTTCCTGGAGAGCCTTGTACTTAACTGCTAACATAAGCTGTTGATACCTAATATAATTATGAATATTTTTATTAGTAACATTTAATTAGTTATGCAACTTGTATCTATCTACCGACCTATCTATATCTGTATTTAGACTGTTCCTTAGAAACTCCAAACAGAAGAGAACCATATAAGGCTGTTAATTTTTAAAACCCATGTTATACAATTAGAGATCTAAGGAAATGGAAGAAACTAATTCTTAGATTAGTAGGTACTGATAAAATTTGGGTAGACCCTCCAAATAACAGCATAATAAACATATTGAGATTAACAAAAATACATTCCCAACATTTTAAATCTTGCTTAGTCACAGTACTCAACTACAATCAGAGATCAGCTTTAGCTACTTTTAAAGAATCACAAGGATTAAAAATTACAGTCAATCGGAGGTACACTAAATTATATCTTATCTGATGTTTCAATAAGCAATGAGTTTCAGTAATGATAACTTTCACTGAAGGGATAAGCCACAAGATGATGCTGATCATTAAGAAGGCATCAGAGAAGGCATTCACAAATCCCAAAGATCTTCCCATCAGCTAAGAGATATCATTTTATATTGCCGTAGCAGACGATGCTGGGATTTTTTGCTTGTGAATCAGGTAAATTTTATGGAGAATATTAAACTTCAAACAATGGACCCTCTGGGATCAACAGTCAGTGCTCTTCTGCGTTTGGTAGGAAGGGGGAGTCACCCCATCTCACATGCTTATCCTTTCTGATGCTCGACTCCCCTTCCCTTTCCAGGCCACAAATAGCAGCATGTGGGAATTCTTTCCTTGCTCCTCCCTCATCACCTAACGGGTGGTGATCGGTTCCTCTCTTCCCACAGTCCTTTCCTAGAAGCCTCTTGCTTCTCTCACTCTTACTACCTTTGCCTGAGGATCTCACCCTGCATTCTACTGGAGGACTTCCAGACTGTGACTGAGCCTGAGCTCTGCTGAGCATGGGTAAGTGTGATGACAGCTGTAGCAAGGATGACAGTATCCGAGCCAGAGGTAAAAATTTAAATCTTGGTTTCTTGCAGAAGAAAGCAAAAAATAAAACATGTAAATGTGTAGGGCAATGTTTGAATAACTTCTGAAAGGCAAAAAAGTCAAGATTGCTTTCCCTCATACAGGACAAAGTGGCAGATTAGTATGATTACTCTTGCTCTGCCTTCTCTGTTGCATGCTGCCCAGTAAAAAAATCATTGCTCCCAGCTGATGGGCTTGTAGTAGCAGAGGTGAAATTAACTTGTCCTCTTCCTTCTTGTCCTCTACCTCTTCCTTTGTATGCACACATGCCAAACTCTGACTCCAATGCCTTACAATTCTTGCGCATTAAAAGCCAACTGCTTGATCCTCGCTTTAGAATGGTATCTGCAGAAAAGTATGATGTGAATGAATGGCACCATTCATTCAAGTCAAAAGAGAGCCAGCGAGTTTACTGTACAGAGCCGAGGCTGATTGACAACAGAGAGCTGCATGGGTTATGCAAAACCGGGGAGGCTCCAACGTGGGAATGAATGAACGGGAGCTGCGTGCTGAATGGGTGACTCACCACACCTACACCCTTCAGCGAGGTGCTTGCAAATATCTTAGGAACAGCCGCAGTAAAATATCATTATGCCAATGGTTAAACTCCATCAAACCCTAGGAAACTGCACAGGTTATTTTAATGCTTTAAAATGTTATTATGGGCATTATTTTAAAATACTTTTCCTGATTAAATACCAACTGCAATCTGCTACCTCAGAAAAGCTAGCAATAGAGCTCCATGCTTATTTGGATGACTCAGTGATCAAATTAAATCACATTATCTTTGATCTTTTGGTTACGGTGATGTAATCAAGAAACTTTTGATCTGGGAGTAACATCTTTTAGCTTGCAGCTGTCTTCTATGAATATTTGCTACATATCCATCTTTATATGTATAATATAGTCATTGCTTCCTGATGAGAAGTAGCACGTTTTCATATCTTTCATGAAGTAAAAGGGCCATGGTATTCAACCAACAGTTCTACAGGGGCTGCAGGAAGGAGACAATATGGTCTGGGGCAAGAAACAAAAGTAAACTTCAAGATAGGCTAAGAGAAAACATATTCTGACTGCTTCAAAATGTCTGAACCCTGCACCATTACCATTGTAGAAACATTGGAGAAGAAGGGGATCAAAACAGGAATAAACAAGATACAGCTCACAACTCGTTCTCACAGGACCCTGCACTAGAAATGAGTCTGACCCTGAGATCTAAACATACCAGAACCCCGGGGGCACATAAGAGATCCTGCACTTGAGATGTTAATCATCTAGACTCTATTAAATACACTAATATTGTTATTAATATTGCTATTAGATACACAATATAAAACCGAGTAACTGTTCAGTGAATATATAATGAATGGGAAAATGTGCCACCAGTGTCCCGTGTGCAGCACAGATCACACATCACTCCTGTGAGCAAGGAAAAGTGGAGCTGAGACATTGCCCATAATTATATTTTCTTCTGACTTGTTCTCCTTGATCCCAAAGATATTGCCGCTTGCCTTCCACCATTTTGCACTATGGGTTAACATTTGAAATCAATGAATCTATAACTGTTATAAGCGTTGGCGGGAGGGCCAACACAGAAAAATATGGATTACCCCATTCAAACAAAACTGTTGTCAGGCATATGGGTCTTTTGACCACAGTATACTACACACTTTATTTTGTAAGATACACACATGGTATGTTTCTAATGGAATTCAGCTTCATGGCAAGTTTTCCCTTTCATGCAGTTACTTAAAATAACAGTTACTTAAAGTTGCTGACTTCTGTGGAGGACATTTGAACTTTTTATCATGATTCAAGACAGTCTCATCCATCCCAAAATATTGCTGCACTCTGCAGGCAGGTTAATAGTAACAGTTTGCACACGCCTGTTCCTCTGTCTTTTCCGTCTTGACTGCTATAGTCCAGCAATATAAAACTTGAAGAACAATTGAATGATCTGAAACCTTCTTCACAAGGCATTAAACACTATCTATTTCTTTACTGGATAATTACAGGAAGATGGGGATGATTCTTAAAAACAAGAAGATTGGCTGGTAGCATTGTGAGTAGAAAAAGAATATTGTCTCTGGACCTGACATACTTAAATCTGCAGCGAACAGGCAACACCGCAAGTCATAACAGAAACCTGAATAAGTACGAAGCCTACATTAGGAATTATTTGAATTTCAAAACAGTGTATTGAAAGTTTGGGTTAATCATTTTGCAATCCAAACCAAAATATTTGGCCTCTTTTAAATTCATGTCATAAAATTATTTGCAAGTTGATACTATTAGTCTAATTTTTCCCCATGTAGTCCTAACAAAAATGACTATTTTACTGTTTTGCTAGTAAAAGATTCAAATTTTCTTTAATTAAAGTGAAAAAAGGGCTGAATGCACGATGGTTCTTCAATAGTTATGAAGAGCAGAACAATCATATAGGAAAAGCAAGAACAGAAATTGTGCTGTTATTCAAGAACTTATTGCATACCTCTGCATGGTTGGGAGGGACTTACAAACCTGGGAAATAACTCTGATCTCATACTGAGTTAACCAAGGTAAAATTGCTGCAGCAAGATCATGTTGAGACATAAGATATTTTTATCTAAAATATTCCTATGAAGGTTTTGAAGAAAAAGCAGAAGCATTTCCAGCATCTTCTGTACAGTTCAAATACTTCCACACTTTGTTCTCTATATAAAAGCAGGCACCCTTTATATTCAAATCTTTAATATTAAATCATCGATCAAGTCCCATGTGCCTTTAGCCGTGAGAGCTCTGTATCAGTCCGAGTACCAGTGCTAAGGAGTTGTCTGTTGTGCAAACAGTACTTTTCAAGAAGTTTATGCATCTGCGTTCATATTTCCTTGCTTGGCATCTTACAACTTTATAAACCAACTCATAGCAAGCAGACAGCCTAACTCTAGAACAAATGCTGATTGTAGAGATCAAGACTCAGGACAATCCAATCCAGCCACTCTTTTAAACTTATTATTCTCATACTAAAATAGTGGCCTAAGATTATCCTCCTCCATGACAAGAAAATCAATTAGTGATTCTGGCTTGGCCAGAAATCCCTGATTCCTATACATTCTTTCGCTTGCTAGACATAGCACTAAGCCCCTAAACTAAGGGGCAAGAACCTACTGAAAAAGGTTAACCCTTGTAGACTGGCCTCAACCATCACAGTATTAACCACTTTGTATGTATTTTGCAGCATTTCACAAGCAGGCATTTTTTATTTACTATTTATATTCTGCATTGAAGAGAAAATGTGGCAAATTTATGCACAAACAGCAGAACACAGAAGCAAGGATGGAGCCGTTTTCTCAAAGGATGTGTTGAGCCTTCATTATAGGCCTAGATTATTTTTTATGAGCCTCCATTGCACGTGGCAAGGTCTATAACAAGGAGTTATTCATAATATGTTTTTCACCAATCATGACAATTTTCAGCTTGCACCAGAGCCAAACATCCACCACTATGTGAAACTATCACTCTGTTCTAAGTAGAACAGTAAAAGAGTATTGAGGAATACTTCTCAAAAAATTCTTTTTCTATGCTCTAACATTTTCACAGTTCCTCACATTCACTCTTCAGGTAGTATTGTGCAACCAAAGGGTTTCAATCCGATATTTGTCAATCTCACTAGTGTCTTTCTGCTTTGCATCTAAGTAACAAATACCAGTTGTCAGTACTGACTGGAATATTACTTCAGCAAAGAAGCTTCCCTTTCTCTTTCAAAAATGAAGGAATGCCAGAACGAAAGTTTGGCAAAAATGCACTACGATTATACTAATTCATGTTAACTGTTGCTCACCATTAACCTTCCCTTTTTCTCAAATAAACTCCTGGAAGCTTACTGAAAAGCCAGAAAAAGTGGATCTAATGAATAATGTTATAGGCTCAGTACAAATGGGACAGGCTATGGAGCTCACAGTGGCACTGCTGTGTACTTTTCTTTACCGGTGGGTAGTGGTAGACATTAATTTTCATCTTTGGATGTCTCCGCAGCATTAATGCTATTGCCATAATTCATAACGCTATTGACTATAAATAATGGCTATCCCTCTTAAGAGAGATGCACGAATTCCCAGTTAACTTACTGAAATGGAGCAAGTCATTCCTCAACGTGCCTCCCTCTACTACTAGACAGCATACAAAGTCCCACAACTTTCATTTCTGCATGCACCCATTGAATGAACTGGAAGAAATATCACAGAAGGAAGGACCAGAAGTATATTGATGATGCTACAGTGCTACCTATCCATCACCACCTACAGCTATATCAATATCACCTACCATCCAGTCAATGGATGAAATCAGATCAGAAATAGAGAGTGAGTTGCGTGAAGGGGAATGAAGAGCATGACAGATGAGCAAAGAAAAAGCATTTCAAAGGATTCACAATGAATGTACAGTTTCCTTTGCTTTAAAGGAGACATACATAATATTGGTCAATTCAATTCCTAGATTAGAAGTACTCTTGGATTTTTCCCTGACACTAAGTTTCACCCATTACTAATGCCTTCAACTTCTTGTTGCTAGGAAACTTCTCCCAATCCTTGTGGACAATCATAAGATCATATGAAAATTCAGGTTGGAAGGGACTTCAGGAGGTCTTTGGTCCAACCTCCTGCCCAAAGCAGGGTCAGTCATGAGGTCAGACTAGGGTTGTCCAAAAATGGCTGAATGAGTGATGTCCTGGTCTCATTAAGCCTACTTCTTGGCTGGGCTATATACAATAATTGGACACAACATTTTCATTCTAAAAACTGCCCAGTATAGTGCATTTTTTCCTTAATAAGACGTGCATTCTTAGCATTAGGGTTCTTATCTGGTGTATTCTTAACTCTGAACATCTCCACTTGCCACAGTGGCTTCCCCAGTTTAAGTGGTGTTGAAAGTCTGTTCAAATATTAAAAAGACGTCAGCAGCTAACCTAAAAGACTGACTAAAGCTAGACAGTAGTCCTCTGACCTAAAGAAACTCTCACAAAAGGGAAAAAAGCTTTCTTGGGGTTAGTCTGAGACTGCGAAATGCCTTCCCACAGCAGCTATAGATCACCAGAAATCCCATCACTCCAAGTATCAAGTTCACTTCTGAGATACCATATCATCACAATTAATATGTATACTTACACTTCTATATGTAACAAACACTACCAATATTTATTGGCACATAAATTTTGCTCCAGAAGTTTACAGAGCCTAGTATGTTTTTAAACAAAAAAACCCCAAGAACATTATATTTAGGTATTTCACTGAACACAAGAATGAGAGAACAAACATATTAGCTTCATAGATTGATACAGTACTAAACCATTCACCTTTGGGTTTCAAAGCCATGATCATCAGCACATATACATATACATAAATATATATACACACATGTATAAGTTCGTGCTTGACTCTCATTTACTTCCACATAAAAGCCCACATTTATTAGGAAATAAAGATTTCAAAACTGATACTTAGAAAAACCTTGGCAGAAACAAGGCAAATTTCCAAAGAGAAAGCATCAGATAATGACGATATTTAGAAATAGCATGTCTGGAATAGAAATGCACACTAAAATATCAGCTTTGCCCTACAGTGGCATCACTCAGAGAAAGAAAATAAACTGTTTCTATGAAGTATGACCTAAAATATATAACTTTGTATACTAAAATGTACTGCCTTAACTTTTTCTTTACATATTTTGGTTTTGCCGTCATGATGTCATGACAAGGAGTAAAATATTGTGAAAAATGAAGGAAATCCTCACGTACCGACAATGCATGTACTGTGAAATTTAGAGACAGATTAACCTAAGTGTTACCTATAAAACTGGTTTATTCACATATCGAATAAAATTACCAGTATAACATCTTCAGCATTTTTGATAAATTTGATGTAATTAGCTTGCATGAATGACAATGACAATGCATTTTTATTCATACTTAATTTCTTTGTATTTTTATGTGTCCATAATAATGATAGATTTAGACTCTTTTGCAAAAATAACCATGTAGGTTGCCACACAGACTTGGTAATAATTAAATCCACTTCCATCATTATTAAGCATTTTTGTTATCTTTTCCTTATGAGCTTCTTCACTCAGCAAAAATTTAGCTTATTTCAACATCTGCAATTTATTACCAGAATTTCTCTCATCTTAAATTCATTGACTAGCTCCATTCTGTTGCAACGGAGTTATTGTCTACTTACATCAACATTTTTATCTCTAATTATGACAATTAATCACTGAGGAAAATACAATTTAAATTGTGCATTACAAAGACCAGAAATAAGTCAAATACTGGCTAAGGATTTTTCATCTTAGTATGAAGGGAGAACTCAGAATAACTAAAAATGGATTTGATGTCATCCATGGCTTTTTACTGTGCTATGTGTCATAAAATGAAAAGTACCATAAGAAACACATAACGTATCCCTTTAAGTTTTCATTTCTCCTCATTATCATAAAACCCCTGAACTGATATTGCTCTAACTAAGAGATTCTGATTATTTCTTGCTGTGATGTAATAAGTCCTATTTATAAAGACATGATAAGTATCTCAGAAGCTTTCTTAAGATGAGAGATCATATTGTCATGGAATATGAAGATTCTGTATGTTGTCTTTCCATTTTTTCTAGAAATCTACAACAACTAAACTCTAATTTATTTTCCAATACTATGGGTACCCTACTGATTCTTCCACTTGTCTAATTTTTTCTAACTGTGTATCTCTGTTGTCTCTTCTGAGTGAGAATACAGATTGACTGTATGTCTTGAATACAGTTTATTTAACTATGTTACTTTTCACAGATTTCATTCTGGTTTTAGGTATGACTCAGTGATCTCAATGCATATGCAGTTTTAAAGAAATTACAGATTAAAAATTTTACCATTGGTTTATATAAATTCACACATTGAGATATCACTATTCTATAGATTTTATGTAATCTCACCTTCAGAATGCATTCTTTTATGTGTTTTTTTTATTTGTTGGTCCAAGTCAAGGAAAAAAAAAAAATCATTCTCAGTAGTCTAGGACTTTTCCAAAGAAACAGTCTGAACTGTGAATACTTTTACTGGGCCACGACTTTGTTTAGGCAAGGAAATGGACTGGACTGCATTAATTGGCATCTGGAAAGCTTGACTCGCTCATGTTGGCACGCTGCCAGAATATTAAAAAAAAAAAAAAGTTCTTGTTTGGGGAACTGGTGGGAAGGAGTGCATTCCTGCTTCTCAGTCAATGACAAATTCTCCTCCCATCTTCCACCTCTTCATTATCTGTTCAGTTGAAGCTACTGGAAAGGCATCTTTTACTAATTGATGATGATAATATTACATAACATTTACAGGCCTCTTTCAGAATTGTGATTTTATTGTTCCATCCCAACGGAATAAATTAATGGTAAAATTTTACCTTGTTAGCGCAACCATGTTTATCGTATTTTACAGTAGCGCATCAGCTACAAATCTGGACCAATTTTATCCTCCAAAAGAAATCCGTATATTACTGAAGACTAACTATGACTTATGGCGAGTTATCAGAAAGCCAGAAAAAAAAAGGACAACATTTTCCTTATACTGTTTGTATGCTGAGGGTTACAGGTTACGGTCTTATAAGTCTTAAAGTCATTTTATTGTATGCTTGAAGTCGCTGCTACAGCTCCAAGTTTCTTCTACTTCTAGCTCCTGGCTAAGTGTATTGAGGGGGGCTGGTCACACATTTTTCCTGAGCTATGTCAGACTATTCTGTCCTTGTCGTTATGTCCAGCAGTGAAGGTTTTCCCTCCTGGATGCTGGAGGCTCCAGGATTCCTGGTATGTATGTGGGACCTGAAGCTCACTTCAAGTGAAGGGTTCAGATTTGCTACTAATACACAAGCCACATTCCTTAGAGTTTAGCACTGCTACCCATAAGTACCAAGACTAAGTACGTAGTAAAACACTACCTGAATTTGGTAGACAATTTGGCACTTTGATGAGAAAACACAATTCAAACTTTAAAACAATTGCTTCAGAAACTATAAGAAATAGGATACACCAAAAATTGCATTTTGGCAGGTGATGTAAGAAATACAGTTTGCAATACATAGCAGACGTCAATGGGTACCAGTGAGACCTCTACTGCTATAATTACACAGCGTATGAGGAAATAACCCTTTAGGTTCTGCAATCCTATGTAAGGCAGAATGGTTTAAAGTAATGGCTTCAACTGTTGCAAATAAAGAGCAAATCAATACCTTGTGCGTACTTTGACCTGTTTTTCTCTATTTGGCCTTCCCAGTGAAGGTGAGTAGCGAGAGCCCATCTAGGATTCACCCAGCATTATGGAAGAGCACAGATCGGGGATATTCAGCTCCTACACATCCCTTCACGCAGGCTCTACTGCAAAGTGGAAGCATCATGTGGAGCAGCAGGAAAAGTCTGGATGACAGGTGTTGAGTGATTAAATATCTCCAGCTGGAAAGTCCACAGGATCCTGAGCTAACATGTGCTAGGAAAGACAAATGACTGCCTTTATTGTAGATTAATTTATAAGACAAGCTTTGTTTACACTAGAAGTTCTTTGTGGGCAAATATTTTTTCAAATTTGGATTACAGTCTACAGAATACTAACTGTTGGTACTGGTAGAATGCTGGTCTTCTGCTCTTTCTGAAAAGCAAGAGAAAAGACACTTTATGGGTTTGGATGTGAGAGGGGAACAGGGAATATTTTGTTCTTGGCTAGCCCTCCCAGAGACTCAGGAAAAGTCAGCAAAGACTATAACCTGCTCTTTCTAAGACTTCAAAACCCTGGAGAGGAATGGTGCTACACAGCACTCATAGCAGCTATCACATTATAGGCATCAGGGGAGCCGCTAAACTGCTAGGGTAGGGGAGAAGCAGCTAATTCTTTGAGTGCATCCAACCAAGGCTGATGCTTAGGGGAATGCAAGGCAACTGTGACCCTACTTCCTATAAAAGAACCCAAAATTTAGATGGTTCTGTTTAAAAATCACAAGATTTTTCAGTAAAGTATATTTTAAAATACATTAGCAGTACATTTGAAATACATCCTTTATGATGACAAACATTTTTCCCTGACAAATTAATTTCCAGCATGAAAACACAGAACTTGGCAAGACACGGATGGCTCCCTGAAGAAAGTCCATTACTCCTGGTCAGAAGCACAGGCCAGTACGCTTCAAACCCTGGGTCACAATCCTGAACGTCACAATGGTTAAAACACAGTTAGTTTGTTAGAAGATCTATCACAGATTCCTCTGAAGTCACTGAGATGAGATACTGGTAGAGACAAGATACTGGTACCAAGCACATGAGATCTGATCCAGTAAAGAAGCTACTGTGTTGCTATGGCCAGGTATGTACTTTCAGCTAACAGGCTGCACAGTCAGATCGTGGAAGAATCTGCCTCTGTCTTGGTCTGAATTTTTGTGTCTCACTTGCTAAAGTAAAAACGCCACACAGATCTGAAAAACTTCACAAAGTTTTACAGGGCTTTGTCAATGAGTATTCATTAAGTGTTTTATCTCTAATGGAAGGTGCTACACAATGTTTAAGTAGCAAATATTTGTATTAGATTTGTTAGAAATTAGTAAGCTGACTTTTTCTTGGAGTGACAAACCCGTATCTTATATGACTGAGAGAGTATTTTGCTTTAATTTTTTTTTTTTTGTTCAACTCTTGTAGAATGCAGGTTCTCAGTTTAAGACCTTGCTAAGCTGTAACCTGGAGAACATGCCATTTGCTTCCTGGTCTATCAGAAGGATTTCTGACATGGAAAAAACTGAAAATATAATGACATCGATTTAATTTTAGACTTCTCCTATGAGACTCCAATGGCTAGAGTGGATGGGCTTTCTCAAGACCTTTCAGCTCTGCTCTTATGCTAATCAACAGAAAAACTTGCACTTTGCTCATCAACTGAATAAAACATTTAATTGTACCTATCTAGGGACATAACAGTTATTTTGATGGTAATTTAATAGTTCTATACAGCTATGGGTGGGTCTTATTGATAATCTAGCAAAGTAATGGCAATTTAGTTAGATGTCCTAGAATCAGCTTTCAACTTGTTTTCCTGGAGAGTGATAAAAGCAATTGCCAGTAGCAGAGGTTTCAATGCAGGCTACAGAATCCTCACAGGACTTTATCGAAACACACACACCAAAAAGTTTTTCCCAAGATCTATACCTGTACTGCAGACTGCTTAACCAGCTAAAGAATAAACACAATCCCAAACATATACTTGTTCTATTGCTTGAAGTATTTTAAAAAGCTCAGCATGCATATTAAAAGCTACACAGCCTGCTTGCCTTTTTTTTTTTTTTTTTACAAAAACATAAAAAAATTTGGAGTAGCAAGGGTGACCTCCAGTGTGCAATAAGTTTATGTCATTACATCTTATATGTAACAAAATACTTTCTTGGCCTACTATTAATTTCGATTATCCTACAAAAGCAAATATTTACTTTATTTCTTGTGCACAACACAGAAATTCAAAACATTGCCTTCTGCTTCGAACTGTGATTTTCAGATAACATTCTGAGTTTCTCTGTATTATAGGGAGCACTATAAAAACATAACTGGATAAACAGAAAAATCAGAAAATTTATTTATTGCTCCTGTCCAAATGCAGATGATCACAGTCTTGTTTTTTCTTCTAGAATAAAAGTAATTAAAATTAATAAATGGATTACAGAAGCTTTTGTATTTTTAAGAATACAAGAGCATTAGAGATAGTGCAACTACTGTGTACAAAATAGCTCAGCTCACAGTTCAACTCACAGGCATTTCATTGCAAACCTGTGCAAATTTGAAAATATTCAGGAATTCAAAGAAGCCAAAACTATCACAAGAACTTACGCAAAAAATATGCACATGTATCTTTGTAAGCTAACCATTTGGTACAGTGTCTAATAAACTCCACAAAAGCCTATACTGAGTATCTTTTATTCAAGAAAAAAGTAAAGTCCATGTTCCAAAAGGTAAATTCATTATATTGATGAGTTGTGTCAGATGGATATCTTTGAATGAAACCTTTAGTCAATGGGGTGTCTTTAAACTAAAACCTAACAGACATCATCATAATGAATTCAAAACTTAGAACGTTATTTTTACATTCCTTTTTATTTCCATCATCAGCACACAACTTTTACCTTTTGATGATTAATTTTGAAATAGTTTTTCTACTAAACTAGGGAGCATTTTTTAGCTAACTGCAAGCACACAAAAGATCTAATTATGGGTGCCTAGTGGTGCTACTGTCTGTCAACGTAAGTGTCATTCAGGGTCTGTCAGTGTTCCCATTATACATCCCTACTTTCAGAGGGTTATAATGTGAATGTTAAAATTTGCTTCGGGCTGATTCCTGGCATATTGTGCAAGGTATCAAGCTAGAACTGGGTGTTTTTTTCCTTTTTAAATAATTTTTTAAATTAGCAAGTTTAGACATTTTAACCCATACCTACAGAAAAGGAAAGGGCTAGTAGGAGCATATGCTTTTCCAAATGACAGTAATATAAAAGCAGCTTATTGTTTTAGAAACTTGAATGCTGCATACTGATTATCCAAATGTACAAGAAAGGCCACCATTGCAGCATTTAAGTCAAATCATTTCATTTGCCTTCCTTATTCAACTAATCACACTATAGACAAAGAATCCAATTTCATGATTAAGGGTAGAGGGAGGTGGCTTTATAGTTTCATTGATCAGCAGATTACATATTTGTACGTAGTCTTGGAAATACTTTATTTTCTAACTCTTCCTTTGGACTTCTTGCACACTCTCATATAAAGTATCTTTGCACATCACCAGGAGTATGTAAATACCATATACCCTTACATTGTAAGCCTTGCACTTTACAATGTTTATAAAGATTTCCATAAAGTTGAAACTTTTACTTTCTCTACACCAGAAAGCAGTGTGTCAAAAACTTGAGACGTCGATAATAGCACACAAACTGTCCCACACTAATATCAAATGTGCACATTTTGTTCAGTGCACACTGCACACAAGGCTGATTAGAGCAAATGGCAAACTAGACGTGTTCCTGCAAGGAGTTAGCGCGGGCTGGCTGGTGCTCTGTGAAGTCCTCTGAGTTTATTGCACACGAGCGCCGAGAAAGAGCTTCGATCTCAATAAAAGTAAAAGGAATGCCGATTCAATATAGTGTATCGAGATTAAGGAAAGATTTAAACAACAGCATGTGAATAAGTTTGGTTTGGTTTTTTTCCAAAGATGGACAGATCTATTGGCACTTCCACCATGAAATTACAAACTCATGATTTTAATTTTTGTTAAAAATAATGCTTTTCTGAGCCCAACTAATGCAAAAAGATATTAAAATAGCTAAATATATCTCTAAAGGACTGTAGTTCTTTTACACATTTCTTATCATAATACCTATTTATAACAGGAACCTGCTTTTTATCTCTCACAAAAATGGAATTTGAACTTGACTGAGGCCTCAGTGTTTCTATAAGTTCTCAAACAATAAAATAATCAACAAAACAGAAGTACTTGTACTCATATCTTGTTTTTGACACCTGAGTGTCATTTATTTATTTGGTAAGGATGGTAGAGAATGCAATAAAACACACTTTTCTAGTGTCTTTACAAGCTAGATATTGTTGTTTGGCCTATAGTTGCTTGAAGTGTTGGACACCACAAAAATGCTATAAATCAAAAGCACAGGAACATAATATTCTATTACGAACTTAGATACTGGTTGCTTTGTTTTTATTTTGCTAGTTTCTTTAGTTTAATAGTGGATACAGATATACATATGTTCACAACATGAAACAAAAAAGCCCTGAATTCAGTATGTCATAGGCTTTAGGTGAAATCTAGGCCTGGTTCAAGTCATTATGACTTTTTAGAAGTTTAAGATTACGGAATTTTAATTTAATTACTTTGTAAACTGCAAATTTCTTGCTGCATTATAATTAACACACGTAAAAATAAATCACAATCAAAAGGTTGCTCAAAAACTTACCTGGAGTACTAGAAAAAGATGTCCTATCAACAAGTTTAAACTGTCACATTAAATGTAATCGGATTATGTACTTGTGTGTACCAGTATGTAAGTATCCACAGCAATTTTTGTGCATCCGTTTTTCAGAGAAGGAACGTTTCTTGATTTTTTTCTGAAGTAAGTTTATGCCTACCCATCGACTTCAATGCAGGGATTTAGCAATCTGCAGGTTTTTTAAGTGAAGACCTTCCCCCCGCCCTCTCTGTGTATCAGGAGACCATTTTAATTCACTCACCAAGAAATTCTCAAAGGGGCCGGTATGCACGGTAACATAGGAGCCAATATCGCAGCTATCAGTTTTCATACAGCCTGGCTGGACCTTTACATTACCGCTGCCCCACATTTATTGTTCTTTCATTGCACCTGTCAGCATTGCCTGACAGCGTATTATGGAGTACACGGCTACGAAGTCAGTATCAATCAGGCCACAATCATGCAGATAAAAGTAACAGACTATTGATAATAGGCCTTAAATCAGATCATCATGGCTTAAGTATAAGATTCTTAAAAGCTGGAAGCCTTGTGGGACTTCCTGCTCACTTCCATCTGCTATAAAACAAACTAACTTACCTAACACCTACAAACTTTATAGGACCGGGTAAATAACGACGCTAAAAATAAGTAAGAAAGCCTGCAAGTCCTGCACGTCCTGCAAGTCAAGGTGAGAATTAGCAGAGGTTTTCGCTTCTAAGTTACGTATGGCAGAAAGAGTACACAATACCTGCCATTACACTAACGCTCTTTTTTCCCCCCCCCACTGGTAACAGCAGTTTTGTTGTGCTTTGAAACTCTCTCACATCAAAAGCACTTCAACTTGATATGGCCATTGAACAAGAAAAACGGGAGAATGCTTATAGTTTAGCGGCATTCTTCACCAAACTGAAAGCACCATGTTAAAAACAAAAGGATCTAATTTGCCCTAGACATAAATAATAAAACAAAACAAGAGTCGCATGCAAATTTAGTAACATAAAATTTTAGGTGATAAACAGAATGGAGCCTGGCTTCTTGTTTAGTATTCCTTAGTTATCACCATAATTGCTGCATGTCTGTCATCACCAGGAAAAGAAAAAAGTGTCTCTCTCAGCTGCTCCCCTGCTTGTTTTGTTCACTGTATTCTTGTAAAGTGGGAGAAAATAAGTGTCATTTAATGAATAGTGCTATTCTTTGTCTGACAGCTTCATATCTGTTAGGTGTAGGAGGCCTAGTACTTTCCTTTTCTGATAATGTTTTTGACAGTGTGCTAAATTCCTCCCCCAAAAGGCCGGCGTATATATTCTGCTAAAAGAGGCTTCATCTATCCTGAATGGATGCCCTCTTTTAACCCCCTTCAGCTTCTGTTCTTACATTAATTGAGCTGATCAGATTGAGCATATGAATTTGTCTTTGATGTATTCGTATGTTTAGTTGACGCTGCTCGCGCTCCCATTGGCAGCGGGCAGAGCTCTCAGACAAATAGGGCTGTTGCCATAGTAACAAGCGATAGCTAGGGATCTCTTGAAAAATATTTTTATTTCAAAATTCAAACTGGAAAATTCTCACTGGATATGGTTCTCGGTTCTAAACGTGTCATATCTAATGATGAATGCAATTAGGAATCCCACCAGTGTTTTAAATAATAAATTAGGCTAATTTTCTAGGCCTGGCATGATGACATACAAATACTAAAAAGGAATCTCTCTTGTTTTATCCATGACAAAAGACTTATTAATGACTTTTGTTCTTAGGATTTCAAAATTAATTGAATGGTGGAATAACGATATAGCTGCCTATGTGCTGAAGATGAGAAGCCTAGAGGTAAACTACTTTTTTTTTTTTTAAGTACTTCAAGCTGCTCCGATATTTGGTTATTCCATGTAAAAGCAGGTGAAGAAATCATTCTACAAATGCTATAGCAGTTGGTAAATCTCAAAGGATGAAAAATGCCCATAGCCATTTTTAATTACTGAGCATGAAAAAAGGAGAGATGTTGAACATAAGTTTTGTAGGCCCTTACAATCTGAGAATGCCAGGATTTTAGCTCTTACTAAAATCACATTTGAAATACAAGGAAACAGTAAAAATACTAACAGTTTAAAAAAAAAAAGAAAGAAAGAAAGAAAAACACACAAAAAGGGCTTCTGATGATTAGGCTATGATGGTTTGTAATTAAAATACATATTTTGTATTAATCTGTCTACTATTATTTTCCCTGGAAATTAGCTTCCTGACTTTGGCTTTTAAGATACTGCCTGTCAATGTGCAGTAATAGAGTTTCAGGGTTCTGCTTCAACATATAATTATACTACATTGAAATCCATTGATATTATCATCTTTTATGCTACTTCCAATTAGACTTGTTCCATCTTGAAGGGTCAATCCCTTATATCTCAGCTTTCAGGAAAATTCAGTTGAATGTTAAAATTTGACAATTCCCTGAGAAACGAGGTTATGTTTTAAGTACTTCACTTGAAATCTACAGTGTATCCGCAGTTGTCGAAAGTGAGAGATAGTTTTAAGAAGTCTCAGGGTCATAATCACACAGAACGAGTCACAATGTGGCGAAGAAAAACTTAAAAAACCTCTTCCACTATAATAAATGGTGATTCTTATGTATGGATTTACTTTCCCAAGATGCCACTTATTGTGAAGAGAAAGCAAGCAAAAAAACCACCCCTTCCTATATTTTCCGAATTGTCATTCTTCCCTACTCTGCTTATTTTACACGTAAGGAATTTTACACATTTTAAATGTGTACTACAATTTCGAAGAAAATTTTTTACAACACTTCAAATGTTAAAAGAAAAGAAAAAAGAATTCAATAATACTTTGTCACCCAAGAGGAAATCATGGCCTTACTGAAATTTTGTCATTGTCTTCATTAGACTTACACTTTCAGTCTGGGAATGTCTCCTACTAAATCAAGGGAAAACAAAGTCCCAGGCCCTTGTGAAAGTCCATTTCAGAGCAGAGCATTCTGCTTTACCAGTTTGTTGTCTTCTAACCGTGAGATTACAAAATTAGGCCCTGGATTTGCTTCAGATAATGCATTTTCAGTTCTTAAGACAGATTTCTAATGTAGCTATTTTTTATTTTATTGCCTTAAAAAGAGACATAAATGACATTATAAATCACTTTGTTTCAATTTAATAAAGTGATGCTTGTTTTAGAAATTCCTACCATTATACTTTTGATCATGGTCAATTTAATCTTTTTTACTTATATATATAGAAATACTAAGTCTGTTGATAGTTTTGAATTATAGATTTTGTATTTTTAATAAAACAGGGGTTGCTTTATCTCAGAAAAAAAATATTTTGCACAACATCATGCAGTGTGAGGCAACCGCTGATATGGCTATCTTTCCAAGCATCATTGACTAATTTCTGGTCAATGTAAACATTAATAATAGTTAACAACGTGGAAGAGAAAATGTAATTTATTTTATCTTCATTAGTAGTGTTCACCAACACTACTAGTAGTGTGCAGGGTATAGCCATCTGACTGGATAACGACCAGAGACATCACTAGGCTGGAGGCAGCCTTGACGTTGACTGGAGATGTGCGGACCTGTGTGTCACGGGTCCGGGGCACACATCCCACCAGGTAATGCAAAGGGGTCCACATTCCCTCAAGCCTTGTTATAAACATACCATCACAGTCCTTAACAAGCTGATTTTGAAATCAGGTAAATTTATATTTTCATAGTACAAAATCCAACAGTAACATTAGCACATGAAACTGGATCTGAAAAGGAACGTGAAATCATAATCTATTTCATGAATATAGGACTGTATATGTATTTTGTTAGTCTGAATCACATACTCCTCCTTTACAAGAAAATTAATCTCTCAGTAGGGGAAGAAATACCTTACGGCAGTCAAAAGAACTGTTCAAAAATACATTATGCTAACTATTAACAGCTATAATTCATTATACTTGAAAAGTATTTCAAATAGGGTGAAAGATTAGGGAATGATTCTGTATCAATGAAATCACTGTGTAACCTACACAAAATATGCGGGTGCTTAATTAATTAAGGCTATTCATAAACCAAAAATATTTGTTTTAATTTAGCAGATATAAAAATATTCAAATCACAGTAAAAGTCAAAATAAAACCAGTGTGTATGCCACATGAGATCAGATGCTTTGAAAAAAAGTGTAAGGCACTGGATAGATGGAGAAATTTAGATTTATAGATGGTAAAAGATTCTAAGACATGTGGTGATGATTCTGTTTTCTGGACTTAATTTCTCTAATTTTTTATTGGTGTTTTGTATTAAATGAGTTCCATCTTGAACTTTCCAACTGAAGAAATTCCATAACTATTAAAAATAGTAGAAGATATTACTGTAATAGGTACTGTGAACTATTCATTGTGAAATACAACTACGTAATTAAGATAAAAGCACTGCAATTTACTTCTTTCCAAAATTATTTTGTGAAGATTAGAATGTGCTTTAAAAGTTGCTATAACTTTTGCTTTAAGCACAACCTTGTACTAATACTACACAGCCTATCCCTATTTTCAGAAAAATCATCTAATCCAAAGATTAATGGATTTAGCGAGACAGACTTTGGACAAGAGCTGGGGTGATGATCTTCTTACAATGGAATAAAAGATCCATTCACTATTAAAATGAATCCCAATCAATATTCAGTACCATAATCAAAACAAATGGAAAGAATTTCCCTTTACAAAGAGTAATCAGGGGAGAACTTAAATCCATAACTGAATTAATTTCGCCTAAACAACGTTTCAGAATTCACACAGTTAGGAAAGAAATTAAATGACACTGAGTGCAGACGGCTGACAACACAGTCCCTGCTAAAGGCCTTTTTAAAAAGGACAAGTCTTAATAAGTAAAAATAAAAGTTTACTGGGTAAAACAGAGTATTGTGCAAGGCTGAAGTTATTCCAACGAGCCACTGATTTCTACTGGTGCCTAGTGAAAATCAATAAATTAATTAATAAATTCTTTGATGTCATATTAAAAAGATTCTGGGTTGAAATATTTATTAGAAGACCATAGAACTACAGGACATACCATCCTTAGACGATGAGCCTGTTAACTGCTAATCTAGGCAGAATAGCAGTGTTTTTTTTCAGGGCACATTTACATTCAGTTATAATGCTTCAAAACAAGAAAAAAAACCTCAGAAGTGCATTCCAAGTCTGCTTAACCCACATTTGAACTTGGATGTTGCTGCTCATTCCAAGAATAGTTAAAAGTATGCTGAAACGATGAAACAGAAGGGATGGTCATCACAGAAAATTCTTGGAATTAAAAAAATATATTTCATTGTTTGGTATTTTCAGTTCAGCGCAATTATACCTTCCTACAGCTTACCTAAAACTTACTTTACCTTGTTATTATAACCTTACTAATTTTCTTAGGGTAAAAAAAATTGGTGTAAGCCAGTTACTTAACTCCAAATATTTCTCTTAAACCCTGAAATAGGGTTGAGATCCCCAATTCAGCAACATATTTTTTCCATGTGATTAAACGCACTTAAGTTACATGCCTGAACTTTAATCCAGAAAATATATTAACTTGGTATCAATGTAATTAAATACATGTTTTAGGTTAACCATCTGCTTAACAGCTTCTTGGAACTGTTGTCTTGCTCAAGCCTTCAGCACAGAAGTAACTAAGTTTTTCCTTACTATTTCTTAAACTTTTATCCATTTGATAATGTGAATTCATATAAATTGCCATGTAACGTTTCAAAAACTTAGTCTATAAATATACGCACAATATTTTTAAAATACACTGTAAAACAAATATATGCATTTATCTTTACATCAAACATTTACTTCCTTGAAAGTATTTAAAGCCAATGGGAATTTTCATTCTGGTAGACTATGCAACAACCTCTGTAGTGTATAGGCACACTTTGCACTCCAGCTGTAGCAGTAAAATTACTGAAACTGTAATTCTCTTAATATTTAAATAATATATTAAAATTTAATTTTCAGCACCTGGAAGAATCTGTTTGTGTGCCAGCAAATGAGGTAGTTGGGCCTGGAGCTCCTATACATATGGGACTCAAAAACAACCTATCACAAATAATTACTAAGCTAGAGCAGCTGTACTCACCACACTAGTCATTTAAAAATCAGGTCAAAGTTGCCTCAATTCTTTTTCCATTTTCAAGGATTTCTGCAAATCAATGCTATAGTCTTCATCTTTTTGCTTTTTTTATATGTTAAAATAATTTTTATTGCTAATTATTACAAGCGAAATATCAGATAGTTCTAGCTTTCCTGATATTCCAGACATTAAATAGATGTAGGTTTTATGAGAGACTGTAAAGACATGCCATGTTTGTTTTCCAGTACATTTTTTCAAAATGTTAATAGGACTATGAGCAAATACTGTAATATGAAAATGCATTTATTGATACAGAACATACAAGCGTTACATGTATATACATGCGGTACTACAGCACAATTCACCACACACAGAGAAACTATATATATTTCTCCATCTTTTTTAAAAAACAAAATATGTCATCTGGCTTACAAAAAAAAAGATGACTTGTACTGTAGGCTCTCATTTATTTTTACGTTGGCAGTTTTCAGATGGAAAGTATTTCTTTTAAAAGCATTTTCCAAATTATGTGCTTTCAGACACACTTTGTTTTGAATCGATTTCAAGAAGTTGCTTTCTAGCAACCACTACCAACTTTATGATCATTTTTGAAGAAAAGGCTTATGTGACATCTTTTTTACCTCATACCTTTTCAGAATTTATTTAGAATAACATAATCTGAGATCACATTTTCCACCACGTACATAGAACTTGTTTGCACTGAACCTGGAAATTTTAAAAAGTTCAAAAATGTTCAGCTAGAATTCTTTCGATTCATAATTTTAAAATATTCTAACCTGCATTCCTATACATAAAAATAAAAGGACCCATAATGAAAACCATATATTTTATAATGACATAGATAGAAATAAAACACATTAAACTTCAGGGGGAGAGAACCAAGCATTTATACACTATTACCTTCAATCACTTGAATGCAAGTCATTCATACCACCACTATTGCTAACAAGGCATCCAATTTACTAAACAATGAATATTGAAATTACGTTTAAAAGGTACAAATGACTGTCCAAAGAATGACACTGAAAAATATTAAGTAACAGCTCTACCTCAAGATAAGCCTCACAATTAAAGAGTTTTAATGAAGAGAGCCTTCAAAGGCTAAATCAGGAGGCATTGATTAGATTGCCTCTAACTTTGTGTTTTGACACCTTCGTCTTTCATGGCATTATATTGTCTCTGTGCATCTTACAAAGGAAGCATTTTACTAAGCCCACACATGAACAGGAGACAGCAGTGCTTATAAAAGAGACTGTCAAGGGTGTGAGCCAAAATGGGTCTCATTTGGATTTCAAGTGAAGAAAACTCCTAATGCATTTCATTACAATGTATGTGAACCTCTGAAAAGAACGATGGATTGGGATTCTCATCCCTATTAATTTATTGAAATGGATTCAGTTTTTTTCTTGTATATCAAGAGGGACCATGTGTTTCAAGCAAGGTAACAATATTATAGTACCAAATAACCAAATACGCTGTGATGCAGTATACCCTTCTGCGAGATAAAGAGGATGCAATTTTCTTGATAATTGGGATTTGAGTTCAGAAATAAATCCTACAATAGCTTGGCAACAAATAAATATTCTTTGCTACTATCAGGTCTTAAAGATATGATCAGGAAGCTATGCAACATAGGGATGGATTCAGTCTTTGTTACCACAGCAGGTTTTTACCATTTGAAATCCTGTGCCCCCCCGCCACACTGTCATTCAAGTATTGACTTTTTATTTCATTGAGCAACTGCGTGTATGATGTAATTAGGATAACACCTATATAAGTCATATTTTATTAAAAGATAGCAGAACGGGATGGAGAAAAGTAAAACCATTTTGAAAAATTGTAATACATTCCAGATCAACTTGGCTCTAGAAAGATGCCACAGCTACCATATCACCAATTATCTTATTCATAGTAAAAAAGTTTATATAAATACTTATTTGTCTTTTTCCCCCTTCAACTTTGATAATAAAACGTATAACCTGCTACTCAAAATCTGTAAATCCTGATTTAACACAAAGAACAGGATACAAATTCCTTATCTATGCTAAATAATTTTACTAATATAACAGTATTAAAAATAAGACATATGTTCTCATTGTTTTTAACACCATTAACCTTTAGAAATGATTGATTGTGCTACACCAATAACATTCAGTGAGTTCAAAGCTCATCTATTTTTTATGGAAATCTTACAACCTGCTAGTTAAATTAAAGGTTAAATATACATAAAGTCTTAGAACAAAACAGAAAGCATTCCATATGTATGTAGCTCAAAAGCAGAGTACACAAACACACACGTAGATAAATCTATCTCCATTTAAAAAGCCATGACCAAAAATACCCCCTCAATTGTCACACAAAGAGTTCAAAGGTAGAGTTCTGGTACCTATGGAATATTATGCAACTATGTCTATTAAGTTAGGAACTGCCTATTAAGTTAAGAACTCCACTGACATCACAATTATAAAAGACAAATGTCATCAAAATCATAATCGGAGATAAAGGCATGCTTGCTTCCACGCATGAATTCTCAACAAACATTTCACTTGATGTTAGAGGAAAGTCCAGGGCCTATTTAACTTGCTTAATAACAATTATGTAAATACGTATATGCATTACTATATAACTAATTTAGTTTTTTTATGTATAACATGAGGAAGCAGAAATGTATGTTAAGTATACATACATGCATTCAGTATAAATTCAATTAAAGTTTTGAACATCTTCAATGTTTGAATAAAAATAATTTCTACATTTAAATGTTGTGTGTGGCGTACCCACATATAACCGAGCAACAGAGAAATTAGCAAGAATCATACGAAACAAATTCAAATCCAATCTTAGCAATAAAGATTACATATTTCCATGTACAACACAAACACACACGGACACACATTTATTTTATTTTTTAAGAATAATCGTAATTGAATTAGAATGATACATGTTCCATATTTTATCTTGACAGCTTCTGTATACTCAGGCAGAGCCCATTAAACGCAAGCGTACAGCAGGTTACTTGTTGAATAATGTATTTCAAGTACTTAAAATTACTAGGGATTTGACTAAGATCTGCACATGAATACATATTTTGGACTTAATTTTCTGCACTGGCATTTCTTCAGCTGAATATACTTTAAATTCTACAATGAACTCAGTTAATATTAGGCTTTTCCAGGACATAACAAAGGTAATAACACTATCTTTACAATATAAACTTTATGACATTATGAATAAAACTGACAAGTGTAAAATTTGATCCATAAACTAAGTGATATACTTATGTTAATTTACCTTTTAAAAGATATTATGTGTTGCTCAGTTTTTTTGACAGGGCTTCCATTCATACTGAAGACATGTTGAAAAACACTATATTTTCTCTCAATAAGGAAAATCACTTTATCCACTATCATTCTCATTCTGTCTCAATAAAAAATCAATCATCAAATACTTGTTTCCAAGTTCTACTTGTTAAACTGCCAATTTATGCATACTGTTCAACTCAGCTCAAATTCTTTCAAGACTACTTGTTATTCTTTTTAATGATTTTTTATAGTATTCAACTCTTAAAAGAAGAAGGAGAAAATAAAACTATATCCGTATTATAATAATTTTACATTTAGAAGTTTGTGATCCAATGAGGTTCAGAACCTTCATTTTTATAAGAAAAAAAAAACAAAACTAAATCTTTTATGTGGTTTTCAAAGTAATAAAGGTCTGATTGATCCCACTGACTAAGGCAATTGCATCGGTTGTCTAAATGGTAGTAACGTCAATGTCAGATATGTGGTTATCTTTTCATCTTGGCCTATTCTCAAATGTAAAAATCAAATGTTTGAAGGACATTTCACTGACCTGTTATGGCCTCTGCAACTCTCAAACACAATACTACTATTCCTCATATAAGTGCCACATTTTGGATAAAAAAACACTTCATCAATGATGCCTTTGCGACATCTGGCGGTCCTTATTATACATAAACTTCAGGTTTGTTTCTTTGTTGGGTGCTTTCAGTTGCTGTTGGGTGCTTTTAGTATATTATTTTTATTCCATTTATTTATTTATTTGCAAACCCACCGGTATGTAAAACTTTAGTCCAAAAGGCTTTGATACCCCCTAGCGGGGGGACAAAAGCAATCGAGTCTGCAAAAACACAACGAGGTCTACCATGAATCCATATGGAGCAAAAGGTCACAAATCTTGAGATGCGGTGACATCATGACAATAAGACACTTTTGAGACAGAAGCTGGCTCATTTTGAATATAAAAAGGACACTGATCAAATTCTCCCACACATTTAAAACTATAGAGGAAAATACGCATGCAAAGACCTCGATATAGATGCTTAACAGAAGAGAGTTAAAGCATACCTTTAGTTTTCACAGTTATAAGATGCCACTGAGAAGTTGACAAGTCTGCTTCAGAAGATATAAAAGCTTTATTTTTATGTTATTATTGGATGATGAGAAAATGCCATTAAAGAAAAAAAACCGACTCAGTTCACAGGGTGCGCACTCCCTATAACACCCCAGCTCATTTAAAATTAATTCAGTTATACCAAAGCTTGTTCTACGTGTTTCAGTCTTATTATTTATCATTTCAATAAACTATGAGAAAAGTATTTTAAGCAACTGAAAAATTATCTTCCTTTCTTCATCCCTCTTCCTAAGCTATTTCAGTGCAGTAGGAAAAAACTCATTCTAATTTCTTTATTATATTAACCACAGGAATATATGACATCAACTTCGTGAAACCATGACTTTGCTAATTCTTAGCCCAGCGGGAGGAACTACTATGTGGTCTAAACATTATTTTTCACTTGTTCTCACAATTAGCATTCCAAAACAATAGATGATACAATAACCGAAAGATTAAGTGTATATTACTGAATGTTTTTCTTTCGGAAAAAAAGAAAATAAAAGTCAACAGAATATTTTTGTCACATTAAAATAAAGCACTTCAAAATATATTGCTTGAGATATAGAGCATCACTTCTTTAAATTCTATTTTGCTGCCTCATGGTAAATATTCACTTAAATAGTGTTCTGAAACTAGCAACACAGTATCTTGTACGGACATGGGTTTTTCCTCATATTAACAGATATGTAGCACATGTTACTGACATTCAAGAATCATTTCTAATAAATCATAGCTGAATCAAATTGAAAAAAATTGTCTCTCAAAACTGCTCTTGGGACTGACTAGATTTAATGGATAGTCTAAGGGTATAGCTCACTATTGTCTTATTTCACAGAACAAAAGAGTACAGCACCCTCAGAATACCTAGTAGGCTCCCACAAAAGCTATCATTCAACTTTTAATTAAAATGTCTGTAGCCTGTATTTTCAGTGCGCTTATAGGGACAAGATACAGACCGTGTATTGTGGGGCAGGCAAACGGTTGTTTGCAGGCCACAGATATGCAACCACAAGACAAATAGATGGCCAAAGAAACGCTGCTAATTCCAAGTAGTTTCCTTCTCAAGCCCCGGAACTGCAAAAATGCAATCTAGTCTAACACGTTGAATTCCAGATATTGTATTGAATTCACAAAGACAACTCATTAGATTAAGGATATGAATAAGCTGTTTTAGGATTATGTTTTAGTATGGAATAAAAAGATTAATCACTCATTAATCCCCATGTAGGAGAATTCTGCATGTGAAAGCAAAGATAGATTAAAATGAGAAAACTAAATTTGCCAAAGTTAAGAAAACACAGTAGAAAATGTCATGAAAAGGCCATCATGAAAAGAAAGAGTTCTCTCCTAATCACTGTAAATGAGACTGTTAACAGGAGAAGAAGAAAAATACTTTTAGGACTGGTAGAAGCTGTGCAGTCAGCAATGTAAAATTCAGGCATAATATAAAAATGGAACCGAAAAACAAAGCAGCCATCTCTCCATATTCAACAAACTTCTGTACATACTCAGATAAGAAACTCAGTGAGAAACCCCCTCCCCCAATACAAAACATACTACAGAATCATAACGGAATGGTTCTTATTTTTTGGGAGACAGAATACTGACCTATAAACTACATAGAACGGACTGATTATGTTGAAAAGATGAACATACACTGATAAAGGTAACACATTTCACAAACATTCTAGCTAAAACTATACAGAGAGACCTCTGGAATACACAGGTTTTTGGAGCGATCATACCAAATCCAGATTTACCAAGAAGGATACTGATTACCCAAAAGAATCACACCAAGAAGGCAAAGCCAATGAAAATGCTGGTTAGAATGATTTTAGGTATTTTCATATAAAATGATCTAATAATATAGTGGTAAATAGTTTGGAAATATAATTCCAACACTTTAAGGGATTGTTTTGTGGAAGAATTGGTTGCACGGCAAATAAATAAATAATTTGGTTGTTAATATAATCTAATTCAACACAAGAAGCTGAAATAAAAACTAGAACAGATGAGAACTAAGCAATGGGGATTGTACTATAATGCAATTCCGTATTCCGCAAGAGGGAAAAATACATCACTCAATTTCAGCAGATGATACGTTATTAGGTACCATCACAAGACTGAAGGTCAGAAGACCTTAAACTGAAAACCTAAATCCAGCAATTTATCAAGGCCACAGGGAACACACATGAGTCTGAGAATTGCAAGAACGAAATAATTCTTAGAGGTACAAAGAGTAATAAGATTGATTTCTTTTGAAAAAGAAGTATTTGGTTTTTTAATAGGGCTGTAAAACCACTTGCAAAAACAATTAAAATAAATTGATGGAAGAATTGAAAGATCATGGAATAAGGAGCATAGTTCTGCAGACGAAACTCAATCCTCACTGATCTAAGTATCAATAAAGTAAACAACAAATTGACAACAGTTGTATTTCTAAAAGCGTTAGAGTAACTCCTTTATGCTGCTGCAAAATACACTGAAGCATGGTCTTAAGATCTCAAAATCTCTTAATCTACCAGAAATGTTTAGCAATAATGAAGACACTATGACAACTACGAAAGCCTCATCACACAAACCTTGTTCTAGGCTCACCACCTTTCCTGGTGGAAAAGTAATAGAGAAAAGCAGTACCCTTTGCCAGCTGATTATCATGGAATCTTTCTTGCTCAGAAAGTCATAGCCTGAAGCTGGTTAACTCAGATCGGTTAATACCAAACCATTCTGTTTTGAGCATGATATTGGAGAATGACCTTTAAGCCTAACTTCAAAATACCTGAATGTCATAGATCACCTTGACCTATGACAATTTTGGGTTGAAATTTAGATAGAGAGATCATTGACCGCTGTCTATGACACACTGAGAACAAGTGTCCAGGGAATTACTGCTGTATCTGTCACGCACATTCACTCCTCGAGATACTGTTAGGCTGTTTGCACATATTGGCAAAAGCATCTAGAACTGTTCTCCGTTAAGTCTAATACATCCAATTTTCAGAGTGCGTTTATTTTTTCAGTGTCTGATAGTAATTGTAATTACTCCTTTTCCTGGAGAGGTCTCACATTTGGAATCCCATAAAATGCCATTCTGTTATTGCTAATCTTCAAGGCACACATGGAATTTTTTAGGAGGTTATTAGAAAAAGGAGAGAGAGATATTTGCTGTTGGCACTGGCTATTTATATTTGAAAGACATATGATCATGTGTCTTTTGCTTGTCTTTGCTTAATATAAGTTGATGCTTCAACTAATGTTGAGTAGAGTTGGGGATGGATCTAAAAAAATGAGCCTGGCCTTAGCCTGAGTCATATGTATGATTTATTCTGCGTAGGGAGCTTCTGCTTGTTTCTCTGAAACTGCATGCGGGGGTGGTGGAAGGAGAGGGCTGGCGAACATGTTTTAGCTTTTGGCTATAATATAAAACAACTAGAAAAATGATACCTGCAGCAAGCATCAATTCACTTAATGAACAGAGTATATGCTTATCAGATGTTCTGTGATCATCATGAAAGCCCCTTAGTCTCTGGACGAGTTTGAGGTGCTGACGATGACCTAATGAAAGTAATAAATAACCTGTTCCTGGCCTACTGGAGAACTACCTTTCCCTCTGTGAATTGCAGTTGCTTCAGTGCAGCAGACACATGCTGGAGAAGAATCTCTTTTCTCAAAAAAAACCCACAAACAAACCACCAAAACTCCAAAAACGGAATTAAGGAACATCTACCAGACCAGCTTGATTTCTGTACACGGGGCAATCACAGCATCTGATGACCAGCAAGCAAAGACTCAACAAGGTACCAAAAATCTTGAACACCACATTCCTGTCTTAATTTAAAATCACCTCTGGCTTATTTCTTTTGAAACTGAGTGCCTGTAAGGTCACTCTCACATATTTCTTCCCCAAATTCATGTATCTACTATTCAAATACCGTTCTTTTTAATTGCTAAAATTCTGAAAATATTGTATCAAAATTTCTTACGCAACAACAATTTTTCCACTGAGCTATGCAAGAGAACACCCAGTCTATGCATTCACTTTGAGACTAGTAAGTATATTAAATGCTCTTTCTATAGCATGATCTGACAGTCACTCCATATGAAACAATAAATAATGCCATGTTGAAAATATGAGGAAAATTAAAGATAAATTTACGTTTTAAGACGAGCTACTACTTAACATTTTTAAAGGTTTCTTTTGTACTTGAAAGACAATAAAAAAGCCTTTGATTTTCTATATACCATTTACAGAGGTTTAACTATATATCACATAAATGCTTTCAGTTTTTATCCAAATGTGCTGTTAAATTACCCATGTAATTATCCCAAGAGAAATCGTTATACTTTTTTATTGTTAATTTCATTAACACTTTAGTGGGAAGAGTTTGGTTGTATTTAAATTCAGCTGTCACAGTCTTTATTAGTACAATTAAAGGGATCATTTCTGTATTATTCTAGAGGGTGGGTTTTTTTGCGGGGGTGTTTAATTACTGATTTAAAGTAACAACAGAAAGTTAATGGGCAAAAATATAGGCAATAATCTATGGTCAAACTTGAAACAAAATACAATTCTCCCTGATCCCAATAGTAAAATCTGCTTTAAAATACACTGCCATTAAAATGAAATTACAACAGTTCTTTCTAAAATGGGTGACATGACATGACAGCTGTATATAGTTTAACAAGCCCTCCAATAACAAGCAGTAGCACTACATTGACTAATCAGATAAAATCTGTTACAGATATATCTTAAAGACAGGTATATTCAAATAACTGCTTACAGAGCCTTGTAAAGGCAAAGCAGATATCACTTTTGATATACCACTATTATAATACCTTATTACTTCATCAATAAAGGCAGCACCATTGCTTCCTTGTCTTTTGTGTGCATTACAGTGTTGCTGAGCCAGCAGGCATTACACTTTATATACAGTTCCATTGATTTAAATTGAGTAAAACCAAAATAACTTTGCAACTGGCAATCCAGGCATAAAAAAGTGGAGAATACGGACTGCAAATTAAAATTAATTTCTAGATATGAAGTTCAAAACTAAGACAAATGTGCTAGAGAGGGAAACAGGAGATCAGATTACTCCTGTAAAGAAATTCCTCGTCCCAGATGAAGGTGGGACGCTGTTCTCATCTGCTTCAGATTTTAAAGAATATTTATTACCTTGAGCATCCACATTCAGAAAAACATAAGAATTAGGGAGATCAAGGAATTAGCAAATACAAAAATCCAAGCAAATTCATATTCATTGCTCTTTGACAGAGTAAAATTAATTTTTATCTACAGGGAGTATATCAATTTAAGGATAATCTGGGGGAAAAGAAATTAATGGGGAGGTATAAGACCTCTGACTGGACCCTCCTTCATTCCAGGGGATCCACAGAGTTTAAGGAAGAATGATGTGGAAAAATTGTATGGAGATTTCATTCTTTGGCTTTTTATTATGTTTTTTTTCCCATCAATGCAGGTGAAAAATCCAGCGCAGGCTGATTAAATAATAAAACCTTCTAAATCATTTCACTTTAAACATTTTATGACTTTCTATCTACATTGCAGCACTAATGCATAACTGAATCTTTGTTCCAGATAATTTTTGTACTAGAGGAAAGAACTGGAAAATCATGAAGAAAATGGCCATTCATTTATATGCAGAAAACCCCTGTATTCATTTTTTCTGTTAAAGCTTTTGCGCATGTTTTACATGTACAAAAATTTGTAATATTAAAATTATTTATACTTATCATTGCAATCAAAGCTGTGTGTCCATTTAAATGAACTTGGGTTTGTGTCAAAATGAACAAAGGATGAAAACAGTATCAGTTTTTTTCTTTTGTTTCTTAAACTGAATAGTATTCCTTGGAAAAAAAACCAAATTTTTTTGTTTAAAAAAAAAAAAAATCAATAATGAAAACATTCCAGGGTTGTGTTTTCCAACTAAAATGGAAAGACAAAACTTTAGGAATGTTTATAGATGTGTCTACTTTAGCAGTTTCATATGTTGGATGTGACTTTCACAGTCTGTTGGCAGTTTGCAGGAAAGCCATCACACCTGTGACTTGGTTGTTGATTAATGAGTCTTTCAATTCATCGCTACCATCTGAAGAAGGGCCGTGGCCTTTCTAAGCTTCAGTGGTTTATTCGCCTTCAACTATAGTCTACCAAGGTATCTTCCATAAAGAAAATCACACCTGGTTAAGGCTAATGAAAACCTCAATATGTCATTTTCTAGACAAGTCAAAAAGCATGTAAAACTAGACAAAAGATGTATTCAAGCAACATGAATGCAGTTTTGTCATAACCTGTCAATCTAAAGACTAACATAAAAAAAAGCTTTCTTCAATGACATTTTCCAGTGTCAACTATTAGAATGACAATTCTGAATTCCCTCTTTGCTACATGATGCAGGATGCATAATGGTTTTCCACTCTTCACAAAGGGTAGATTTTGTTCTTAGATCCCAGAAAGAAGTTTACGGGGGTG